>CM065353.1:12457012-13007012 GCA_033032245.1 Poecilia picta | reverse complement strand
ATGTTATGGTGAATATTTGATATTGTCCCATTTAGTTGAGCCTGAGCAATTTGTGGCCTCAGTTTCCTGTTCTTAGCTGACATGAGTGACATCAGTTGTGTTTTCTTCTCTGCTATCCCATACACTTGAGGGTTCCATGTATACTGTATTCAGGAGGTAGTGCTGCATACCTAGATTGCAATGACTGGTAGTATAATTATTAATCATAACTATTTCCTCAAACCTATCCTCTGTATTATATACTACTGAAGTATGGTTGTACTTTGCTCTGTTGAAAAAATTAATTTAAAAAATCTAAGTTAAAAAAATAACTATCTCCCTCTTCTCTTACAGCATTAAGATATCTGCTCATTGGAGGCTATGATATGATTTATTATTTTATAGAATATTTAAATAAAAGACAGTTTTTCATAGATCGCTGAAAGAATGGGGGGACAGGAGGGGAACCCAAAACATTAACAGTGTACAATTATTTGAATCAAAAACATATTTTACTGGAAATACTTTGAAACGGAGACAAATTAGAATACTTTATGTGCTACAGTAAGTGTGCATGCCTCAAAAATTTAACATCACCTCTGCAACCAAATTTCTGACATGCATTGTTCTAAAACTACTGAGCCAAACTCATTGTTTTCTTCTGGTTGTTGTGTGTATCAGTATTCATTATGTTCACTGTTGGTTGTGAGCCGAATCACCTGTAACTGCACTTGTGGTGCTGCAGGTACATTTCTTTTCCCATGGAAATTTCTTGCACATTTCAAAATATTTCCCATCAGGATAAGAGCAAAAACGTTGTTGAGGTTAAACATACATTACAGTTTTTGCTTTTTACCTCATTTACAATTCATACTAAAACAAAAACAAGGGTCATTAATAACAAAGATCAAAACATGCACTGGTTCATTCATTCTGGCAAAGCAGACAATCCTGCTGCAAGGAATCCTCATAAAAAAAGAACTTTAAAAGAATATAGCAAAATGAAATACACAAACTATACAACAATTACCTTTTAGTCAAACAAGCTGCTGTTGAGGCCAACCTCTGCAGCTCGCTGTGTTTTACCATTGAACCCAATGGGTGCATTGTCGCCATAAAAAAAGCTTGAAAAAGAAAAGTAAAAGAGTTTTCTCATTGACAGTCAATGTTTTTGACAAAGAGCTCGTAGACAGCTAAGACTCTGGAAATTTCATTAAATAAAAGACATTTTTCTAAATCCAATCACCTGTTTAGCGCTTTTATAAATTTGCACTAAGCAGATCTACCTTGTCTTCTACCTTTCAACCTGACTCATTTAAGTGGCTCTGTCTCAGTTTGATGAATTTGGGACTCATAAAACAGAATAAAACCCTTAAAAATATTAACCACTCAACCTTGTACCCAAGCCCTCAACATTCACTGCTTAATAAAAGGTTTTATTCACAAGCTTGGATAAGCTAACAAGTAGAGCAGCAACAAAAGAGCGAGAGAGGCGGAAAAAAAAATACATCTGAATTTCCTCAGAAGGTTTCTCTCTGAGCCAAGATGTTGTGTAGCCATAGCAACTGGCACTCAGCATCTCCTGGAGGGAATGAGAAGAGGATTCATGATTCATATCCAAACAACAGCCCAAGACTCCAAATATACTGAGGTAAACTGCCACCCCCAGACAGTCAAGCTGACAGCTGTGAGGAGGACGGGCAGAGCAGAAAACAAATAAACAAAAACAATCGCATCCATCCTCCACATTCTTCGAGCTGGCCACATGACTTGGTCATTGTTCTCCATTTGTCTCTTGTGATTGCAGCCAGGTTTATTTTTCCTTCAGGACAAGCAATAAGTTTGTCTCGCCACTCAGACAAAAAAAAAAAAAAAAACAAATTGAGAAAAGGCTTTCCCTAATGGACTACTTGTATCTCTACTTGTGAGCACAACTGCAATGATGCTGTATCAAAAGGAGATACGATGTGATCCAGAAGACAGCGTGAGCAACATCAGGACTTGGTTTTATGTTCTTGTATAAAATATAAGTAAATACAACTTGCAATTAAAGCTGCAAGTAACGTTGAAAATCCCTGAACATTTTCAGCACTTCCACTGCAGTTGTGTTTACGCCCTGGCTCACTGTCACGCCTGCTCATCCGGTCTGCGTGTCACACGCTGCGGTCTCCAAAATGGCAACTAATTTGACGCAAAGTGGAAGAAAACAGACACATACTAAAAACGATAAACATTTGAACAGACCTTGGAATCACTTTCAGAGCCCAAAAAAATAAGAATATTATTTCAATGTAGGTAATATTTTTTCCACTAAAAGCTTCGTGGAAAGGTCAATAGCCCTATTTATACTATTCGCGAAGATTTAAGACCACCATATTCACTGCCAATGGAATCACATTAAAGCAGATGAGAACTACTCGTAAACTGTACTTAGCAGACAGGGGAGTGGTGTTCTGTACCACAACGTCCGTGGTCCGGATCTACATTTCAAAAAGTCCCGCTGTTCTTGGAGTAAAATTGCAGCCGAGTATTTCTTGCCTCATTGTGGAAAGCGGCTACAATCAAGAGCCTGCTTGCTGGGTTCACTGTAAGGCAGCTGTTGTTCATCACCAATTGCAAAAAAAAAAAAAAAGAAAAAAAAAATACAAACAAAACAACCAAAAAAGAAAACTCAGAGATACACCACATTTGGCTGTGATCCTGCGTGGAGAGAAAGCAGAGAAAGATGGTGCTATTCTTCCATCCTGTTAGTCTCGTGTTTTATTTTGTCTGCACATCATTCACACCTTGCTTCCCTCATCAGGCTGTTTCTGCTTCCTCTGCTTCTGCTTCTCTCTTTCCACAGTGTTACAAAAATTCATTGGATAACACCAGCAACTGTTTTTTTCTTCTTCTTCTCTTTTTCCATTAGTGTGGTTGCAAGGGAGAGGTTTAAACTAAAATGCATTTGGTTCCTGATTCCTTTGTCTGCTCTAATGCAGATGCGCTCTCGTGTAATTTATTTTCAAAGGGACAATGCCAGCAACAAGGTCATGGTTCTACTATATCTGATGTAGCCCAACATGACAGAAAAAGAGTACCTGATGCAAATTTTAACTACTTTAGGTAATCCAGAACTGAGGTAAGATTAACTTGGTGGATTTCCATCTCATCACGTTTTAAATCAGTTCCCATTATGAAATGATTAACTTTGGCAAGTTATTCCAACATGTTTGATGTTTCTGCTGGCAATGTCTATTTATATTTCTTAATAAGCTTTGCAGAATCTTTCCTGGAGAACAATTTAAGTAGAACAGAAGTTTAGATCACCAGAACTTTTATTTAACCTTCACACTTAAGTCTGATGCTATGAACACATCAAGAACAAACTTGACAAGGGCAATGTGTGTGTGTGTGTGTGTGTGTGTGTGTGTGTGTGTGTGTGTGTGTGGTGTGTGTGGTGTGTGTGTGTGTGTGTGTGTGTGTGTGTGTGTGTGTGTGTGTGTGTGTGTGTGTGTGGGTGTTTTGTCAAAGTTTGTTTTTTTAGAATGTCCTCTGATGCCATTTTATAATTAGAACTTAGTTGTAGAGAACCTCTTGCCTCAGAAATGATGGAAATGTCTCTGTTTGCCTGCGTTTTACTCATGATCTAACTCAAATTTCTATTGTGTGTAACTCCAATACATACCAACAAGTCAAATATTTTTATGGAAAAACAAAATTGCAGCAGCACTGTTCTAATCAATACGAAAGTTGAAGACAACAGGAACTCAACAGTGTGAAAAAGAATCAAACAGAGGAAAATTAAAAGGCAAAATTAAAATGAATAATTTATTTAGTAGTAACACTCCAGGCAGAATAGAAAAGAATAGAGTAGAATAGAATAGAACAGAACATTTTTTTTAAGTTACAGCTTTGAATCTTTGCATTATGCTTACTGTCAGATACTAAATGACAGTAATATCTCAAATTCTGGGGCATGAACTTTACATTTAGCATTTCTCTCAAAGCTACACTAATCAGGCCATTACTGGGTAGTTTTCCTGTTTTCTCTTGAGATTTGCTCTGTCAGTTTCAATTAAAACAATAAATAAATAAATTCTATAGCCTATGACACATGCACACTTTTTAATGGATACATAAAATTAGGTGCTGTGGGTTCTCTAACAAGTGGTAGTTTTGAATTCAGCTAAACATGATTCCAAATGCTTCAAAGCATGTGTTGCTAACCCTTAAATGATTTTTGTAAAACACGCTGCATACTATTTATTGATGTGTGCGTGCAGATGTACATTTGGTAGTTTTGTGTTCACAAACATCTAACATGAAATGAGCTGAAGCAGAAGTTATTTTGATTTACGCACTGCAGACATTTGAAGAAATTCTCAGGGGCAGCTTATTAGCCAATTACCTCACAACTGGACTCCATTGGTTACAATGGTCCATCCACTGTAACCAGTTCTAACCAGCTCAAAACGCAAATTTGTAAGACGCCAGACTGTCAACTCCATGCCTCTCGTTCAATAAATCTGAGAAGCCTGTTACAAGTTAAACAGCCAAAAGGAGAACTCTGAAAAGTGCATACATCCTGCTAAATGTTAACTGACTTAGTATTGCCTGCAGGCAGACTGATTATAGGCGACAGGTGAGGTGAAGGATTTACCTCACTTAGCATTCTTACATATCATAGAGAGAGAAAAACAGCTATATGGAGTAAAGATATTTCAGGATTAAGCCAACCAGTAACCAATCAGAGGCAATCAGCTCAAAGCTGGTCAGTTTGATTAGAGCAGTATTTGTATTTGTTGACAGCAATAAGAAAGCCTATAAAAATGTCATTGGCACAATATGCACAAACGGCCTAGATTATTTTTAGAGATAGCAACCTTTATAAATTGTACACATGAATTAATTTGCTTAGTCTCATATGCATGGTAAATTTGTCTCCTTACAGAACGGCGGTACCTTCTATTCCTGTCTGAACTTGGAAAAACTGGAAGGTTAGATCGACATTTTTGCTTCTTTATTATTAGGCACCATCCTTCCATACAAGTGAGTCTTGGGGAACCTGCAGAACATCATCTTTTACACCATTTCCCTCCATCATTGACCACAGGGAGAAAGTCAGAAATAGTTTCTCTGTAAAGTCTCACTTTAGTAACGGAGAAAGTCATTACAGGAACATCACTGTCTGGGTTTAAAATTCATTAAAGCGTCTTGCTACAGCAAAATGTTCGTGGGTGTCATGAGGGCTGACAGTACACCTTTCCACTTGCGCTGCCTTTGCTCCTGTGTGGACAAGCTGAATTATTAATTGAAAGTACTTCTCCATTTCATCTGTTCCTCCTATTTGGTCTCCAGAATTATGACTGATTTTCACATTTGGTTCAGTTTAATCAATTCTTTTGCAAGTGAAATGGGATCACTTTAAAAAGAACCACAAGCATCCCTTTGGGAAAGTAATTTGACATTGGACTGGCCTACTGTACAGGCATCCCCCCCGCCCCCCCCAACAGCACACTGGCAGCAACCCAACGCCTATCTGTCAAATGCGCTGGTGACTAGCTCTCTCGCTTTTCCCAGCCATCGAGGAGATAGTTTAAATGTCAGTGTTTTTTGGACTCCTAATGTGTTCCTAAAATAGCATCTACATGGATGAGTCTCCCCTGAAAAGGCACACTCCAGAAAAGGCGTGCTGAATCTGACTCACAGCAGAGGCAGCAGAATCCATGCCATCCCAGAGCCAATTAAACATGCATGGGGGTGTACGCGACCTCAAAAAGGGAAGCGAGCGCATGGACAGACGGGATGGACGGACGGGATGGACGGAGGGCAGGAGTTGTCCTTTCCTCCCACCTCGCAGCTCCCTCTATTTCATTCCTGAGCTGAGGCTTGTTGCTTCCCTTTTTGCCGATTGTGGTGAATTATTCACAGTGACCTGTGTTTACCTTTTAAGTGTTTTTCTTCCAAGGGGCGCTCGCACGGAAAATTGAGGTGAAGAGACAATGCCTAAGCTGTGCTGTCTCACATGGACCAGACACAGATGGGTTGGAGTGGGCCTCGCTTTGTTTATGTACGCTAGCATCAGTCAGTGGAGGTCGTCCTTTGGCAGTTTAAACTAGTTCTACACTGTCAGAAAAAAGTTAATATGACTTAGAAACCCCAGTCTGATGGCACATTAGAATTGTTGTGATTCCATCTCTATTTTATAGCGGTATAATCTTGTTCTGAAAGTTCACACTTTATTTAATAAACTAAATAAAGTCTTATTCTGCAAATGACATAATAACTTAATGTAAGGTTAAAAGAAATGTGAGGTTTCAAAGCCACTATCGCACTTCTCCTGAGGTTGAAGTCAGAAAAAGGCGGGGGTCAGAGCAGAGTGCCCTGTCTTGTTTTTTGGTTCACTCCTGCAGATCTCTCTTTTTTTTCTTTTACAATAAAGGAAGTCTGTCCTTCAAGTTAAGAGTTGGACAGTAAAGTTAGTATCCTCAAAATCTAAGGTGTTTTTTGATTGCTTTTCTTGTGGCGTTACTCAGTAATATGCCATTTAAATTTCATAACAATCTGTACAGCTAATCCACATATTTATCTTTTTTTTTTTTTTTTTTTTTTTACCAAATGACCAAAACGTTTAGTCTTTGCTTCATTATTTGTGATGGTTTGTGGCTTGTGCAGAAGGTTTGTTGGCATCTTGGGATCCCAAATAGAAATAGAAATGTTATGGATGCCTTTTTGAGAGGTCCTTGTTTTGTTTTATGTTGTATGGCTAAAGGAATCTGGCCTCTGTGTCACAAATTACTCTTTAGAAACTCCAAACTCCTGACGTACTTCTTGTAGTTTACATAACAAAAAAGAAAGATTCAATCACATTTTCTAACGAGTTGTCAATAACAATGCCATTGGTCAACTTGTTAAACAAACTATTTAACAATATTTCTTATAGATTTTCCCTCTACGCAAAATAAAAATAAAATAAAAATGGTGTATTTACTGTGTGTTAATGTTGAATTGGGAACGTGAATAGATCACATACCTGAAATAAAATAATATCACAAGTGATCTTTGGTTGTAATAAGCTCTTATTAACGTTTTTTCTAAAAACATGTGCATCGGATGATCTGATGACTGCATTAACTCTAGTGCATTTGGTTGTCTGTATCTTTGCTAGCCTTCTAATGAACTGGTGAATTTGAAAAGTGTACCCCGCCTTTCGCCTAATGACTGCTGGAATCGGTTTCTGAAGAAATGTGCTCCAAACCAGGACGGATCTGAAGGGATGCGGAAATAGACCTGCTGTTTTCCATGGCGCTCAACTGTGCAGAAGAAGGAAATGAGATGGAAACATTGAACTGTCGTACTGTAAATGGATGGACTGGTTTTTTAACATTAAGCAGATTCACAGTTCACTTTAAATGTCACACTTCCCTTCATTAACAGACGCCACATTGTTCTCCAATTTCAAGATGGAGGATGCTTGTTTCCATGCCATTTGCTCCTAGTCAATGGTAAAATCCAATCCAAAGGCGGAAATTAACATTTTCTTTTGCCAACTACAGTAGCTGGAGGAAGAAATATAAACTGACTACTTGACTTTTTTTTTAAAGCAACTTGTTTCAGTCAGTTTGGTATAATATCTGTCTTTGTTATAAAACAAACTGAATTTTACTGAAAAGCCTTATATTTACCTAACGGATGGTCTAAAAAGAAAAATTACAATGTATATGTGTAAATGTGAATGTCTAAATATGCATGTTTAAATAAACATGCTAACCTCACCAGGTTGTCAAGTGCATACTCATGCATCCACAGTATTTCAGTTTATTTAACATGATATCTAAGAGTTTTTGATTAGTTATTTTATAATGATCATAAAAATAAACTAAATATTGGTAATAATTTATGCTTTGACTTTATATTACTCCCTGTTTACGATGACTGCTATTCTGATCACTTTTTGGGCCACTTGACATTAATAAAAGAATACTGAAAAAGTTATGAGGCCTGATCAATTTAAAATAACTCTAAGCGAGATATTGGCTCAACAACAAGATATTGGCTCAACAACATAGCCACTTTACCATGAAGTTTATAAAAATAAAAAAATAAAAATCTGCAAAAGGTGGACATGAAATAATAAAAACCCACAAATATACAGAATTGTGAAAGAATGAAATCACAACTGGAAACTTAACACTGATAGTTTCTTCTTTACAAAAACTAGCCATTAATGACTGTCAGTTTTCTTCCACTGCTTTGTTACTCAGTTCATTACAAGAACTATTTCTAAATAAAAAAAAGTACATTCACCAGTTAAACTTTCTGAACTATGTTCATGGCTAAAGAAAAAAAAAAAATCACAATCATGTGTGCTGATCATTTTCAATTCTTATTGCTCACATAAGCTGCTTCGTTTTGGTTGAAATTTCAAAATACCTGCTATCATTCACATTTTCCTGCTTTCAATGTCAAAAAGTAAAATCACTCTGAAAATGTATCAATTTTAATTGTGTTTGCTTTTTTCAGCCACCTTTAAAGCACTTCCAGGATGGTGTTTATCTTTAATAAAATTCTCAATTAAAAAAAAAAATCAGCAGTTACATAACATCTGACTCATGTAAAGTAAAGTTAACATCTTCGCCATTATTTTAGGGGTTTACCTCTGTTATGACTTGAGAGAAAAGTCAAAGCGTACAGAAAGCATTGAGCTGCTGCTTCGGTCTTCTCTACTTCATTGCTGTAGTGGAAAGCCCACCCATCCAAAAACAATAAAATCTATTAGTTTAGGCCGTTATGGGATTGTTATGCTTATAGTGGAGGAACAGACATTGTCACAATCACATCCCCAAAAGGACACACAACAGCCACCAAGCTGTCACAATGAAAATGCTGTGAAGCACTTTTCTGCACGAAGTATAAAACGTTTCCCTCAGAAGGAGTTAATCTTCACGCTGCCTTGAATGGAGCTCAGTTAAACAATGCCAGGAAGAGCTGAACTGAGTTCAACTTCATCATGTTCGAAAAAGCCTCATTAAGTTCCAAGTCCTCAAATAAATGAGCTTCCTTTATGAACGAGCACATTTGAATGTGCAACACTGTGGAATGTGTAATGGGACAAAAAAAGTGTCAGAAGTGTTAAGTGCTGTATGCTGGCAACTTTTACTGTGTTTTATATGTATGGAAGCCATATCGGATTATAATGAAAACACAAGCTTATCCAGCTGGAATTCCAACTTGCATTTCGTTTTATTTCTAACTGACCTGGAACATCTGAGTTCCAATTACAAGGTTTGGTGCATTACATTGGTGTTGAAACTTAACCTTATTCTTAGTTTGAATCAGAAATCTGACACGGTGGTTTGTGGCCTGACCTAATTACATCACATTCTTAAATGCATCGTTATTTGGCCAGTTACAGAAGCTAATTTCTTACCCTAACATGATCCAATAGCAGCTTACACCCATCGTACAGGACCTGGTAAATAACACATAAACTGTCAATCAGCTTTTGCTTCACTTTCTGTCAGCTTCAACAAAATCTCGCAGTTATGATGAACTTTGAGATGCAATTAAAGCCTTCGAAAACATGTAAAAGATCTGTTTGTAAAAAAAAAATGCATATTCATCTGAGAACTCATGAATGTCCTAAAGAGTATTTAGAAACTTCTTCTAAAGTGTATTCTGTGACATCCTGACATATTTTTTTTTCATCTTCTTCTCTTTGCCACGTCTGAAGTTTGGAAAACTGAAGCAACACTTCTGAATCTGTGCACTTCATAAAAGATTAGATTTTTTTTTTTTTTTACACTTTCTACTCTAGCTTTTTCCAAATGAAAATCATCGCATTTGAATTCCACAGGCTTGAAGAAATTATGAATTAATCATAAACAAACACAATAAACAGGCTGATTCCCTTCAATTTAAAATCCTGCACATCATCGCATCCCCTCTGCCATTGGTCTTTGAGCTGAGTGTGAGAGACATGTCACCTTGTAAGACATAACTGAATGGCTTCCCTTGAAGCAGCGAAACAGAGAGAGCAGGAAGATAACACAGCCAGGCAGCACTAACCGATCAGAGCACTCCTGCAGAGATATGACCCACATAGCCCAGCGCTCATTTAATCAGGCTGCTTCTGGCGGAGGAAAGAGCGAGCAGGAGGGAGGTGTGAATGTTAGGTGGCTTCACTTGGTTTCAAAGAAAAGCATCTTTATAGAAACTTCATTTTCTTCTTCCTTCCTTCCATCTAATTTTTTTTTTACCGTATTTTTTGTTCCCTACTAGTTCTCATTTTCCTAACTCCTGTTGCATTGTTATGTTCTTCAGATTTCCTCTGCATAAACTGAATCAGTGATCAAAGCAGATGAAAGATGGCAAAATTCCAGATTCTGTCCAAGTGAGTGACAGGAAACAGCTTTGGTGGTGTAGCTAAGGTGGGATGGATGTATGGGTTTTCTTGTTTTAATGCAGGGATGAAAACATATTTTCATTTTATTTAAATCAGTTTCGTAGAAATTCAGTTAGACTGTACATAAATTGAAACCTGACATGCTGTTACACATGCTGTAATGAAATACGCAAAATATTCTGTGTCTGACATTAAATTAGCCTAAACCTTTCCCGATTTACGTCCGTTAAGATTTCCGCGACTATTTCTATTTCCTAATACAGATGAACCTCCACGTCCCACTCCCTTATTGCTAAGGCTAGACATCAAAGAGATGCTTCCTTTGTGTGACACCATGTAAAACACCATGCAAGACAGCAGGAAACAAAATTGTGTATCTCCATATGTCTGTTTTATTCTTGGGTGTAACTTCCACACGCCTACAGGTGTCAATCTGTTTAATCAATTATACAAAAATATAATTACCACGGGAATGTCTAGCCATCACAGCATCCGTGACGGAGACGAGTCTGGGGGCTCAGAGATAAGTGTGTCTTGATGCAAAATGCTTGAATCAACCCTGGAGGAAACGAAAAATGCCTGGTGAACACGCTAGCTCAAGCTGGTAGGACAGCATCATTAGCCAAAGTGAAAAATATTCCATCCTTGACATGCACTGAAAGGCCTCTCAACAAAGAAGGACCTATTACTACAAAATATGTCCTGTGATGCAAGAGGGACTGGTGTGTTTTGCAATCATAAGCAGTGTAGAAATATTTAATAAACATCTCAAGGCATCGCCTAGATTAGCTTTAAGTTTCTTGGTTTTTCATATGTATTCATTTCCTTTACATGTGTGTGTGTGTGTGTGTGTGTGTGTGTGTGTGTGTGTGTGTGTGTGTGTGTGTGTGTGTGTGGTGCGCGCGACGTTTCTTTATAATACCTTGTGGGGACAATTTTCCTGACATATACTACGTTGTGGGGACCAATTGCTCCTTGTGGGGACAGAAGACTGGTCCCCACAAGGGGAAACCTTGTTTTAGGGTCAGGGGTCAGAGTTAGGACTAAGGTGTGAAATGAGTTTTGGTTAGGGTTAGATATGTGATGGTTAGGGTTACAAAAAGGGTAAAGGTAAGGTTTAGGCTGTAGAAATGAATGGAAGTCAATGTAAAGTCCCCACAAAGATAGCTGCGCAAACGTGCGTGTGTGTGTGTGTGTATGGAGAAGGCCCAAAGTGGAAGTGGAATCCAGGGGGCAAATAATGAAATAGTCTTAATTAAAGAAATCCAGAAACAATTTACAAAAATGTGGAATGAATACACAGAGAGCTACAGAAACCAGGCGACATGAAGCGAACAAGAGGAACCACCAAGGAGTGAGAGACAGAGAGGTGGTGGAACAATGGACCGGGACTGATTGCTAATTGAGTGCAGCTGTGTGGGGAGAGCAGAAGCAGGCTGAGGAAGAGAGAGAGAGAACCGACAGAAACAAATTTAAGTAAGAATAACCAAATACAAGAAATTAATAACATGATCTTACCAAAACAACTAAAACGAGCGAGGCCACATCAATACATTGCTTGCCAATCGCCATAAAAAAAAACAAAAGAACGAAAATGAGAACAGTCTGGTCAGTAAGGACAACAGACAACAAATAAACCAAACTAAAAACCCAGAATAACACAAAACAACCCAAGATCCTAACATTTTCATATTTGGGTGACAGTCTTCAGTTGTAGTTCTTTGTATAACTTATAGTTTTAAATAAAATAATTTTGCTTATTTCCCTGTTGTTTAGTTCAGGATCAGATTATATTGTTATCTCCAGCATATAGTAGTAGTTTTCCCCTGCTCTTTGATATTTGTCCGTTTTTGGTTTTGTGTATTTTGCTAAGTTAATAGAGCAATTTTTCAACAACCTGCATGCTCTCTACACAATCCTGTGACTTAAATGGTTCTTCCAAATGGATGATCACTTTAAACATAGCACAAACAAGTAATCTATTAAGTGACTAAAAGAAGATCTCAGCACAGTAGAACATTTCTTTGCAGAACTGAAAAGTTATGTGCGAACAAGGGTGGCAACAAATGGGTCACAATTCCAGAAAACTATTGTGAGAAGCTTGTAGAAGAACATCTAGAGCATTTTGTCGAAATAAAACAGTTTAACCAGCAATTCGACCAAATTCTTCAGACATGTTTAAAAAAAGAAAACCAAAATCCAAAAAGTGATTTATTTTTTGTGCAATTTGGAAAATAAAAAGGAGGATCTTGATAATCACCACCTAATGACCTAAGATAGGATATGTTTAGCTTGATTTACTGTCACACAGTAAGAATAGAAGGTTATGTGTCTTTTTACACAATGTGTGTGAATATCTGGTTTCATTTAGATGTCAAAAGAATACCCATACAATTTGTTACAATTTTCCACATTACAATGAGAGCACTGTTTGTAATTTTCTTAACAAGCTGACAGAAGTGTCAGCAAAAAATGGAAAGTGTATTTTTAGTCAATGTTTAAATATCATTAAGGAATGTTTTGTTACATAAAGCACTCAATGATGCAGAGCCACGAAAGCTTGAAGTAAAAACAGATTTTGAATGAACATTCCCTCAATAATTATCAGACTTAGATAATATGAGTCTATCACTGCTTAACAGTTACAATTGTTTTGTTTACCCTGTCGGACCTTTTTACTGTTATCTTTGAAAGTATATTTTCCATTTTCTCATTTACCTAAAGAGATATTACAATATTTTTTTAAAGGACAAGACAGCTGAATCTTTTAATCAAGTTTACTCTTCTATCTACCCTTGCATGTAAACTTTTGATTTTGATGATATGTCAGAGAATTTCTGACATTCTCTTATGACAGTGGCATTTAGCAAATAAATGTGGCAGTTCTTACTGTTCTAGTACATGACATGTTTGGTCTGATGTATTTCTTCTTCTTTTCTTTTTTTTTCTTTTGGTGTATGTAAACTTCTGATTTCAACTGTATGCGTGACCAAACAGCTCTTTCCTCAAAAATCCTGCTATGCAGAAAAAAAAAAACGTTGAGGTTAATGAAAACATGGTTTCTCTGCAAGAGGGATTATGACTCAATCAGAGTCTTAGTATCAAGGGAGAAAGATACTGAAAGCCGAGGGATTAGAAACCAACACTGTTCAAGCCGCAGTTACAACAAATTGCTATAGAATTAGTCAGCAGACGGACCATCAAGGTGACCAGAAGTTTTGTGGTTTAGTTTTTTTTTTTGTTTGCTTGTTTTGTCTGCATACAGTTTCTTACAGAAAATGAGACAGTTTTTATTTTCTTTTACTTTATTAAATAATAAATGACTACTGTCCAGTGGTGTGTACCGACAGCTAGGTTACCATTTACAACTGCAGGTGACAATCATTATATGACTTAAGATGGCTCTGGAGTTTGACTGTCATTAGACATACATTGTTTTAGGAAAAAAACATTTTGAGAGATCTCCATAGTGTGGTAAAGCTTCGTGAGTAAAACATTACTATGACCTGTAGAGAAATTAGACTTTCAGGTGCTTCCATTCACTGCCGCCATGCAAATATGAAGCAGGTTGGTGTGAAAGTTATTGGGGAGGGGGAGAACTGAACTCATGATGCATCTGAGCAGCAAAACTGGTCAGAATCAGGGACCCGACTCTGTGGCAGACTAGCTTTTCACAGAGTTCTTAGAAATATCTGGGCAGTTCATTAAAGTTTGCAAGCTAAATGTTTCATAACTTCCTCATCACAAAATAAAGTCTTCAAGAACTCGCATGGATGCAGGAAGCCTCTACTTTTGTCCTGGGTGGCCATCATGTGTCATGTACTAAGCTCAATTGCTTTTCTACAACTCTGGAGAGCATTTTATGAATTTATTTCATCATATGTAAATCGTTTATAAATAGATGTCATACAATGCAAATCAGCCGCATGCATATATACCTCTAGGACTGCAAAATGCTTCTAGAATAAGTTGCTTAATCTGATTATGTCTCGCCATGAGGATCGCTCATTTAAGGCACTCAATAGATTTTGAAATATATAGGCTGTTTATATAAGCTACAAGCTGGGAGAGGGTAGCAATATATTTAAGAAGCACACGGCAAAATACTTACAGCTTTGACTCATGATGGTCATGGAAAAACAAACACTGATGGGTTTCTTTAATGTTTGAAATTAAGTTCTAAATAAACGATAAAAGGACCCAAGACACAGAGAAACTCAAAGCTATGTCAGTAATTTATTTGTTGGCAAACAACTTTCACTGTTACAACAAATATTAGTTATGAGATCATTCAACTTGGAACCCATACAAAAAGAATAAATAATTATCAGTAATATTGTAATAATAATCATGATCGTAATAACTTAAAAAGAAACAAACAAACAAACCCCAAAAAAACAAACAAACAAACCCAGTGCCGCATTAAATCCTTTCTTCCCTGAAGCCAGCCTCCTTCCCTCTGAGCTTGTTTAGCCTTCTTTAGAAACCAATAAACAGATAAATAAATAATTTCTCTTCTGGGGCAGAAATGAATGGGGTTTGTGGGATACATGTGCAAGCTACACTTCACACACATACGATTTCCCCTCCCCCTTTTTAATTAGTAAACATCGGCTTTCTGGGATTTTGGAAGGAGCCGTCATGTGCATGGTCCAGTTGGAATCGTGGCACCTCACCTGCTTTTACGGTAGCTCAGACGACGACAGCTTTTATCCATTTTAAAACAGGGCAACAATGTATGTCGGTTAAAAAAACTTGGCAATAGAAATGACATATTTCATAAAGCATCCTAGTGTTACTATCGCAATCTGTTAGGTCCATCTTTATACTTCTAATCCAAGCTCCTCCACCCCAGCAACGCAGCTCCCCTAAAAGGTACCTCCTCCTCCTTTATCACTTCATTGTCTCCATCCAGTTTTACATCTACACAGTGGTAAAGCATACAGTAAAAACCGATTTGCAAAAATGTGACAGTGCCGTTGCTATATAAAAAAAAAAACAAAAACAGAATGTCGTGTGCGTAGGGTAAATGCATATTAATTGAGGAGTGCTTTGTCGTATTTACGAAAGAATGACACGAAAAGATTGTTCCTTGCTCCTTCTGAGGTCAGTCCGTGACCAGAATATATTTCATTGTGACACTTAGGAACAGTCCCAGAGACACAAAGTTTGCAACGTAAAATCCAAAAATAAAAGACTTGCAACATTTGTATCTTTTATTTTATTCTGTACAATACATAAACAGCTTCTGGTTTCTCACAATCCTTCTGATGATGAAAAACCTTTACAGAAGAGCGAAGAATCGATGAAACCCTATTTTGCCCCCCAACCCCCCTACGTTCATTCATTTGTAATATTATATTCTGTCTTTGTTTTCTGTAGCCACTGCGGCTCGTAGGAATGTTACACCAGCCCGTACGCAACTCCAGTTTTAGCAGATTTGAACAGGAAGAGAGAGTATGGAACGTCGTTGCGACATGGGTGCAGCTGAACTGCCATAATGATATGGGTTTTGTCGTGGACGATCATTAGTGAGGGCATATATAATACATCCTTCACTCGACTGGCAGGATCGTGACACCTCTTTGGGGAACGTTTATCAGTGAAGGTCCTGCTCTACCCTCTCGGAATAAGAGTTTTGACAGAGAGACAGACACACAGACAGACACGCAGCTCCAATAACCAGGGCTCGTGCCAACGTAGAGGTGTCAGTGGAAACTATTTGCTAGGATCTTCTAGAGGTCCATACTGGGGGAGGGGGGATCTGGTGGGGCTACAATCAGTCCAAGTTTCCAAATTAAAGTCACAGATACATAATTGCAGAACCCCCCCTCCCCGTTCCGAGTTGAACTTTCCATTCCTGCTCGATGCTCGCAGATTGTCTTTGGGATTCACCCTTTTCAGTTCGCACCATTTATGACAACACGTTTTCTGATTTGACCAGTTTTTTTTGTTTTTTTTTTTGACCAGTGATTCCTCAGCCACATTGTCAGAAACAATTGTTGTGTCACACAGTGTATGAATCCAGGGTTAGGTCGGCTCCGTCTGTCAGTCGGCAACACAGAATGATATCACTTGAACTTTGAAAGAGTCAAACTGGGTTTAGGAGGGATAAAGGACTCAGCTGGCTCTATAGACTGGTGACCAGATGAGATGGGTCCACTGGCGGCTCCTCTGGAGACGAATCAGACTCTTCCTTGCTCCCGGACACCATATACCCGTCGCTTCCCCCGCGGCCCATGTGGTAGTAGTTCTGCAGCTCGTGAAGATGATTCCTGGAGCCTAAGTTGGGCATGCTCTTATAGTATACATCATCCAGCTCTGGAGCCGTGGCACTCTTACAGGGCTGGAGCTCCCCAGAGCTGTCCTCCTCTCCATCCGTCAGTCCGTTCATCTGCCCGTCGGGGAGGTCCGTCAAAACCGGCATGCTCGTGTAGAGCGAGTCTCTGTGGTTCGGCGAATGCGTGTGCTCGTCAGTGTGCTCATTGGTCAGCAGGGGGAAGAAGCTCTCGCTGGGCTCCTGGGCAATGCGCCGCTGCCGGGAGAAGCTGTGAAGAGGAGGCGGAGGGGGCGGGTGGCTGTCCGGTGGGGGGGGTCGCGGTGGCAGGAGGGGTGCGTTGGACTCCTCTCGGATGATCTCCAAACCCAGGTTCTCCTCGTGGGGGAAGGCGGCGGGGTTGTCCAGCACTATCGGACTGTTGTCCTCTTTGCTGCTGCCCACACAGCCACTCACTCCACTGCTGGAGCTGCTGCTCCCTGAAAGAGCAGGAAGAAAAATACACTTTTAAAATCTACTAAAAATCAGCCTATTATAGAAAGATATAATGAAATGTTAAGAGACGGGCTCAATAATTTCCACTTTGAAATAAATATCTTTCTGACTTACAACATTGGAAATTAGGAAATGTATGTAAGCAATGTAGGGGCAATGTATGTGCAGTGTTGTATAAAGTACTGAAATCTCAGAGTCAAGTAAAAGTATAGGTTCCTCTCCAAAATATGACTTTGGTAAAAGTCCAAGTCACTGACTGAAATGTTACTTGAGTTAAAGTCTTAAAGTATCTGAATTTTCTTGTACTTAAGTATGGAAAGTACTGTAAAAATTTATGTACTCAAGTAATGTAATGAAAAGTATAAGTAAAAAGTAAAACAAGGCAAATGCAGTTTGAATGACATTTTTCATATTTTGGTAAACTTGTTAAATACAGTTAAAGTAATGTACACAACCAAGTGCAGGCAAAATTAAACCTGCTAATAGATAAACCTGCAGGCATCAGTTAGTTAAGAAAATTAGGTGCTTTACCTGTAGCACAAGGTTAACTTAACCTGCTTTACAACTGAACCAGCTTCTTAGTTTCCCCTCCAGGACAGAAAATACAAAGTTTTTGTAAGCCTTAAGTTTTCCCTTCAAGTAAGGTCAGTGCTGAAAATGAGAAAAATAGTACAGAAAATGTGGCCAACATGAAGAAAAAAAGCCGTTACGATTACTGTACTTCACAAACTATTGGTGCAACAACTGGTCATTATGTGGCATTAGGGACATCTGGCTGCTGCTCATCGTGAGACTTGCTTTGTGTATAATGGGAGAAGCGAAACAGGTGTTTCCATAGACATAATACTGTATAAGGATAGACGCCTTATGCACCGCTCTCCCCTATTGTCGCTGACGAGATTTAGGGCAGCCATCTTGGAGGGGTAGACCACTCCACTCAGCCTTATGTGTTTAGCAGGCAAAATGACATATCAGCGCATTTAATCAATTATAACACGCTTTTTTTGTTACTGGAAACTATATTCAGACATCTATCAAAGCTACATTTATAAATAATTGTATTATTTAAGTATGTTTTTAATACATAGTTCAGCATTTTTAAATATGATTAGTGGCTATAACAATAGAATAGGAATGGAATATTCTGATATCAATGTATGATGAGCATATTACAAAGCACATAGCCGTGTATAATTTATTGTGAACGGCTGTGTGTATAATTTATTATAATAATACATAGTTATACAATTATACAATCACAAATAAATAATGATTAATACTGAATAATATTTCACTCCACAACTGTCAGTTGACATCTAATTTGTTTTATAGAATTACACTTAAATACAAATTAATTTGCACAAATTTCATAAAAAAATATATGTATATACATATAAACATGCATCCAATATATATTATTCAGTATTAATCATTATTTATTTGTGCCATTATTAATTCATCATTATTTATTTGTGTTTGTATAGTTATATAAATATGCATTATTATAATAAATTATACACACAGCTGTATCTATCTATCTATCTATCTATCTATCTATCTATCTATCTATCTATCTATCTATATCTATCTATCTATCTATCTATCTATCTATCTATCTATCATCTATCTATATCTAGATATATAGATATCTATATATAGATATCTATAGATATATAGATATAGATATCTATATATAGATATCTATATATCTAGATATAGATATAGATACATCTTTATCTATATCTAGATATATCTATATCTATATATGTATATATATATGTCCATCGTACTGGTATATATATGTCCATTTTACTTGTGAAATGTTGTTTGTGGAGCCTCACATCAATAATCCATCGATCTGAACAACAATATCCCTGTTGTTTTGATTGGCAAAGTAGGAGGGACTACCGCTCCAAGATCGCCGCCGTATTTCCTGCGCCGGAGCAGCCAATGCGGGGTCTGCTCTTATATTATATTATGTCTATGGGTGTTTCCTATTGGTGGTGATGAACAAGCCCAGGCAAGTACCGACTTTGTAGCAGTCAATCAGTAGGTGGGGTCAAAACTCTAACGTTTCTCTTTCTCGCTGTTTTGTAACAAGTAACTAAACCACACATTGAAAATGTATCGGAGTAAAAGTATGAAATTAAGTTCGGAAATATAGTGAAGTAAAAGTGAAAGTTTTCAAAAATTTTCATACTCGAGGAAAGTATGAAGTACTCCAAAATATACTTAAGTAAAGTAGTGAAGTATTTTTACTTCGTTACTATACAACACTGTGTTTGTGGCAATGTACATTTCCAATTAGGAAATGTATGTACATTGCCACATATTTATGCAATGTAATATCCTCCATTACAGTGTGTGTGTACATTTCTGTTTGAACACTTAGCATTGAATTTATTTTAATATTTTTGTGAAAGAAAAATTGCAACAGGTTGCATTCTATCTTTTTTTTTTTCCACTCGGCTAGTCCACTGATTACACAGAGCTGGTTTTTGAAACCGCAGCATTTAAATTAAATAAAGCAAATAAATAAATGTATATATATATATATATATATATATATATATATATATATATATATATATATATATATATATATATATATACATGTATATATACATTGTGATTTCCTGATTTTTTTTAGATTATGTCTCTCACAGTGGGCATGCACCTAAGGTGAAAACTTCAGACCCCCTCCATGATTTCTAAGTGAGAGAAGTTGCAAAATTGCAAAAAAATCCAAAAACTTATTTTCTTCACTGTGACTATTTATCATTTTGCAATTATTTCAGTTGCTAGGTACCACACATCAAAGTTAATGCTTTATATGTCGCATAAAATGAAGGGTGCTTAGAGCTGTGAAATGTTTAGATATCTAAAAACAGTTTTAAACAAATCTTACCAATAGATGAAGGAGATTCATACATGATGAAGACAGAGAAACTGAAGCTGCTCCAAACTACAGCTAATTTTGAAATATTTCATCTGTAACATTGTATTTCCTTTTTCCATAAGCCTGTAACTGAGAGTGGGATTTTTAGTTTTGCTTTAAACATTTGTGATTGTGCAGAGTGTTGGACAGAGAAAGATCGTTTAAATGTTGTGTTGCTGGTTTCAGAAGCTTCTGGGCTCTAAGGAGAGCAAAGCCTAAAACAGCGAGTCCCTCACAACTGCAAATAAAAATAAATAAAATAAAAAAGAAACCACAGTTACCTCCGTTGGCCATATTGCTGTTGACCAGCTTGTTCATCAGGTTGTGACTGCGCTCAGTGGTGGCTCTGTCATGGTTGTTGAGATAAGGGGGGATGTAGTTGGACGTCAGCTCCTTGAGGATCTTCTTCTCCAACGTCGTCTCCTTGTGGTTGCTGTGGGTGCTGTAGCCGCCGCTTCGATCCAGGATCTGAACGCAGTCGCTCAAGTACTCGCTGCTGGCCATGCTGAAGTTGTTGGGATGGTTACCGTTAAGAGGGAGCGTATCCATGACACTCGCGTCTCTGGCATTGTTCAGGATGCCCTCTGAGGAGCAAAGAATAAAAAAAATAAAATAAAAGATGTGTTAGAATTCATAAATAAAATGACAAAAGAACCCCAATCGCTTGAATGCTTCAAGTATTCATGTCTGAGAAGCTTTACAAGTCATTTTAACAGTTAAAGTGAGCTCTTCGTGTGAAACAAATTAAAAAGTCAGAGCTTTACTGCAATATCCAAAAATGTTTTCATGTATATTTAATGGGGAAAAAAATGCTAAATATACTTTGAATGTAATGCATCTCAGTAACAATGCTGAAATAAATGTATGCGTTAAATGCATATTTTAAACAAATTGTATTTTCAAAGGTAAATAGACTTCCTGTAGATTTCTATGAAAATAATCCAAATGACCTATGAGTATGAAATGATGTAGTGAGTGTTTTGGAAAAAATACATTGTGAAGAATTATGTATATAATGTTTTCTTAAGACAGCTCTAAAAGCATCAAAAGGGAATAAACAAAGTTACTGCTTAAGAGTTCAACAGCAGTTCATGACGTACTTGTGTCTCGGTACGGGCTAATGGACGGCATGAGGGGGAAGAGAGGAAAGAAACAAATGTGTGAGTCAATTTAACAAGAGCAATAGTTCAAAATGAGATGTTTGTTTGATTGTCAGTTCTGTAGTAATCCCTAATATTTGACTGGCTGCTTTCACAAAGTTTAACCTTTGTTCTCACAGATAAAAACATTAAAAAACAAAAAAAACATCACAAACATGACTGTTAAAACTGAAACAATTGCAAAATGTACATGAGCCTGACACAGAGCATGCAAAGCAACATTCAAAGCAAAAAGCTGCAATAACAAAACATGCACACAGAAATCGAGGATACATCAGGATATATAAAGTGATATTTCTTTTCTTTTTTTTATCTTCCATTAAGTTATAATTGAGTTCTGTGTCTCTTATCTGCAGAGGATAAAGGTCAGAGTCATCTTAGTCTTGAGCCTCAGAGTTAAAGCTAATTGCTTATTAAAGCAGGGCCAATTCAAGAGTGAATATATTACTAGAACAAGGAACACCCAGAACTCATCCTGTGGTTTTGAGACACATTTTTACTCATTACGTTTGTGTGAGGGGTGTTGATGTTGCTACTATTGTTTTAAACAAAGTACATCTTTCTTGCTTTTTTCAGGCTCCATAAAGTTCCAACAGCAGAACAATTACAAAACATTACATTATAGCAGGAAGTGCTACTTGCTGGCAAACTTGTACTGTCAGGAGTTGTTTGGTCTCTGACTACATTAAAAAGCTATGTAAATCAATCTGGCTCTACGTGACAGTAATTACCATCTAAAACTAATTTCCGCTACTGTCACCAGAGGTGGCAGCAGCAGCCATAATGCATTCTGCCAGAGCTGCAAATGCGTCTCTTACGTCACTGCGAGGGGAATTTTGGCCAACTCTTCTTTTCTGGAATCATTTTCATTCAGTCGCATTGGAGAAATTTAAAACATGGTTGATAGAGATCATGTTGCTCACATTAAAAATATAAAGAAAACTTTGCGATCCAAACTGGTATCTTTCTTCACAATGAATGATAAACTGACTTTAGCGTAAGCAAGGCCTGCAGTGCCTAATGCTTTGATCTGTTTCTTTGCAGGAACTCTTGGATGAGTTGTTGATACGCTCTTGAAGTAAGTTTGGGTAACCGGCCACTCGGTGAAGAGCTTTCCATGCTTGTGCTTTTTTCATTAGAAAAATATGGCTGTTGCTAAGGCTGCACAGTGGCACAGTTGGTAGAGCTGTTGCCTTGCAGCAAGAAGGTTCTGGGTTCGATTCCCGGCCCCGGCCTTTCTGCATGGAGTTTGCATGTTCTCCCTGTGCATGGTGGGTTTTCTCCGGGTACTCCGGTTTCCTCCCACAGTCCAAAAACATGACTGTCAGGTTAATTGGTCTGTCTAAATTGCCCCTAGGTGTGAGTGAGTGTGCATGGTTGTTTGTCCTGCGTGTGTCTCTGTGTTGCCCTGCGACAGACTGGCGACCTGTCCAGGGCGTACCCCGCCTCTCGCCCGGAACGCCAGCTGGAGATGGGCACCAGCACCTCCCGACCCCATTAAGGGACAAGGGTGTAGGAAAATGGATGGATGGATGGATGGGCTGTTGCTATGGTTCACTGGAGTGACAAAGACTTAGAAATGTCTTTGTAATCTGTTCCAGATGGATGTTGACCGTAGTTTTAATTTTTTTATTGTGGTAAGAGACAAGGCATTAAGACCATGCCTTAATGCCTAGAAGGATGTTTTTTTAATTTCACATAAATTATTTGAAGCGCACAAATTATTATTTTTTATTTCTTTAATGGTAATTTTTTTTGGATGCCTACTACTTTGAACATAATTTTAAAGATGCAGCTCAGACAAAAATGTATCATAATTTGTGGTGTTGTTATCATAGCCTACTTTATATTCTGAGATTGTTTTTATTTGTGTTTAAAAAGAAAGTCCTGAAAAAAATAATTTAATAAGGGAGGAAACCACATTTTCACAAAGAGCCAGATTGATTTAGATAACTCTGTCCACCTGAAAAAAAAGTCTTTTGGAAACTGCTTCCTGTTTTCATTTGTTATTTTTGTCTGATATTGAAATATGTTTGAAGATCTGAAACATTTAGATGCAGCAAAAACGTATGTCATGGGCAAAACTTTCTAACAGTACTGCAGTTTGGCTGAGAGAAAGAAAATTATAAACGACCGCCTCACACGAAAGCAAAGAATTCAGAAAATGATTTACTCGAGGAGGATTTGCTCTTGAACCTTCTCATTTACAGCCAACTGGACGCATTTTCAATTATTCTACTTTGTATAACCAATCTTGTCCCTGTTTAAGACCTCTAGCAGCTTCTAAAAGATAATGTCAGTCTGCAGCTACATTGGTGAAGTCATACAATCACAATTACACAGTATGCATGCAAGTAAGTTACAGTGCCATTCTTCAGCTCACATCAGAACCATAAGTCAAGTACTTAAACGCTTTTAAATAAGATAGCCATGCAGAAAAAAATGAAAAAAATATGTATAAAAAACTGTAACAGAACTTTTAAAAGTTAAACATTCATAATAGGAACATTAGGCACACCTTGGGTGTTGTACATGCCCACAGCTGGGTTGTTATAGACTGCCGAGTCCCCCAGGAGAGTGTTATAAGGATTGTTAGTACCATGGGGACGAAGGAGAGCATTAGTTATAAGATGATTAGCCATGGCTCCTGGTACAGGCAGATAGAGAAAGAGAGAGGAAGAGCAACAGCCAAGGCAAGAGAGGAAAAAAAAGAGAGAGAGAAAAGCAGTCGAGTAAAAAAAACGAAGCAGAGTGGAAGACAGAGGTTAAAGGACAGAGTATGTAGCCGTTGCAGAGTGGAAGTGAGCAAGAAGAGGAGAAGAGAAAAAAAGACGGGAGAGAGAGATGGAGAGCGAGTGTGTGTTTGGAAGAAAGAGGGAGAGAAGAGGACACGTGAATCAAACGAGCAAACACTGTTTAGGGAGAAAGCCGAGAAAAAGCTTGACAAGTCATTCTTGCAGCCGATGCGTACAGGCTGAGTGAGGAGAGGGGATGGGAGACAGAGAGACAACGAGAGCGTGGCAGAGCTCAGAGCAGGCTGTGCTGCAGTTCAACACGCTTCAGCAGAGACGCTTAAATACACCATAGCTAATGGACAAAAGGGTCACAAAGATGTGCTATTTTTTCTTTCCTCTGCTACGAGACAAATCATGTATACATTAAGACACTGCATTTATATAAAAAAAAAAATAACACAAAATACAAATGATCTTGACAGGCCGAATCAATTTCTTTTCATACTGAACAACAACTGGCTCGCAAGCTCAACCCGTGAGTGAGTATTTGTCTTACAGCTAACAGAGACACTAAAACATCGGAATGATTTTTATATAAATCTCTGGCATGACAGGAGAATATTTATCTCACTAGTGTTTGCATTAGTGAGAGCTGTGGTTGTTTGGATTTAATCTGCTGCAAGCATCACAGAGATTTTAATATTCTTGTTCCTCAGCTTGTGTTTCTTAAGATCTCTGACTGCTGAAGGTGGAGGTTGGTTGGAGTTTTGCTGTAACTGAATGCAGGATCAAAGAAATGTTAACTTTTTTTTTATCTTAAGTATAGTATATACTACGCCATAGTTAACCTTAACCCATAGGGCTACTTTGCTTTGATCAATATTTCATTGGAACAAAAAATGTTTTGGGCAGCTTTAAAACCCTCTTTTCTACCTAACTTTTTTCAAACAGCTTATTTTTGTCAATATAATATAATAATATTTTTATCCCTTTGGTGATATAGAATCTTTGTGTGAAATGGTAATGAGTTAATCCTGATTTAAAAACAGAAGGAAAAAGTAAAAATGGTGCTTAAAGTAGGGATGTCCCAAGGGGAAATTTCCTGCTTCAATATTTCAATAAAACTAAAGCTAAAAGTTAAGTAACATGACCAACAACATTCAAGAAGTTCAACTCTCTGTGTCAAAAAGGACATCAAATCCTATTGACTTGCGTTTTTTTTTTGTTTTTATACTGGGGGGAATCAAAATGATCCTGGCCTGAAACTGACAGAAAGGCTCAAAGGAGTGAGGCAAAATTTCTATGTTTTACTTTATAACGGCTTAAATATCTGTCTGTTATGGAACATGCTGGATTTGACGTTTGGAGGTTTGTATCAAGTCAGTGAACAAGCTAAATTATCCCTGTTATGTATCCTATAAATGAGCTCTGTACACATTTCCTGCAGAAATGAACCATGTAGAAAATCATCCATACAGCCTGGACTTACAGCTGTCACAGATGACTGGTACAAAAACTGTCAAAAAGAATTTTCTAGTCTGAAAAAACTTAATTTAGACTATTTCAAGACCATTCACAGAAGAGACTTCGAGTGACTTAAACAACGTAGGCGAGGTAAAAAAAAAAAATATATATATATATATTTTTTTTTTTCCTTTCTGCTGTCTCTTTCTATACAATAATCTACATGGCGTGCGGCCGCACATTATTTGTCAATTTACACGTTACCTCGGTGATGCAGTATTCTTTACTTGGATTTATTCTGTCTTCATCAGAAACCGCTGCCATTACTCAAACATTCACACGTCTCCAGGGAATAATTATGTTGTTATCAAGAACTACTTCTTTCTTTCTGTAATACTGTTTGTTGTCTAAATGTTATCAGATGAAACAAGTATCCAAATGTAACATCTAAAAGAGTTCTCGCGTCATGCAGCCGCAAATTTCGATGAACTGAAATAATTGAAAGTGATTCCACCTTCGCTCATTGTGTCACCCTTTCTAGTCATTTGGAAATGTTCTGGCTGAGCAGCTCCGTCCACCGCACTTTAAAAGAGTGAGAGCAGAAAGGAGGTGTGAGTTTCCTAAGCCCAGCCTCACTAAGTGCGTGATAATTCAAGTGCTGACACGCACCGTGCCTGCTTTAGTATCCATCTGTCATGCTAACAGCTTATTAGTGGCCTGAAGAAAGCGAGGGCCACCCCTCAACTTGGAGACTAACAAATGGCAGAGTGTGTTTCCAGTGAGTGTGTGCGTGTCAGACTGTCTGGCCATTTAGGTGTCTACGGCCTCATTACACTAGCCCTAAGCTGGTTGTGCTTATGGATTTTGCTACTATGGTCCATTATAGTGTCCTAGGCTGGAGTGAAGGAAACAGACAGCTCTGAAAATGTCAGGGATACTTTCAGCTGCATGAGCTAAACCTTTGTTGAAAAGCTTTCTAATTATACTACTCCTAATTGAATACAATCAGCTTATCTAAATAACTAGATTTACCTAAGTGTACTGTAATTATTCATTTGCATATCGCTGTGTAGACTACATAGTAATGTCTTTGAAACGCTGAACGTTTCACAGACCAACACACACACATGTAAATACATTTTTCTTTCACAAATGAAACTTTCTTGCAAATAAAAATTTTAAAAATGGAAGTAAACATTTGTCTTCTATCCTCCAATACTCCAGTACCCCCCAAATAAAATCTAGTGTAAGGGTTGATCCGCAGAAGCCACCTTATCAATTTCCATCATCAAAAACAGAAAGTGCATGGCACAACTGCAACTCTACCAATGCATGAACGTGACTTCAATTAAATTAGCATAAATATGGATTAGAACAAAAAGTCCAGAGCCTAAATGAGAATTAGAATTTGTGGCAAGATGTCACAATTGATGTTCAGGACACTCTTAGTGCAATCTGAGGTGACAAATACACAGGGAGAAGGTAGAGGAACACCCCAACAGACCTGCAGCTATAACTGCACTCCTTCAAAGTGTTGGCTCGGAGCAGATGAACACAAATGCATGCTCCTTTTGTGAGTTTTTATTTATTACCGACCCTTCTCCTTTCCAAATATATATATAGTTTTTTTCCCCTGTACTTCATAATTATACATTACTATGTGTTGGTCTATCACATTAATTCTGAAACAAAGACTTCTGTAGGGCACTGAACATTTAGTTATCAAGAGACAAGCAATAGCAAGAAACACACACAAACTTTTTTTTCAATATTGCCTCCCCACACATCTTCCTTTTCGATGCAGATTCCCCCCCGGCCCCTCCAAAACCCCCTGCAGTACTAGCTTGCCACTCTAAAGGGTTGCAAATTGCCTGGTGTTCTATTTTTGACAGGAGGCTGCCCCTTTTTCTTTTCTTCCTGCAAACCACCCACAGAAGCTGCATTAAAAACAGGAAGTGATATTTACACCTTATTCTCTTCATCATCTTCACTTCAAGGATACAATAATCAGAAGTTTGGACTCCCACCACTTTACTAAATGACAGCGTGTGCAGCCTCCAACCCCCCTGCTATTAGTAAAGTAGATGTAGTGACAGTGATGTGGAAGCAAATGGTAGGTATCCCGTGGTTACCTCTGTTGAGTGTGGCAGAGCTGTTGATGTCTCCAGTGATGAAGGAGGACTCCTGTTTCCTCACAGTGTCGTTCCACATCCGTCTGATGCGACTCTACACGAGGGAGAAACGAAGGGAGAGAGAAAGTGTGGGGGACCGGGGTGAGGGCGGCGGGGCACGGGGGCAGAGGCAAGAGCGAAAAAACAGAAAGCAATTGTGACAGAGGGAGGGAACGAGTGAGGGGGACGGGGCCGAGTGAAGGGAGGAAAGAAAGGATGACAGAAAGGGGAAGAAATCGGGTGAGAAAAGTGGAATATGATGTGCAAAACAAGGGCAGGAGAGGCAGTAAAGAAAAACAAAACAAAACGAGGCAAGAACCAACGAGAAAGGGACAAAAAGTCATGCATCAGTCTTGTTTTCACTCTGTAAACCTGAATGTTAGTCACAATGTCCATGTTCGGGGGGGGGGGGGGTTTGGGTTATCTCACTTTCACGCCAAAAGAAAATTCCCATTCAAAATCAGCTGTTAGAATGAATTGCGTTAAGATGCACAGTGTTTGGCAAAACTATTCACAGATCTTGTAAGATCTCCTGATTTTATGACTTTACCACAACAAATTTTAAATGTGTTTTGGGATTTTAGATGGCACAAGAACCCAAAATCAGTGCATAATTGGGAGAGTGGAAGGAAAATGCTAAGTAAAAAAAAAGGAACATTTAGAAATAGCAAAAGTATAGTGAACATTTGAATTTAGGTCTTTGCTGTCTGATAGCCAAAGATAAAAATCCAGTGTAACTAATTGTTAATAAGATCCACATGTGTATTAAGTAACCTCTGCATAAATCCTGTGAAGGCCTTAAAAGCTTTTCTTGCAACATCATTGAACAAACAGAATAATAAAGACCAAGGAACACAACATTCAAGCCAAACATAACACTGTGGACAATTTAAAGTAGGCCAGGTTATAAAACAATATCTCAAGTTTTGGCTATCTCAGAGGACAATATAATCCATCATCAATAAAAGCATATTGCGCGAATTCACATAAAGTACAAAGACATGGCTGTCCACTTAAACTGCCAGGTTCCACAAGGAAAACAGATATCAAAGAAGCGACAAAGAGACCTATGTTAAGTCTGCAGGATCTGCACAGATCCACAGTTCAGGAGGGAAAATATGCCGCCAGTATTTTTCTCCACACACTTAAAAGAATGTGGCTTTGATTGAAATGTGGCAAGAACACATTGAAAGGACATTGTGAGAATAAATAATACCCTGAACACAACATTCCAACAAGACACATGGTGGTGGCAGCACCATGTGGTGGGAGATACTGATGGGAAGTGGTGCTAAATCAAGGTATTCCTGGAGGAAAAGCTGTCAGTCACCACATATTAAAAACAGTTTTCAATTCCAGTAGAACCAGCAATCTGGTTGTAAAAAGTGTTAACTGTGGGGAGAAAGAAAAGAAAAATCTTACTCTTTAAAATTCTGGACTCTTTTGTCCTACTTTGTCACATAAAATAGCATTAAAATAAACTGAAGTTTGTGTATGAAATGCAATGAGATGTGAGAAACTGTAAGCGGTATCAATAGTTTTGCAGAGCTCTGTGCAGTGACATTGTTTTCGACAATTTGAAAGTGAAAAACGATAGACCCAAACCCCTCATGGCGCGCTCCCGCCTCACCTGCGAGTCTGCTGTGCTGTAGCGTCCAGGTGTGCAGGCAGGTAAGCTCACCTGTGAGCCTGTGGAGTAGCGGCCTGGGGTCCGTGAGGTGGTGGTCTTACTGGAGGAGGAGATGGACGTCTCCACGCTCTTGCCGCTGCAGCAGTGAGTACGCAGACATTTGCCATACTCTTTGCGCACCTAAGCACAAATGAATCGGAAATTCAGTAAAGTGAAAAAAATAAATAAATAAACTGAGTGAAGTACGCTACCTCACCCTTAATTATATTTTCTTCTGACAAAGTAGGGTAAAATAAACACTTCTTTTACTCCTACTCCCTGAGTAAACGTTCAACCCATAAAAAGCAGACATTAAAAGATTAAATTCATAAACTTTTCTCTGCTAACACTAACCCTAAAAAAAAAGCCACGTATCCAACCGAAAAGGAGACTTTCCTTGGAGAGCCGTTTGATGCATTTGTACACACAGAGCATCTGCACTTAGATCCCAATCAAGTTAGAACAAATAAAGCCGTAATTGATTTTTAACAAGCTTGTTGGACTGGCAGACGTGTCTTGCCACATGCTCTGTTTGAACAGCTGTGTGCCGAGTTGCTCCATGCATCTTGGGAGAAACTGAGTTGGGCTGGGGCCAAAGAAAACCTCAGCACAGCTCTGAGGACATTCTCTCTGGATAATCACACATCCCATGTACATGAGGATACACACACACACACACACACACACACACACACACACACACACACACACACACACACACACACACACACACACACACATATATATATATATATATATATATATATATATATATATATGCATAAACACAACTATATATGTGCATAAACATTTGATGTCATGATGTCTTAGCTCTGTCTAGAAGTTGCATGTAACTTCAAAAAAAGAAACTGATAACTTTCAACAGTCCTTTAGGTCATTCAAACTGAAAGTATAAAGGAGGTTCGCTTTTGAAGATAAAAGGAAAGATAGAAGTTAATTTGAGCAAAGTATAATAGAAAAAATAGTGTGCAACTGTTACAAATGCTGCTCAGACATCAAAGCATTATCAAAAAAAAAATATATATATATATGCATTTTGATACGTCTTTCTATGACTAAAGCTTAAGGTTTTGAGTTATGACTTTGTGCTGTAAAGTTATGGTCAATAGTCAGTGTGTTTACTGTGACTTGATTTGGCTCTAAGTTAGTAAAAAAATGATCAGATAAAATTCAGTTGAAAATTTGAAAGTTTCTGGAAAAAAAAAACCCAACTAATTTGCTCTGTCAGTTAAGCTGCTGATGCAAATGTTTCCTACATTTCCAGGTTAGGGAACACGGAGACATTTCTCCGTAGAGCAGGAGAAACGTTGACCGGTGATCCACGAGCAGTTTGGCGGTGTGTTTTCCAAGCACTCTGTCAAAAGGTAAAAGTGATTAAGTTGCTCAGGGATCAACACACTGAATCTTTGGGCACGGATCCATTCTAAATCTTTTTTTCTAAGCTAACTTTTAATAAAATAGATTCAGTTCTCAAAATGTTTTTTTAGTTTTACATGTTTTCTCATTTTAAAGGTTTGCATGCATCATTAGCTTTGTTAAAACACAATATCAGATTAGTGAGGAAAATGTAATTCAACTTATAAAATAGAAAACAGAATTTCCAATGGCATTTGCTTCACCTTGGAATGAGATTGCCATGAAAACATGAAAATAATCAAACTGCCAAACCTTGACTGGAATATTTGATACTATTTACAGATTCTTGACAACGTCAGACCTTTACTCTATTTACAAAAACAAAATTAAATTGGATATGTTTTGCAAAAACGAAAAAAGATGTGCTAAAATCTGGTCTTGTCTCTTTGCTCTGGACCCAGTTTTGTACAGTCATATTCAATGAATTCAAATAGACGAGGTCAGTTTGTCAGATTAAAAGGTACCTTTTGAAAATAACATTTCACTTTTCATTAAGCCCACATTTTTGAATTAAATGTGTTTTTTTCATGGGCTGATGTGAAATTTTGATTTTAAGTGTCATGTTTTCATCACCTGCGAGACGAAAATAATCATGATTTACAGAAACAAAGCTTTCAAACATCCATCTGTGTGTAATTAATCTCTATAATGTGTTACACATAGTGATAAAGTTCCTTGAAGAGGTCTGCGTTGGTCTTATTTCTATTAGCAATAGAATGTCTGCACAGAAACACTTTACAGAACATTCTCACTACACTGAAGCAGTGCAGTTTATATAAAAAAAAAGTTTCTCAATGTAAAAACTTTTGGCCACGACTGTATCATATATGCTCACTTCTGTCAAACATTCCCTCTCTCGCCAACTCACCTTTTTCTGAAGGATGCAGTGGAAGATGAAGATGAACATGCCCTGCAGGGAGTTAAAAATGGTAAAAAGGTAGGCCATGATCACGGTGCTCTCGTTGATGTACATTAGGCCGAACGCCCAGGTCAGTCCCAACAGACACAGCAGGGCGATGGCGCCGATCACCCACGACCTGCACAGGAAAGGGAAGCAATTGGAAGTGAGCCATCCTCCATCAGCTGTAGTGTGCTCCTCACGATTAAGTCTAAGACTCGCAAAACTTTGCCTGCTCTCTGCATCAGAAAAACCAGTCGGCTGAGGCTGATGCATGTGGGATCAGGAGAGAGGGGGTCAGAGTGGGGTCACGGAGAGCCGTGACACTGTGGGAGAGGGATGGAGGAACAGTGGGAGTTTAACTTAAAAGAGTTACACCCTTACAAGTCAGAGTGGATTTCTTCGTTTAGATATCATCTCTGGAGAGGGAAGGAGGGTAAAAAGGCAGATTACATCAACCGCTGCTGTCAAAAACACTAAGTATTTTACGCTGTACTTTCAGCGAGTTGCAGCCAAACTCCAACAGTCTGAATACATGTCAGAAGGTTAAAGAACAATACTTTTAATGGGGTCCGGAGCTCTGCCTGTTTGACGCAGTTCACTTTCCAAAGAAGTGCTCCCAAGGCTGTAAACTTTTATTTTAAATAAAGGCTACAAACGATTGAGTCACAGGCCAAATGTCATAGAAATGCGGTCATGCCGAGGCACATCCAGGCAGGTGCTCGCATAAGTGTGTGTCTGTGTCTGTGCGAATGTGATTGGCTTCACGGGGCAGTAAGTAGAGGGACATTACAGCCATTACAAATGACATTTCCCTTCAAAGGTCAAACTTTTGGGTCCGCCGCAGCCGAGAAGATGACTGTTAATTTGATTGGCTGACTGGGCAGTGATCACCTCTAATGCAAGGGATAGAGGCAAAGGGAAGCGGCGGGGGTGGATGTGTCGGGGGGGAGGGGACAACATGTGGAGGAAGATATTAGAAGAGCTATGAGGAAGGAAGGGAGACAGAGGAGGAGAGTAAGTGAGTGAGACCGAGGTGATTGATTCGATGTTGCCCTCTGTGGCACCATTCAGGCGAGACAGAACCTCCAATAAAGCTCGCCTGATGACCCTCTTCAATAACGGCTGCACTCATCTCTCTCTTTTATCCCACCGTTTCACCTCTTCCTCCAAATCCCTCTTGAATTCACTGTTTCTCTCTCATAGCTGTTGCCCCAAATTCACATGCCAACACTGTTAACACACAGTGACTAGCAAAAATATTCACTCCCCTGTATTTTATTGGGACCTGGTGTAAAATAGCACAAGACAAAGTAAGTATATTATGCTTGTGAAGTGGGAGGAAAAAGATAAGATCAACTAATGATGGATGTGAACATTTATTTATTTATTTTTTGTCTTGCCACAGATTTTCAGTTTGATTTATGTTGGGATATTTTAATCTATTTATATGCATTGATCTTAACTACTGCATGATATCACTGGCTCCATGTTTGGGGTCATTGTTCTGCTTCAAGATTAACTTCCATCTCAATTTTTTGGAGTCTCGTAACAGATTATTTCCGGATTGTCCTCTGTTAATTTCCATCCATCTTCCCATCAAGAGTAAGGAGCCTCCCTACGGGGGGGTCCTCACAGTTTAATGCTGCCACTACTGTTATTTCACAGTAGGGTGAATGTTTTCCAGATAATTTTGTGTTCCTCTACATAGCAGCTTTCATGCCAAAACGTTTACGCTTGGTTTCATGTGACCAGCTGACCTTCTTCTATATTTCCCAAATGGCTTTTGGTAAATCTTAATTAGGAGTATTTGCAGCTTTGGATGATCAATGACTTTCTTATTACCACTTTTCTCTAAAGGAAAGGTTTGTGGACTGCAGGGCTAATAGTTTTTTAGTCAACATATTCTCTAAACTGAGTTATGGATAAATGCCAGCTCATGCAGTGTAACACCTATGATCGCTTTTGGCTACTTCTCTGATTTATACTCTTTCCATCTTCAGATTCAACAGTGCTAAGCATAATTTTCGAAGCTTGTAATAAAGTTTTACAACCTAATCCTGCCTTAAACATCTAAGTATAAAATTTGACTGGTTTATTAAGTCCCTTCATCTTTATGATGCTATTTGTCAGGCCTGAACTTGCTATTGCAAATGGTTATTGCAATTTGACTGTGTTCAATATCAGTATTGCACATAACTGATTGAACTATTTGTAAATATGAATTAATGTAGTAACACCTGATTCAGACTCCCTACGTCACTTGTATGTGGGAGTGTATGTCTAATGCGACAGAAAATAATTTAGCAGGAAATTCAGATATTCTAGTTCAATTAAGAAAATAAAACAAATTTATTTTGTTTGCAACCTTTATAATGAAACAGTTTTGTTGAGATGGAAGCAATAATTATTTTCTTTTTTCCACATCAGTTAGCTAGATTGCTCACTGTCTGGGTCAATGTTTGCAATAAACTCAAAGTAGAAAGACATTACCACTGATTAGTGAAATGTTTCTTCATAACTCACAAGCTATATTATTCTAAAGTTCTTTCTAACATCTTGCAGTCCAGATGGTTGTTAAATACTGTTCTCTAAGAAATCCTTTGACCCTTCAAAGAACAGATGTCGACTTGTGAAAGCTCTTGGTGATAATATTTAGGGATGTCCAGGTAAAGGGGGTCAAATACAAATGATTGTAACACTTTTCATATTTTTACTACATGTAATTAAGTCATAATTGTAGCTCTTTGCACAACTCTGCCAGATTAAAGCCCAAGGACAATTATTGAAAATTGCAGTTGTGACAAAATGTGAAAACATTTGCAAGGCATCATATTTAATCAGATCAAGTCCAATATTTGTATACTACAACCTAATAAATCATAGGCGGTCAATAAATTAAGTTTATAAGGTATTTTGAATAGTTTGTTCAAACAAATAAAACGAAAACAAAATGTCTCACTAGAAAGACGCCTTACCAGGATCAATCCACAACAAAGATAACTGAGGGTGGCATGAGATTAAAGAGACAAAGGAAACAAAGTGAAGAAAAATAAATTGAAGGTAAAGAGAAGAAATAAAAATAACAGAAATCCATCCATCCATTTTCCTACACCCTTGTCCCTTAATGGGGTCGGGAGGTGCTGGTGCCTATCTCCAGCTGGCGTTCCGGGCGAGAGGCAGGGTTCACCCTGGACAGGTCGCCAGTCTGTCGCAGGGCAACACAGAGACACACACAGGACAAACAACCATGCACACACACACTCACACCTAGGGGCAATTTAGACAGACCAATTAACCTGACAGTCATGTTTTTGGACTGTGGGAGGAAACCGGAGTACCCGGAGAAAGCCCACCATGCACAGGGAGAACATGCAAACTCCATGCAGAAAGGCCGGGGCCGGGAATTGAACCCAGAACCTTCTTGCTGCAAGGCAACAGCTCTACCAACTGCGCCACTGTGCAATAACAGAAATGATGATGGTAATTAAAAGGGGATATTGAATACTGAAATAATATAAAAAATATATGACATAATGAAGCAAAAGATGATTTAACACAATTTAGACAGTTTTCACCATGAGAGACAGACCAGGCTACGGAAAGACACAAAACAAAAGTACAACATTTAAATGAATTGATTTCTTTTCTTAGTAATTTATCACATTATAACCGTATTGCACGCAAAGATAAGCAGATAGTTTTCAATAACTTTTTGCTAAGTGTTTAACATAACAGATTTCATAAAATAATTCATTGACGGGGAAAATCAAATGGGAACTTCAGTAAAGACAAGTCATTTAGTGATTTATATTATTATCTGTCCACAGCTCAGGCAGGCTTGTTAGCTTCTAGCTAAAATCCAGGATGAATTACAATGGAGTTTAAACTTGAATTAAGAAATTGCAGAATATCAGGTTGGTTGAGCCTCTGTAGAAACAAAACCCTCAACTTGAGTTATGCAATGTAAAGGAAAAATAAACTATTGTAAATATGAAATATGTTTCATTTAGACTTGGTACAAAACATTGATCTGAGATGTGCAACAGTTAGCCAGAAGCTATTTAGTAAATCATTTTTTTTAAAAACTAAACAAATTCCCTTTTGCCACAAAATTTGATAAAGTTTCATTCTTAATCCAGTTTTCTTGTGTTGGAAATTCTTCAAGAAATTGGAAATTCTTTGGACAGTTTGGACAGTCGAGATCAAATGGACGATCAAGTTCAAGAGCCACATTTGATGTAGAAGTCAAAGACAAGATGTCTGCAGAAGTAACATATACCAGCTGTAAAGGACAGTGGTGGAAGGGTGAGAATTGTGGCTTGTTTTGGAACCACAAGACTTTTATAAATTTCTGAACCAAAAAAGCCTCGAGTCTTTTTTCCAATATAACTATATATCCTTTCCGGTTCATGTGCTTTTACTGCAAAATGCACAATTCACAAGGTTTAACTCCAGTGCTCTTACGAAGACATGTTTGTAGCCGATTACTTGTTACCAGTCTAATTTAACAAAAGCTAAATCTGAACGTTTGCTGCTCAGAGCTCTTATCTGGAGTATGTCCTCTAACTTTATTGAATTTCTACAGCCACTGCTACTGAGAGTGCTGTGCATTTTATGCAGGTAGGCAGCCCTTGTAACTTCATTAATTAGTCCTCACCTAAGTGACAGACACAGCCTGAGGGTAAATGACACACTGTGTTTGTCCTACGCTCAGACAGGTAAGCTGTCAAACATAGCATCACACTCTCCCTGTTAAATATTTGTTAAACGCAGCTTAGGCGGTTCTGAGCTTCATTACATCATAGATGTAAAGACATGTTCACGCAACACTTTGTTTTACGTGAATATTTCCGAGAACAAGAGGACTGTACTTGATTTAGAACTTCAGTCGGAATTAGTGACTGATTTTCTGGTTTTTCTTTCCAGTCAATACCGAATCCAGCTGACTGCAATTTCATTTTAAGAAATACACAAATAAATAAAAAAGTATTCTAAATACTTTTGTGTCTTCTTTCTGCCAAAAGATTATGAATTATTAATATCATGAAGAGCAACTGCTTTCTGTGTGTGGGAGAAAGCATTTGCTATAATACGTTGTTTAAAATTTTCAGTTGACAGTTGACGTATTACTGTCCTATATGGGCGTTTAACACAGTCAGCTTTAAATGAATCAGAAGTCTGGTTTTTGACAGTCGGACTTCTTATTTGACAGTCGTTTTCCTTTTTAGTTTATTTCAAAATCTGTAATTGAAGTAAAGATGGAGAATGTGATTAAACTAATAAGGTTATTCTACTGGCAAATTATTTTTTTGTTCCTATTTTTTTAGTGAAACAAAAAGAAATACAACTCAATTGATATATAGTCTTTTTTCAATGTGCTAAAAAGAGAACAGGTGATTAAACATAAATATTTGTTCACAAGAACTCAAGTTAAATTTACTCAAGTTAATTTGTTAAGTTTAAGTGTGACTGAACTCAATTACTTGTGACCAGTTAATACTTTTCTTTGAAGTTGGAGCTCCATCATCTTTTTTAGCGTGGGCAAGATAACTCAGCGAACGTAAACATAATAATTTACTTACACATTCAGCTGTGTCAAACAAACCATACACCTCCATCCTTTCATTGCCCAACCCCAATCTAATTCCAAATGAAACCAAACATTAGAGCAGCATCAAACGTCTTTGCCAAGCAAACAACCACACCCTAAGCCTATTGCCCAAAATGTCAAACTCCTTTCTCAGCATAAATGTATCCACGCTTGTATAATCCAACCCTGCTTTCAGCATAAGCCCTGCTGTGTAGAGGCAGACTGGTACGAACAGAACAAACTTACTTGATGTTGTCCAGACACCCGGAGTCTGGCTTGAGGATGGCCGTATGATGGAACATCTTATAAAGGGCGATGCCGAGGAAGATTACGTTCAGCTGCAAAACACAGAAATGCAGGCGTGCATGTTAAGATCCTGCGCAGCGACGAGACTAATTAAAAGACGCAATGTCAAAGGAGCAACTTACAACTCCAAAACCGCGCACATCATTTCATTTCCCTTCCAGCTGTAATTGGCTTGGGGAACACAATTTCAGCACACAATCAGCCCACCTTTGTGTGCTCAAAAATACAGCAACTGGAGCTTGAGGGATAATACAGCAGTCATTACATCACTTAATGATCACTGTAACAATAGAAGCACAATTCTCGTAGATGCTGTGTTTTCGATTGGCCCGCTAATGTGTAGATGGGCTGCTTTAACGATGACTGCCTGGGCCATTGCGCCAGGGTCTCGAAGGCTGTCACCAATCAGATCAGGTCATAACGGTGTCATTTTCACCCGGGCTCTGCTCTTATTACTGCTCTGACTAGATCGGCGGGAGACTGTCTGACATTTCTAACCTGACAAAAAAAATAATAATAACGGCGACTGGACATGTATCCCATTGTTTCAGTCTGTTTATATCAAATACAGTGTTTTATGTGTTGGATCACCTCACTCTATTTCAGTCTCTGTTTAAGTTATTCAAGTGGCATGTCTCCTCTCATAACAGTTTGCCGACTGCTGAGACTCGTTCGGCGTTGTTCCTGTGGGAGAGCTGGGAACTATCTGGCAGCTCATGTTCAACTGGCATTACAGTCAAGCAGCTGGGTCAGGAGGAAAAAAAACATCTCGTAGACGAAAAAGTAAATGCCTAATAACATCTTAACTTTGCCGAGTTATTATCATAATCTGTGTAACGTGCAGTGATTTGTGCTCTGTGTCCCCTCCAGAGATTTCCAGCTTGTAGGAATGTGTGTCTCCGTGAGAGCTAATCCGTGAATGGGAATTATTAAGTTGACACAAAGTTCCCTCCGCTTACTCTAACACTGCTGAGGAGCTCAGGCAAACCTTGTGTTGGATTAACAAACACCTTAATGTAGCCCTTGGCTTCTGCACCAGTATGCCGCAGCCTCTCTCAAAGTGAACCCTGTGCCGTTTAAAGTTTGCATTGATATCTTACCATGATGATGAGAGTAGCAGGTCCTATGAAGCTCCAAATGAAGTATGTATCCAGGCGGAGCCAGCACCTGCAGGCGGGGACAACGAGACGTCATGCATGGGAAACATAGCAGCAAACAGATGCATGAGCCATAAAAGGAAATGTTGGAAGGTAATAAATTGACTAACATTTTAATCAAGTCTGTTTATCAATACTGAGTGACCATTTTTAAAGGCTGAACAGACACTGAAAATGTCAAAACAAAAATGTGGATATATTTGGTAGTGAAGTGAGTTGTAGATATCCTGGACATGTTCTGTTTAGGCTAACAAGTGTAAACAAAATGATGGGAAAAAAACGGGGCTTGAACTCATGATATTAACATTAATAGCTCATGATAACCAGTTATTGTAAAACAATTCTGCATATGCAGAAGTCTGTTGCATTCATGTTTCTTTTTTATTATTTTTTTTACAAAGTCATCTGTTTTGTATGTGTGTTACTAAAGCGTCTCTTTGAGTTAAAGTGTCCTTCAGTCACCATTCGGCCTATTTAACCTCAATGTTCAAGGATGTGTGTTGCTATATGCACACAAAAATACACCATAGCTTTGTCTTTTCTTAATTTTTAGTTCTTGATTGAACAAAACACAATGTGTCCTCACACACTGATGTCATTACTGCAACTTACCAAAATCCAACATTAGATAGATTACTTCATCCATACATAATCAAATGAAGATGATTTTCGGCCTGAATCTGTGTATTCAGGCATTTCTGATTGAGTAATGGACTGCACTATGTAATCTTTAGAAGTTTTTTTATATTTATGAGGGAAATAAAGTGGAAATAAAGAAAATATATTTGGACTTTAAAAGTTTCCTCTTTTACTGCTTTGGTGTCACCCATAAATACGTCATATTATAAAGCACATTTTAATAGTAGACCTATAATAACTAAAAGCTGCTTTAATAAGTCCATATTATTTAGGGAACAAAACATTCCAAATCATACTGGTCCTTTGTAAGTTCGCTAGCTTTTTTACTTAGGGGTAGGTTGGTTTTCATAGATTTTTTTTCTCCTTTTGTAAATCCAGTAAAATGTTTGTGTCCAAAGTTTAGGTCAGTATAAAACAGAACAGTTAGAACCTACCAAATTTTTAATAAAGTAATTGAAATCAAGTAATTTGAATAAGCCTATTGCAATTTTTAGTTGGTAAACATCAAGATTTTGCTATCAAATATCTAGTCCCCAAAAATAGACTGTAAATGTTAGAGCTTAAACTCTGTTTGTTTTACTAGTGTAAGTAACAAAACAAAATCGACCCCTGTCCCAGATGGCTGCAGACTAGCAAAGAGTCGCTGCCACAGTCACAAGGGAGAGAACAGAAGACACAAAGTAGCCATACAGCAGCTGGAATATGGGAGGACAAAGAATGAAAGTGGGTGAAAATAAAAGAAGCAAGAGAAGTGCTACAGGTTGGAGGAAAATAGATGATTCACACATCTCAAACATACATCACACACACAGAGGGGGGATGAGTACCAGTGATTTATAAACCTTTACTTCCCCCTCAGGGCTCAGATATACGACATTGCAACATACTGCAGCTGCTACAATGTGACACAACTCAATTCATTTGAATACTGAGCTACTGATGTGGACCTCACAAGGCTATTTATAGAGTCTGGGAATGGCTCTGAAGTTAAAGTGGAGAGCAGAGGCACGTAAGATTTGCACGCAAACATAAAACCTGCATGAAAATACTGACACACCCTGCAATTTCTGACACTGAGGTTAGCTGTACTGGCAAAATATATACTGCTGAATGCTAAAGCACATCAATCCGAAAACATTTTCACTCATAAATCGCAGCAAGCAGGGGAGTGGGGAATGGGGGGTGGGGGGGGTGGGGGGGGGGGGGGGGGGGGGGGGTGGGAGGGAAATGTCCCACAGTGCCCTCCGCTGAGGTCAGGCCCAGCTGCTTGCAGAGAAAGATGGCGGCAAAATGGCTAACTGATTCATGACCAGCTGCTTTTGAATTATTAATCTTTCAATTTCCAACACATTAGTGAGCCCTCCATTATGGGTCCCTGACTGAGTCACAGAACCCTCCATTAGGGCTCCTTTGCCAAGTTAGAGCCACCGTTCATTACGAGGGAGAGGGGAGGGAAAGGGGACATATTCAGGAGTGACACAGCAGGAGTGATGTGTGATGTTTTCACATGTTTTGTCTCAGTGTGTTAATGCTAAAAATTATAAGTGGTGTCATTTTCAAAGCTGGAGTGATAAATGAGTGATTAAAGTTGCTGCTTTCAAAGAAAAAGCGATTTCCAGTGAAAATAGTTCTGTCAGTCGCTTTTCAGATCGGTGAGTGCCGACAGGCACGGCGCTATTAAAAAGATATTTGGGTACAGTATTACCAAAAACTACTAAGATCAAACCTTTAACGACACCTGATATTTCTGTGACGCTCGGCTTCATTCTTCTAACGCACGCCGTGCCATTTATCTTTTCTTCGTTTCTCTTTTCAAACCTGCCGTCTCAAGTTTTCCACAATGCTTCGCTACCTAATGGGATGCAGTGAGATTATTCATCCAGAACTTGGCATTCAGACTCTCATGCTTTAATGATCACTCTGCAATGAAATATTGATCTAAGTGGCCTGTGAATTGGTGTAGCTTGATCGTTAAGCACAGCTAAATTCAGCCCCTCCCTCGCCTTTCGCTTTCTATGAGGTGATGCGTTGTCTGAGCCACAATGGGTCCCAGATGGAACAATAAATGTGAACATTTGGGCCAGTGAATCTTTTAAAGGTTATATACCTTACAATATTTCAATATTTTAATTGCACTTGAGGGCAGAGATTTCTTTTTTCCTGCTAATACCAGTTGTTCAAATCCAACATTCACTTTGTTAATGTCCTGTTTAAATTTCAAACAGCCACAGAACGAGGGACAGCTAATGAGTATGTAAACTTTTCCAAATTTAGCCTTGTTACATCATCGAAACTTTAATGTACTTTGTTGGGATTTTATGTAGCTTTTATCTGGAAAGAGTTTGGCGTAATGACCAACCAGCCAAGATGAGAATGATCACCTGAACTGACAGGCGTCACCTGGGCTGGACTCTCTTGTGGTGTCTGACAGCTGTTGTGTGTTGGTCATTTTGGCTAATGAATGAAAATGGAAATACTGTCAAGTTTGTCAACATTTCTCACTGCCTCCCATCAGTTCTGCATTGAAGTTCTCATGAAGAATAACATGTCTTGGCCAGAATGAACTTTTATCTTGTTCTTGCAACCATGAATGAACCTACAAACATTTTGCCTCCTGTACGTACCATAATTTATCTGACCTGCAGCTGATTTTACAGCAAAAATGGTTCTACAGATTTTTCTTTAAAACAGCAACTTAACAATAATGAACAACTTTGCTTTGGTCTACCACATAGTATTTACAGATTTTGGACGGGACATTCAAGTAAAACTGGGTATAGCCTTCATAGTTTTTTTTGTTGTTCTGGTTGTTGCTTACTTTGCATATGCTTCATATGAATGAGACGCATGCTGTTTTCTAGGAGTCCTGCAGCGTCTGAGGTCGAAGGTGTCAACCATACGTCAATGCCCGACCTTGTGCTTTTTAAGCACATCCTCATTCCCGACCGCTGTGTGCCCCCACAGCAGAGGCCAGCCACATTTCGACACAGTCGATTGGGAACCAGAACGGACGTGTACACAGGCTAACAGTCCACTCTATCACCCCCCTTTTTCAATGCTTTCATTCGCACACTTAAGCCACACTTCTTTTGCTCCCTCCTTCTATCCTGCCTGCTAAATCCTTCCATATTCACACATTTTCGCTGTTGCGCTCACGCAGGCACTCTGTGGTGCATTCTCTGCTGCTCGTCCCCGTTTTTCTCTCCTCTTCTTCATCCTTCTCAGCTTCTCTCCCCTCTCAGCCTCTTTGTATCGACTCTTGAGAAGTGCCAAAGCTTGTTGAGTCCACTGTGGCAGTCGCAGCCAAAATGACAGCAGGCACTCCAGCCTCAGCCCCCACTTCCCTCCCCCTCTGTCCTCCTTGCCCCATCCATCCATTCTCCGCTTCACGCCACGCATTCTTCACCCCCAGACTACTTACACTCGGTCGGTGCCGTAGCTCCTGTAGTCCACGGCGGCCGAGACGGCCACTATGACAGCTGGCACGCCGTACCCTGCCAGGTAGAAGTACTTAGTCCTGGAGTGTTCGCTCTCAAACACCTCCACCAGCATGATGTAGAGCTGCACCCCTTCCAAGAACATCCAGGTGAAGGCTGCCAAGAAGAAGAAATGTAGCAAGGCCGCAAAGACCGCACAGACGATCTGGTGAGAGAGAAAGAGAAGACTCGAATTACACTTGGAGTGGAAATACACACAGAAATATTTAAGCTGGTGGACGCCTGCACTGATTAGTTGGAGAGCAGAAAAATATACTGCAGGCGATAAGGATATGAGTCCGATTTAGAGCAGTAATTTATCATATTCACAAAAGGAAGAACATTTCTAGGGATGAAATTTTTTGCTGGCAGGGATACGGTGCCCTGCAAAAGTACGAATTCAACTTTTTCACATTTTGCTATGTTCCGACCACAAACTTGAGTGTGCTTTCATGGGATTTCATGTGACAAATCAACACAACGCTGTGTGTAATTATCAAATGACAACAAAAAGGACACATGTTGTTTGTTTTTTTCTCTCTCTTTTTTCAAATACGAATCTGAAAAGATTTATTCTCCCCTCCTTAATAAATACTTTGTTAAACCATCTTTCCATGTGTCAATAGCCAAAAGTCTTCTGGATATGTCTTTAACAGCTTTATACATATAAATGATAAAATTTCAGCTGCATCTCACTGAGACTGGATTAGGAATCTCAGTGAAGAACAATCTCTTCACCGAACAATGCCAACAAGGCATGTTGCACCATAGATGAAAATATTATCTCATTCTGCTTTGCAAAATAGCTCAATCTTAGTCAGGTTCTATGGATTGCTTCTTTAAACAATTCTTAGTCCTGACAGATCTTAACTTTATTCAGGTCTGAGCTTTGATGGGGTCGCTCTAACCAATGGGTTTCAAGCAAAACCTTTAATTGTAGTTCACACTTCACTTGCTGCCTACAACCTAAGAGGATAAGTGAGAAAGATACAAGAGACATGTGCATTCACAGCTGCAGCCTGTGCTGATTGACCACATTCCAGACAAAGGTAGCAAAGCTTTTTCATCAAGAACCGACAAAAAAAAAAAAAAGACGTGAGCCGGGTTGGCAGCACTGACTTTTAGTCAATGACAAATATGGGCACAAAAGAGTAAAAGAAATTGCAGCAAAGTGACTCAGCGACTTTGAACTGAAGTAATAAAGCACAACTAGGCTCGTCAAAATCCAAACTTGAGTAATTTCAGTTTGAATACTTTGTAGTTGGGTTAATATGCAGGTTGAATTGCTTTACTGAAGGTGAAGAGTTCAGTTCAATTTGGTGTATAATCAAATCAGCATACATGTTCAGCAGTTGTCATAAGGAAAAGGGTTAAATGTAAAACAAGGTGTTTTTGTTGTTTTTTTTACTACAATAGAAACACACAAAACACCTAATCATGAACACATCATTGTTTCCTTTACTTTATAAAACAGAACATGCACCAAAGTCAAAAGCTAATCATGAAAATGGTTTGTGTGTCCATTTGGGCAATAACTAATCTCTACAAAACGGAACTGCTTCCTACTGTTTTGACAGAGAAAGGTAAAGTGCGAAGGATTCGTTTTCATATAAATCCAAAGCTTATTTTATAATAAGTGAACTTTTGCATTAATTTCAAAATGAATCACAGTGTTATTTAAATGTTATCAAGTAGTGTTTCATATCAGACCTGATCCCATAAGAGTGTGAAAATATTATACATCATGCAAAGATTTAATGGGATTACAGGCTTATCTAATAAAAAATACACAATAATAATAAAAAAATTCAATAGCAATATGATGTTTTGTTTTTGGTAGCGTCTCCATTGCAAACTTAAGTTTGGCTTTGCTCAGTCTCAGTAGTCCTTGACTGTAACTGCTTGCAAAGAATAAACTTTTCAAGGTGCCACTGACAATATTAACAATCAACACCTGAGAAAAAGAAAGTATTTATTCATTTAGTTTTTAAAGTGCACTTTTCTTTCACCTTGTGTTTCATACAGGCTTAATCTGCTCTTCAGCGGTGACGCATGTACTGGGAACTAATTTTTTAAGTACGGTGCCGCTCTGGAATAAACGGTCAGTCGTGGGGGTCACGCTTACAAAAATGTGTAGCGAGAGGCTCTTAGTTTTTGGGAAATGGTTTATTTAATGTTGCCTGCACGGTTAACAGGATAATGCAGTAAGAGAGAACGAGACTGCGGCTCCTTCAGCCTGAGGGAGAAGGTGACAAATGAAGACTGAAACACAGCAATGACATCACCCAAGCCAGCACATAAGCTTTAATAGATTATGAGGCAGGTCTGTGTAAAGAGCACTGTGTGCTGTAAATCATTTCTGTGATTGCTGAGAATGGATTTCAAACAGGCAAATTAAAGCCCTCGGCCTGCACATATTTATCATGGGTGAATTAGCTTGCCGTGTAAAGCACAACAGCTTAACTCTATCTAGGTCCTCAATGCTTTTATGAATTAGCTGGAAATCATTGTACAACCAATCTGTCATTATGTTTTCTTTAAAATGAAAACAAGGGATTTTGGGGGAAGAACCACTACAGTAAATCCATTAGTTGGTAATGAGAGAAAAGGAAGCCGCCCTGAGAAATGTTGGTTTATGGTTATTTGATACTCAGGAGATCTAAGAAATGTGCTAATATCTATTATGAAAACAATGTCACAGTGCCAGTCAGAGCTGTCGGCATCACTGTCGATGGCAGTTTGTGTCAATGGCACTTCAGAGTAAAACACATCTGTAGGAACACTACTTATCAACTGATAATCTCTTCACATTTTACTCTTGCTCAAATGCACTGAGACAATTAAGGTCACTATACAATTATGTCTGTTTTGGCCCCTCTCTCTTGATTTCTTCTCTACAGCCCAGAATAAGATGTAGGAACATTGTGTGCCTGGTGGACTGTGTTGATCTGCCCTCATATTTTCCTGCCAAAAGTCCCAAATGCGACACATTTTAAGGAATAAAATAATTTTTTTAACAAGGTTCCCAAGACCTTGGTGAAGCAAAGGACCCAGAGCTTCACATGTTTACATCACCATCAGTCAATAATGTATTTATATGAAACCTTTTTTACATATCTATACCAGAGGTACCAATAACTGTGGGCAAAGCAGTATATCAGTCCAGTGGAAAGAATAAGAAGACATCATTTGAACCTTTAAGCACAATATAAAGTCTACTTTTTTTTATTTTCCTCTTTTATGTTCTTGTTAAGGATCAGAGTTCCTGAGCCTTTGGCCAAACAAATAACACGGACATCCACACGCATAATAACGAGCACAAACTTCTTACTGGCTGATCGGCCTTGTTGATCCCGACCAGAAACAGTGACTCAGCAATAAACAGGCTGATGCAGAGGTTCTTGTGGATGGTGTTGCGGTCGCTCTGCAGGCCTCTGAAGAAGCAGAATGTGAAGATGCAGATCAGCAGGCAAACGAGGGACAACAGGATCCCGACCCACGTGATGACATCCAGGAGCATGTCGTGCATGCTGTCTGCTTTCTGTGAGCAAAAGCAAAACAAGACAAGCCGGGGGGAGATAATTTAATAACACGTAAACACACAGCCAGTATAACTATGTTTAACCTTGGTTTACTGGAAACACACGCGGGTCATGTTCCTGTAAGACCAGACACGCACTGACAGAGCGCCACCACCGGCCCTGGCTGATCTGGTTCTGGCCACGTGTCGCCGAGCGTTCAGGGCCGCAGCGTTACGCCGTGCTGCACAGGTGTGTTAGCTCTATCCATCAGTGTCCTGCGAGCTGGCAGGCGGAGCAATGTTCATCGTAACATTGCAGTGATGGATCTACTGCTCAAAACCTCACACAGTGTTCTACAAAGGCCTGCCAAGCCAGCTCTGACCATGACCTCTTTAGATGTAACACACATCCGTGTCCCCACGGGGACAGAACCGGTGTCGCACTTGATCCGAAGCTGTGTGAAAAGAAGCACAACTTTATTGTAACAAAAGACGTAGATGAAAAGTGCTTATTCCGGACCAGACGGGTCAGTAATGCTTTTCTCCAACACCCACTACGGCTCATGGATATCCAAATAAATGCTCTCACCTTCTAATCAAATATCACTTTTACAGCAAAATGCGATCTGGCGCTTTGGTCAGGGTCTCCTGCACTAAACCAGAACTCTGAGATCCTATTGTCAGTATTATATAATATTTTGTCAGTCCAATGTCATCAACAGGCTTAACAAATCAATTTTAAAAATATTCTCTGCCAAGACAGACCGACCGACCGACACTCAGGCACTGAAGAGATCCAATCTGCAAAACACATGTGGCCCGTGTCGTCTCCTCCTTTGTTCTTCACAATCTTTTAACCAGCTGGCCAGCTGTTCATTAAGAAATGATGAATAACTGACCTCTCAGTACCCTCCCCTCTGCCGCAACTGGCTGGCGAAGCAAAAGAAAAAAAAAACTAAAGAGCATACATACCTTGACCTCCACGTGAGCCATGAGTACTGCAAAACTGGTGAGGTGGGTGCAGGAGCAGCTGGTGTGTGTGCGGTTGGTGGCGAGCAGTCGGCAGTCCTGCGTAGACCAGAATCCCGTCATGGTGCGCTTGGAGTAGCTCCAGAAAGAGCAGTTGGGATTGAAATTCTTCTCTGACTGCTGAAGAAAAAAAAAATAGAAATTGTGATCAAGAGAAATACAGAGATAGACAACAAGAAGACGAGAGAGGTGGGGGTGGGCGCAGCATGGCCACGAAAATAGTACAACACTATGATGAAAAATGTTCCCTTCTTGCTGATTTCTTCCGCTTTTCCTTTTATTTTGTTAGAATAGCCGCACCCAGCTCTAATTATTGCCAGACCTGTAGAAGCAAGAAATGACTCCAACAGAACCTATGTGACAACATGGAGAACGTTAAAAGGTCTTAAAAAGAAATACATCACTCTCTGATAAATAAAGTCTAATAAAGTCTAAGTCTTCTATCTCTCTGGAAATGGCTACAAAGCCATTACCAAGGCTTAATGCAAGATACAATGAGAGCAATTTTATACAAATGTAGAAAATATGAAACAGTGTTGAGCCTTAGTCACAGGTGCCTGGTGTGCCAAATCACACAAAAGACCCCAGAAGCATTTCTAAAGCAGCCATGTTTCTTCTCAGCTCAGGTCAACGCTCAGAGATCAACAATAGAGCACAAAAAGGCATCCATGGTAGGAGTCTGAGGTGTAAACCACTGTTTACCAAAACCAACCCATGACCACAACTGTTAAAAGAAAACATTTTGAAGATCGTATTTTTGAAAGCAATTCTGTGGACTGACTAAGTTAAACTTGCTTATTGTGACATTAATATTTATTTGAGGCTCTGAAAGATTTGAGTGAGCAAAACTTACAAAAGCAAAATCAAAGGAAATGTGTGTATTTAGGTGGCTGGAGAGCGTGAGGACGCGGCGAAAGAAAACGAAGGAGGAATTACACAGCAAGTCACACGCACACAGCAACATGACAACAAACAGAAGAGACAGAATGCAAAAGTGCAGCAACAAATAAACAGAGCGCCATGGCAGGAGGTGACAGCCCTGCATCCGCTATCATTGTGTGCCGTTCTGCGGCGCAGCAGCGGCTTGTGTTGTGTAAACTGACGACGTGTTTGTTAGGCCTATAAAGTTGCTCTTGGAAAGAGCAAGTGAGGAGTCTGCTGCTGCCAACAAGCTGGGTCACCAACTGGATACACATTTGCTTGTTGAATGAGAAGCACATAATGAAACCCTGGTGCAGACCATCGTCACCGAGACAATATGGACTTCAGTCTGTTGGAGCGGAAGAATCTTCTTTTCTCATCCGGAGAGTGTCGAACACAGTTGGAGTGAAACAAAAGAACTTGAAAATGTATAGCCTAACACTCATTCAAGAATTAGAAACTGCTTTTATTGTCCCACAGCAGGTGTGTGTGTGTGTGTGTGTGTGTGTGTGTGTTGTGTGTGTGTGTGTGTGTGTGGTGCGCGTGGGTGTGTGTGTGAAGGGGAGGGGGGACTCAGGTGTAATAGTAGAATCTGATTCATAGCTTAAGAGCAAAGTTATTCTCACCACTTCTTTTTTTAAGAATATACTTAAGTATAAGTTCATGTTTCACTCTAGAATGCAAAGTTCAGTCATGTGCAAATATTTTCCTTGTTGGTTTCACCTGAACACCTACTTCCACTTAATTTATTGTGACCTCTAGTTTTGGAAAAATGGGATTTTTACATCTTTCTTCAACCAATCTGTTGGGTTTTTTGATATGGGCGACAGAGCACTTGCCCAGGTCAACATCAGAGATGAGAAGCCTTTTTAAGAGCCTTCTTTAAAAATGCCTTTTTACCTCTCAGTTAAATAAGGTCAGTATTGCACTTTTTGCACGAGTAATTTGTAAGAAATTTGCACTCTCCTTTATTGAGTAGGCACATCTTATTTGCTGGTGATGTTACAGGAAGCAGGTTACCCGACTGGGTTTACTCAGTGTGACAATCACACAAGAACCATAATTAGTTGTAATAATGCTTCTTTCAAGTGATTCTCCAACAAGATCTGAGGTTCCCTGCAGCTCCTCCAGAGCTTTTAGCTCTTTTCTAATTAATGCTCTTCTAGTTCAGCCCATCATGTAATCCACTATCTTTATAATTTAAATAAAGCATTGACCAATGTAAAATGACAACAAATTGGGATATTGTTTCATAACATAACACTGGTTGGGTGTCTCCATAGCTACAACCCACTGTTGTGCTTCTTGGTCTTTATTGTTTTGAGGAATCCCTGAGGCCTTCAGAATAGTTGGACTCTATAAGGTAACCTCAGAAGGCATTTGATTTTACTGGATTGCATTTAGATTCATCAGAAAAAATTTGTGCTGAGAAAAATGAGTAAAAGTTTAAGTGGTGTGAAATGTTTTGGGAGGCACTCCAGGTTGCCACATATTAGCAAAGAAAAACATGACGTTTAAGTGTCGTTTCTCTCTGGCATGAAATAACTGAACAACGCAAACAAATAAAAAAAAAAAGCAGTTTCACAAATTAATTTTTCTGCTGTTGTATGTAAAGGTGGGCATGCTATAGAGGACGAAATATAAATGACATACTCTAGCATAAATAAATGAAATATCTAACTGAAGTTTGTCCTCTCTGTCAAATTCATACTCATACAGCTATTTTGCATATAAGATTGTCTAATCTGGGGGGACATTTCATAGGGGTGATATTATTGAAGCAGAAGAGCATCACTACATCCACTTTTAAAAACTTTGCACATAATTTCCAAAGATGATTGGAGCCTTCGTAAAGTTTCTGCTGGTGAAATCCTTGCAGTGAAAATAATTGCAGTCTGTGAACACAAAGGCATCTGAAGGCACCGCAGACACTTGCGACGCATTCCCTCGTTCCTCTTATCACCTCACCGAGCAGATTCATAACACCTGGATATACAGAGTGTGTAAGTTCTGGAAATAATATATAAAAAAAACAAGTTTGAGATGGTACTGCATAGTCATTATGCTCCGTGCTCCAAATATAGGTCCTAACAATAATAATAGTGCACAGCTAGCTTGTTCCCCCAACTGTATCCAAGCATCATGTTACTATTTTCTAATATGTGTGAGGGAAATCGCTGATTGTTGTGACAATCTCTGCATGGAGTGAAGAAATACCTGGAAATAAAAGCCTAAAAATAAAGTTTCAGTAACACTTGCGTATAACTCCAGTTGACTGGTAAATTAAGAATGGGGTTTTATGGAAATTTCCAAGTTTTCTACTCTATAAACGTCTACATTTCAGTGTCAAAACTTTTCCAAGATATAAAATGTGAGTGTCTCACTCACAGTTTCAGTTTGAGATGGGGGCGCACACATGAGGATGATCAACATGTTTTTCATTCTGCTCTTTTTGACGGAAGAATTTATAAGTAATGGCTCTTTATTTCAAAGAAAAATAACAAATCTGTGAAAACAAAGAAACAATCTATAGGGATAAAATACAAAAATGCTAAAGAGTCACATCTGTAAAACTGTTAAAAATTTTCTCCTATGCTGTTGAATTTTATTGAGATGCCAGACAAAGCAGACGAAGCTGACTGGACGATTCTCAAGCTCGTGGAACCACTGCTGTGCACTGCTGGTCAGCTGATTAATTTATTCCAATCCAATTCAATTCAATCCAGCCAGAGAACTGACTTCAATCTGATGAAGGCAACTAAAGATTAGGGTGATGGCAAGCAGACTTGTTGCTCTTCACTTTAGATAAGTTGTCAACAAACCAGTGGAAACATTAAAATTGCTGATCAACAATTTTAAGAAGGTTTGATTTATGTAATACCAGTACAGATTTTTTCATTGATCACTCAAAAGAGTAAAAATAGCTAAAGTCTATTTTTTGGCTATAAAATGTAAATGAAAATATAACAATCTTTGGTTGTTCAAAAAAACCCTGATACACCTTTTGCATGATTTTATTATCTCAGAAAAACCCTTGGTATAAATGAAGAGAAAATAAGCACACTGTTTTATAAAAGACCAAAAACAATATAAAACATCTAAAAGAAAAATGAATAACCTCAATTTGTAGTACAAGCTATAGAGGAAATAGGTGGTGTTTAAAAAAACACCAGGAGATGAGATGAAGAGGATTTAATGTCCGAAGACAGCTGGTTTTATAGCTTTGGTGCTGCCACAGCAAAAGTCGAATCCCCTGTTCGCTTCAGCCTCGTCTTGGGAACTGCTAGAAGCTCCAGATCAGCAGACATTAATGATCATAAAGGAGGGCTGGGTATGTGAAGCATGTGTGAAGCATGATATTGAAGTTCTTTTACATTAAATAGATTTTTGAAAGGAAGTTTAAAATTTACTGAAATCACACAGGAAGCCAGTGATTGTGATAATGTTTCAATGAGCTTCCAGTGAGTTCCTGGAAAACCTGTGGGGCTGAAAATATAAACTGTTTACAGACAACAACAACAAAAAGAAAAAAAAAAAAAACAAAAAAAAAACACTTGGAAGCAGCCAAACATGAATAACTGACCATTTTTCATTCAGGTAGCAGTTATCTTAAAAAATATTACAAACTCTAGTGATGAAAATCCATGGTTGGGAAATAAGAAATGCAGTGTTCCTGCTGAGATAACCAGGAAAAAAAACAGAATGAAAAAAAAAACTTTTCTTTCTCTTTGTGCAAAACAACTGCAGGAAATATATTTGACCTGACAGCCCTTCCAGGCTTGTTCTCTTCCGATACCTTTTTTTTTTTTTTTTTAATTCTGCTGATAAAGCCCCCACTTACCTGCAGGTGTTGGACAGTGAACACGACTGGCTCAGAAAGGTACACCTTATTGCTCTCCTTGTTAATCGACGCTGTGATGACCGGGGAGTTCACGATAACGGAGTAATTTGGATAGACCGCCTCGCTGCTCAGTCTGACGCTGGCGTTTTCCGTCGGCAGGTAGGAACCTAAGTTCCTGTACAGCACAAAAGCCATCCTGATCTCACCTGTGAAAAAGGAGATGGACAAGATGCTCTCAATATATGTAAAAAAAAAAAAAAAAAAAACACTGGATGGGATTATTTAGTGGCTTTTTTTTTTATAAACATGCTGTTTTATAAGAGGTTATTTATTAGTGCTGTGAAAAATATTCCCCAGCATATTTCCTGTTTTTGTAGTGTTTCAGTCCTCAAATTTTAACATCACATAAAGATAATCACAAGGTTGATCTACAAAACACTTCTTCCCTTCACAAATCAACATAGCATATAGAACTAAAGCATATTGACTTTTTTCACCAAAAAAAGGGAAAAAAAGCAAGCATGCACTTTTAAACATTTATGGTAAACAGTGAATGTGTTTACAAAAGAAAGCAATGATAGCAAAGTTAAAGTTAAGCAGATGTTGAGAACAGTCACAGATGCCCTAGCAAGTATCAGAGAAAGAGAGTCCTGGAAACTTGTACCGTTTCTGCCGTGCTGCTTCAGAGTGCTGGCTGACAGCTGGATGGCGTTTCCATGTTGCTCTGACTGAGGAAACGTCAGATCCGCAAGGTTTCCATCCGTGCCGAGCCTGGCTACCTCCAGCTCTGAAAAAACCCCCAAAAAACATACACCTTAATGTCAAATTACTGCTTTACACATGACATCATCTTTGCTCTACAGACTCTTGTAGCAAGCATGTTTTCTCACAAAGTGCTTCAAAGTAGAACACAAGCTTGAATCCTCGAGCAGTTCCCAACTTTTTCTAAAGAGCTAAATAAAAAAGAAAATGCTGACATACTTTAAAGAGAAATAAGGAGAAATTTTATACTTCAAACTGAAGCCGTGTCTCCAAGCAACTGGTCTGACACATTGAGGTAGATTACCCTGCCTCTCTTGTATTGTCGGAATCTAATTTCACAATTCTAGTTCGTTAGCACATTCCTGATTACAACCGTGTAAAGTGTTAGATAAAGTTTCTAATTAAGGACTAATTATACCTTTGGTGTATTGCTATCTTGTGCTTCTGAGTGATTTGGTGATTTAGCCTGCTGCTTTTTATGGTGAAAACAGCCCTCTCAGATCGAGTAAACAACATGGCGACAAGTCAGATAAAAAACAAGAGTGCCTGGATGAGAAGCTAAAAACGGGTAAGAAGTGCTGGGGGGGAGGTTGGAAATAAAAAAAAAGAGAGAGAGGAGAGAGCAGTCAGAGAGCAGAATGGATGAGATGGGGAAATGAGAGGATGCGTTGAAAGGAGAGGACTGGAGTGGAGACAGATGGAAAAAGACTATAATGTTTTGCTGAGTTTAATAGATGGGGCTCAGAGGAAAGAGATACCGAGGTGCAGAGGAGAGAAAATGGAGGCAGACATAAATACAGACAGTGATGCACAGAGAAAGAAAGACACACAGGTGATGTATCTGTAACTCACACTTTCACCGAACCAAACCACCTACAATAAGGTGCCATGCAAAAGCATTCCTGGATGTTTTCTTTTTTTTGATTTTATGTGACAGATAGACACAAAACAATGCAAAATTTTAAAGAAGGATGCATAGTCTTCTACTCTTCGCACATGAACATTTAATTCTGTGTAATAACTTGGGAACTGAGAATTTTTGGAAGAAGATAGTCTGGTTTGATTAGAGCCAAATATACTTTTAAAACAATACAAAACAAAAAACCCCTAAGCTCATGATGTCCACTATAATAAATGATGGTGGCAGCATCATGAAGTGAGAAATCTTTTCTTTAAAAAGAACAGATGAGGTGATTTGAGTTGAGAGGAAGACACATAAAACTACATAAAGGTTCATTTTTAAAATATAAAACCTCTAAAAGATTGCAAAGAAACTGAGAATGGTGCATAGCTTCACTTTAAATCAGGACAAAAACATACAGCCACAGTTACAATGAAAAGCTTTACCCTGACACCCCAAAGTAAAAGTCAATGTAAGTGATATGAAAAAATATTTATATGTGTGTGTATGTGTGTAGTGGTGAGACCTTTGCGTTGCTGTTAACAGTCTTATTGATATAAAACTATTATGCAAAAACAGTAAGAAGCGCACAGCTAGTACACATGCACCTAAAAGGAAAGACAAAACACGGACAAATTATTGATTCACAGGCCAAAAGACAAATGGATGCCACACTTTTCAGATTAGAATTTTATTTGTAAAGAAAAGATTGAAACCATGTATCCTTAAAGTTATGCTTTACATTGTGTTAGCTTGTAATATAAATCTGAAACAAAATTGCCAGTTGTAACGTGAAAATAATTCCAGGGGGTGTGAATACTTCTACAAGGTATTGTAGGTGCAAGCAAACACTCCCACATGCACCGTTCCCCACGCCCAAACTGATCGGCGGGGTATCGAAACATGCTGGGGCTAATCTAATTAAAACATCCATGTCATGACAATCCTCCTCCTTAGAAACACACTTGTTCATTATCGTTATCACACACGCACGGGCTGTTACCGCTGTGCTATCCCTTCAAAATCACTGTTTTGCTTCTAATAATAACACTATTTATCTGTCTGCCTTGTACCGTGCCTCAGTCACAATCTCACACAATAATATCACTTACAGTTGTTGCAGTAGAATCTCTAAATTGCGTCAAATAATTTATTCTTGTCACTCACTCTCATCTAAAGGGCTTGTTAGGAAAAGAAAGGAGGATGGGGAATGTGACGGGGGATGAGCTTAAAAAGTGTAAGGGAAGACGGAGGCACAAGTGAGGAAGAAGGAAGGGAGGTGCAAAGATGACAGGCGGTTTGGGGCTGATTATGAATAGAGGGGGAGAGATAATCATGGAGGATCTTCCCACTGGATTAGCTGGAAGGGAAGATTAACAACATGAAAAAAAAAGAAGAATGTGGAGATGATTTTTTTCCCTCCCCGCAGCCCACCAAAAAAAGGCATATTCTTGTTTGAAGTTCATGCAGTAGCCTACATTTTGATGAGTATTTATGTAACAATATTTATGCGGTGCATTTGGGGGAAAAAAAATAATTGGCGGAGATGGGTTGCAGGAATTATATAAAGTTAAAACTAGGTATGAAAGTAAACTGCTGGACAGAGCTGCTGCAGTTAAAAGGATGGTGCAGGAATTTTAGCATTAAAGCGCCACACTTTTATTGTGTCATTATAATGACACATAAAACTAATAATAATAAAAAAGAAATAATTGGGATGAGTGAAATTGCATGTTTTGTACCCGTCTAGACTTTTAGGGTTGCCATTTTAATTTTTTCCTTCTTTAACAGATAACAGTGTAGTCAAATCTGTGTGTATATTTAAGCTTAGATTAAGACAACATGAATCATTTATATATTAAAACACACAAATTAAAGCTATGTGTATTAAGTTAGTCTTAACAGTAGCTATAACTGGAGATATTTAATGGACACAATATCATATTTTTTTCTACCCTACAAATCAACAACATTGAAAGTAGATTTTTAGCTAACTCACTGAGGAAGCTAATTAAGTTAATATTATTAACCCTTCCACGGTCTTTAGAGATGACATCCCCACAAGCTTTTAACTCTAGTGTATTTTGATCTAAGTGGGTGCGACCTTGAGTGGACTTTTACAAAGGTTTTTTTGTGTGTGTGGTTTTGGGCACTGACGGTCTGATGGGACACTCCCTGCAGTCTGGCTGTGACATCTGCCGTCCTCCTCCTGAGCAACACACCAAGACAGCGGCCCGAGTTAGATGTTAATTTTACTGCAAGTCATGCCAACCAGACTGTAGCTGATATAAGTTTCACAAAAGTGTTACCTTAACTACATAATTTTTCAAAGCGCCAAATGTGCTTTATGCAGATTGTTTGGATGTTTGACTATGCGGAGCCATATTTAAAGTTGTGAAATGGAAGTCTTTTCTTCAGTTTAATTCAGTTAGTTTATATAACACCAATTAACAACAAATGTTTTCTCAAGGGAGTTTATCATGCAAACGAATACAATTTTTAAACAGAAAAATACATTTTCTGTATCAGTATCAGAGGCTACATACGGCACTCTGCGTTATCTCTAACATTTCATGAAAAACTGTTTAAAATTAAGAAATAGAAATGTTTTGTTCCCAAAATAGGTGAAGTGTCGTACCCTGAATGTAGCTTTTCATTAAGTGATATTTATTCTATCTAAAAAATTCAGACGGTTTATCAAAGACTGTTTGTCAAAAGTCCCATGGCAATTTACAGACCCACTGCCACGTACTTCCAGTTCCTGTATAAACCAACATCAGTTTCTGTCTATATCACCACTCAATAGGAATGTGGCAAAACCTTTAAAGGTTTATTAAATGTATTCACATAAATCTCAGAGTTTTCAGATTGGAGTTGTTTGAAGACGCCTCTTGGACTAGTGGCTAGCTGCATGCAGCCCCTTCGACCAATTAATCTGGATTTATATGAATGAAGATGCCAAGAGAGTTATCTGCTGTAGGTAAGATATTAACAGTCAATAACATTTTCACAGAACCTCACTTCAAAGGGTCCACACTATTCCTCTAGCACTAATCAAGAATTTGACAAAGTCACATAGCAAAGGACGAACTTTGTGGAATCTTATCTGTCTGAACAGTCCGTCTCCGACTGCAGTAATGTAATCACCATGCTGTGTGACTAAAATAGCTGTAATATCATTGCTTACTGATGTAAAAGTGAGCCAGAAAAAAGGCCTCAGAGCATCATTTGACATTCAACTGCCACCATCACCCTGAAGCATGCACTCATCCAGCCTTCTTCTTCTTCTCTTATCATCTTCATTTTCCTCTCTTCTCCTGCTCCTCCTTCGTAGCTTTTCATCTGTGACTGAGTAGCGCATAAGCACTCTGAATTCTAGTAATAGGGGATGATGTGAAGGAAGTTTTAAAAAATATCAAATCACATTGGAAGTAAATATGAAGATAACTAGGAGGGGGGATCTAAGTGGGTGCGACTTGCTGGTCTAGGCTCAGATGAAATGAAGACTCACAGATATATCGTCTCCTAAAGGCATGGAAAACAAAGAGGGAGCGAAACTCTGTTGTGCCGCAGCCCAGTAATGACATGATCGGGCGAGAAAAGAGATTAGGGAAGAAGAAGAACAGAAAAAAAGGAAAGTGGTGTGCACAATGCCTTAATAACAAGCTTTGTTCTCCTTTGTCAATTCCGCCTACGAGCAGAGGGCAGAAAATATGGAAATAAATAAATAAAAATGATTGTCTCCAGCAAAATAAGCATGCCAGCCTCAAGGCCAATATTTTTCCTTCATTTTGTTAGATAAGTATCTCAGCGGGTTTGACCCTTTAAAACATCTTGATACTGACCTCCGTCTTGACAGCTTTGCATATTTACTCCTCATTATAAAGCAAAGCATGGAAACCTTTAAAGAAACGATGAAAAGCATTTTGGATTTTTTTCCTCTCCCTCAGCTTGCTGCATGACTTGTTGTGCATTTAAACAGGTCTACTGAATTACTAAGCTTGAGATCTAAAAGGGAGGGGAGTTAGTATCTCTTTTTACTCACATACATTCGACATTATGTTTTACATCTTATGGCACAACAGCTAAAATTTAATACATTCCACGAGGAATTTATTCGACAGACCAAAACGAAGAAGAAGTGCAAGGTGCAAAACCTCCACAAACCTTAGCTTCTCCTCATAAAGCTTTCTCTATCTCTGCCGGTTAGATTACTAATTAAGTAAATCTGTGATCGAAGTCAGCTGAATGTATTAAGGCGCATCACAGCGAAAGGTTTGCATAGAAATACACGCAACGCCATTTACATTTTATTCGTAAATAAATATTAAATACCAATCGTTTTCTTTCCACTTTCCAATTATACACTACTGTCTGATGTCCACATCAAACTCCCAGCAAACACGTTAACGTTTGTGTTTATATTGTAACAAAATGGGAGAAACTTCACTACCTTTGCACAACATTGTAAGTCATTATGAAGCAACTTTAGAATAGCCAGTGTAGCATGAATGTCTGAAAGAAATGACTATATACCTTGCAATCAATCAACAGATCAATAAGGGCAGACTGGGCCGCTAAGACTTTGAGGAGACTGCTAAAAACAGCATTTCTCAAAGATGAGCTGCAATAATGTGATTTCTTTTTTTAAGGAAAAGCATTTAAATCAATTTTTTGCTGACTTCTAAAACAGTAAACAAATACCTGAAAGTAGCATCATTTATTACACATATGTGATAAATGAGGAATTATAATGTAAAATTTTCTAATTAATTTCTGTGAGAAACACATTCACACTTCTGACTTTCAAGGGCCATGTTTGAATGTTTCTGGTTGTATTAATTGTTAATTAAAGGCAAGATTGAAAGTTGCAGCATGAGATTGGCTGAAATAATTTTATATTTACTTAGTACTGATTTTGTTTACTGTACATTGTTGCATACCTGATTATGTTAATGTACTGTAATTAGCAGTAGAAATATTAATGCCTGCAATTTTAAATCAACTAAATTCCCAAGCTATTTCCATGTAAAACAAATAAATGAATTTCACTGAACCGAGAGGAGCAACAATTTGACTATAAAACTCCTCTTTCACAAGCCTCGTCTTCCCCCTTTAGCAGCCGTGGAAAATCTGCTGAAGCACAGCAGAGAGACCACCTAAAACTGCACACGTGTTCTGTTTTGTATATTTATTGACTACCTGTCACGCTGTGTTATCACTGACAGCTTCATGGGGTTCTGTTTGTTTTGTTTTGCTCTGCCCCCCTGCAGAATATGAACTAATTAATCATGTTATTAGAGCATTATATTTTACCGCTTTTGTTTTTGTGTACCATGCAGCTTAGCCCTGTGTGAATATTTGTCTTTTGTTTCCCAACCAGATCCACCACAGAACAACAGTATCATCTTTCCCAGCTTTCACTTAGAGAAATTGAATTACAAACCTCCAAATAAAAACGCTACGGTCTATTAAATTCTGAGTTTCTCTTTTAATTTAAGACTATGTAGGGGTTTTATATTCATTTGTGAAATGTAATTAAGATGGACGAAACATCAATATCAAGCCGGAGCATAAACCAAGACGTGGATATGACACCTGTTAATGCTGCTTCCTGATATGTTACTATGATAATCCTTTTTTGCATAGTATGTGAAAGAAATGTCATCCTATTACCTTTAAACACAAAATTCACAAAATGTTTGAAAGCAGAGGTCCAATGGGGGTTGTTGGATTGCACTGAATATGCCAAAAGAAACAAATAAAATTTAATTATTTAAAAAGTGTCCTTTTCTCTTTTAAACTGATGTGAAATTTAGAAGAGAAACATGGCATGCTAGTAACAAAAAATATACATATAATTGAATGCATTTAAATAGAGAGGTAAAACATAAGCTGATAGCATGTTGAGATAAAACCATAAAGATTACAAAGGGAGCAATCTGTGTGAAGTTTAAATTGCAAAACTCTGAGTGAGACAGCTTTCTTTAAGAACTAAACTTTTCACCAAGACTTCAAAGACATGAATCCTGTGACCCAATTATTCAGTGACCTAATAATAACAACAACAGATAATTTCATGCTACACTGTGCAGACACCCTGTATGTGCTCATGTAGGTTCACTCACCTCAGCATATCAAATGATTAAGGTGATGAAAATAAGGTAGCCTGACCTACTTTTTGGTTATTTCAGCTGATTGCTATTTGACCACATGGAGCAAGGGGGTTTCAGACTCCAGTCCTCAAGGGCTGGTGTCCTGCAACTTTTAGATATCTCTTTGCTTCAGCTCACCTGGCTCCAATATAAGTTCATTAGGAGAGCTCTGTAGAGCTTGACTACATGCTGGTGAGGCAGTTTAGCCATTTAATTCAAGTGTGTAGGCCAAGTACTACATCTAAAAGTTGCAGGATTCTGGTCCTCTAGGAATGCAGTTTGACATCACTGGCATAGAGACTCACAGTGCCTCAAACTTTCATCCCCAGAAGGTCAGTTGTGAAGATCAAATGAAAACCACTGATTTGATGCCGAACATTATAAAATTTCCTCCAGTTCATATCATTATTTTAGGATAAAATTACTATTGAAATTACATTTTGTAATACTCTTAACATCTTCAAAGTTTTTAGTTATTCCCCAAACACACTGTCTCAGATGATTTACTGTGGTTACAAGTTGGAATGAAAGTAGAAAAGTAGCTACTGCAACCATTAAAGCTTGCCTGGTGTTACACTTTTCTGTATTTTGAACTTTGTGACCAAGCAACTTCACGGATATAACCTACTCCATTTGTGACCTTGTGAACTAGGACTCGTCAGACAATTTTAACATCTTTTAGCAAAACTGCAATGATATCGATTGAAAATTGATAAATGTTCCAAACAGTTTTGCTTCGAGGTTGACCCTCCAAATCGTTGAGATCTGTAGGTCCAGCTGTAAAGGGTTTTTGTTGAAAAGAAACTGTAAAATGTACTTACGGATGTAGTCGGTGATCTCCTGCACCGTGTCAGTCTTCAGGAGGTTGTCGGCCAACATGAAAGCACCCGTTTCCACGGTGTCGAGGAGTAGAGTGGCTGAGTGCAGCTGCTCGCTGGTGGGCAGCTCTTTCCACGCCGCCTGAGCTCTTGGATGCAACAAATTATTTACCGTCTCAACCATCGCCTGGGGGAGCAATAAAGACACAGAGGTCACATAGCTGAAGCCAGTGCTGACGCTCTCACCACTTTCAGTCAGCCATGCGGAATGTAAAAATAAATGCAACTATGACTATGGCAGAAGCAGCACTGCTACACCCCAAACTACTGAAGCCGGGAGTTGTGAGAATGCAGGAGCTTCACATTTATCACGTTGATAAATTACAGCAGTCAGGATGATACGATGGCAGCAATGCAAATATGACATTCCCATGCAGATATGAATAAAAAAAAAAGGGGAAAACTAAAGTGTTGTATGAAAAGCACATTTTTAGTACCCACGCTCCTTTTTTATTTTTCATGAGGATAATCACAGATGTTTTGAAAATCAAGCTTGTTAGTTGATTGCAATCACTACGTGTTGACACCCTAAAACTCCTTTTTCTTCTTTTAAACAACAGTCCCATCCGCCAGTTGGAACAATTATAGAAAGAAATTGGAGTTTTTTTGTTTTTATTTGGTTCACATCCAGCGGTGTGATGCAGTTTGAATCCAAAGATATTATAGAAGACCGAGTAGAGGTTTTATGCCGAACATGAAATGTTCTCCACCATATAATACCTGCTGTGTTTTATCTTCAGCTCACATTTCCTTATAGTCTCAAGAAGTCAGCTCCTGCTTTTCTTGCATAAACACCACAACACGCTCATAGACGCACACACACGCATACACACATCTCAGGAAGGCCCAGGGAGAGATAAAGAGACAGAGAGAAAGGAGAAGTGGTGCAGAGGTGGGGGTGGGAAAAGCCATGGGAGAGCGATAAAACAGTCCAGTGAGTCCATGGTGACAGGCGTCCACCGGGAGCAGGAGAGGCGGAGAAGCGAATACAGGTGCTATCAAACACACACATCTCACACTCTCCTTTGTCTCCTTATTTTCTCTTGATCTGTAAACCAGCCCTCATGCAGACTCACAGCTCATCTTTAACTCAGTTTTCAGAGGCAGGGCAGTGAGAAAGCGGGAAACGTAACACAGGTGCTATTAAAGAAGCTAAAAGCATCTCCGGCAGGGAATTGACAAGGGCAAAGAAACGGATTGCGAAATGTCTTCTTTTTCTTTTTTTTTGCCGTTCGCACATCCAGCGCTCGACTTCCTCCTGATCCCTGCCTGTCAGTTCACAGTGGAAACGAAAAACAGGAAAATTAGCTGCAGCAAGTGTTGCGTTTTTTGTATTAATTCTTGCAAGATATTTGAAACTTTTTTACAGTTTTGGTCATGTCGCAACCCATTGTATGTGATAGACCTTCACAAAACAGTGTACTCTGTGAAGTGAAAAGAAAGGTTTTTTTGGGGGGATTTTTTTGGCTTACTGCAGCCTTGCACATTAAGAGACTGAAATATTGGTTCACACTTCTGTGAAAAAGAGCCCAAATTGTGACTGTATAGAGAACATCTGCAGACTGTAACTTTCCTGTCTTGTCACAGATTGACAATTGGATTTAGGTCAGAACTTTTATTGGGCCATTCTGACACATTAATTTAATTTGATCCAAACCACTACAGGGAACGCTGGGTCAGGATGAAGTGTTTTGTTAGTTTTCTACCATATGTAACTTGAATGCTTCTTTGTTTTATATTCTTTTTGTCAGCTCAGGTAGATGGTCAAATTTTGGTAGGTTGGCCAGTTCAAGTATTTTCTTTACATCTTCAGAGAATAGAGTAAACAGAGCTCTGAGATTTTCAAGATATGAGAACATCATAATTTAACCCTGCTTTATTTCTGACCTGTCTGCTGTCTTTGTTGGTCTTCATGATGATCACTTTGATCACCCTCACAGAATAATTGTACTTGCACCAATATAAAATACACACAAGTGATTTATATGGGAAATGCACCAGTTTTTTGGCCGGGGTATCACATTCATTCATTTTGTAAACCACAGTTATGTGCTATCTTCTGTTATTCCAGCACATAAGTGCCACAAAAATACAGTTAAGTTTTTTTGCAAGGTATTGCAAGAAATTTACTAAACATGATAAATGAGAGCTAATTCAAGTTTTTCTGTTGGTTTAGAAATGATCCTGTTTTCTTTTTTGGGGGTGTTTTGTGAGGGTTATACCTACACATAAATACAGTAAAGCACAGACACACATAGACAAACACTGCTCCCAACAAGCTAATATGATAATATTATGTCCTCTTTTAGCACTAGCAGCTAATTAGCAGGGATGCATATCGGATGAGTTTGGGAGAGCTACATGTAAACAAAAACTAATTAATCCACTTCTTCAGCAAACAGCCAGAAATAAGGAGCAGTGGATGTTCAGCACACTTGTGCAAACTTGTTTCGATCAACATCCTGTCAACACAGTGACAGACGGCTGCAGGCTTTCAAGCCCTTTAAAGAAAGTTTTGACATTATTGCAGCTACAGCTATTTTTTTGGTGTCGTTCTGCCAGTGACGACCAACAAATTACAACACTGCCATTTAAAATCAGTGTTTTGTGTTGGGGTGTCATCACTTTTATTTTGGTGTTTTATTTCCATGGTGTGTCGTTTGTTTTATTCCCTGATGTCATTTTGAAATGATTTCCATTTCCCCATACATTCTGTCTACATTTCCCTCCAATGACTATGACAGGTTTGAGTCACTGATTGATTTAACAATCTTCTGTAACATATACAGTATGTATTCTGCATTGTTTTCCCTGTCAGTCTCATCAGTGTTATCATCTTACTGGTGTTCTGATAATTGTTTCCCATTTTCTGCACCCTGGGATTTTTAAAATGTCAATTTCCTGCACCTGGAACACCTTTGTTTAAGTGCAATTTGTTTAACAAGAAATCAAAGTTTATTTATTTGTTCTTCACCAGCCTGCATCCAGCCTGATAATATATATTTTTAAATAATACATTGCAGGAATAATGATGAATTCCTAATTTTACTCATTGTAAAAGTAGTTTTATAGTTAGAACTCAAAACAAATATTCAGTGGTGTCACAAACTTAGAACTGAAGGTGAGTGAATTCTAAATGTACTGTCTCAAAACAATGAATCAAACTGAATATTTTATTTTATTTTCAAGTCCAATAATCTATAAAGATATTGATTATGCAAGAGGAACTGTCATTTTTAGCTGACCTTACAACATATATTATTTGATGAAACCTTTACACCTGATGAGAGCTGTTTGTACTTATTGTTAGGTAATGTGAATGCAAACAATTGTTAAAAAAAACAATTCACATCATTTTTTAATTGATTTTACTATAAATATTACATCAGATTTTGCTTCTGACAGGTTTTGTGGCATTCGATTTGACATTGGTTGACATAATTGCTTTCAGCATTACATCTTAGAGCGATTTGCGTCTGCTGATTATTTTCCATCTAAACCTGTACAACTGTTACACAGGAGCCATTCTGACTAGTAATGTGTAGGTACTCAGACATGTAAAGTGAATCAAAGCAAATCAAAGTTTGCTTCCAGTGCCTGTTTTATTTTTCAGTTACACATGAATTAGTTTATTTTCCTTTAACTTGGTGCAAGGAAAAAGTTCACACAAATGTTGCAATCTTATAGTTTACTATAAAGTACATTGTCGTGTAGTGATTTACATAAACAACACTGCGCAAATACCACAAAAGGCACAACAGGCAAAGATTGTAGACATCAATGCCTATGTCTCAAGTATGTACAAAATTCAAGTTGGAGCTGGAAAAGATCATTTATGTAAAGAAAATTCTCATATTTTTGGTGACAAATTATATAAATGAAACTTCAGAAAAGTGTTTTCAACTCTTCTTTTAAACATGCAAAAGTTGGAATAATTTACAACATCAGACTTGTTTTATGAGACTTTTTCTAGATCAACGCTCCTTAAAATTCTCCTGCAACTTCTAGCAACTTGTGGAACCCTGCAGAACACTCTCAAGCTTGTCCCCGTTTCTTCCCCGGGGCTACTCTCGAGTTGTACATATTTAATTTCTTTCATCCATGCTAATCTTGTTTTAGTTGATTTGGTTGCTTTAAATTTTAATCACGGTGATTATTCTTAACTGCTTTTAGCATTTAACATTCATGTCTTTTTCATATCTTTATCATGACTGTTGTTCGAGTTGCTTCCCGTACTGTCACACTGCTGTCTGGAGTTCAAATCAGAGCCGTGTGGCATGTGCTGGATGGGACGGCATGCGAGTGCCTGTGGTAATTTGTGTGTGTCTGTGTGTGCAACTGGGGGTGTGCACTGTGGGCTGAGGGGAAGCATTGTTGTGCATCATTCTGCTCCACTTGCTGTTCAGTAGCTGCCCAGGCAAAGAAAACAGATCGAGGGGAAGACGTTCTTTACTGTGGCCATGGCAGATATGAGAGCTTTGCTGATGCGTCTCATTCTCCATTACTCATGCTGCTGGCGTATAATGCTCACAAATGCTCACACTGATGTGTTAGCGATAACCGACCGAGCTTCTCTACTCTCATTAAACTTCTCTTTTCTTCTTGCTGAACACATTTTTAATTTCATCAATGTTTTTCGCCACTGAAACGTCATTAACCAACACTGAGATTACATCTGTAGAAGCAGGGGAGTTAGGTAAGGCAGAAAAAGGGGATGCCATTTCCTTTAAGGGCTAGACATCTCAGTATTAGAAAGACAGACACACAATGAATAAATGTGTGGGGTTGAGTCGGAGTGTGTCTAGGAGCTCTGGTGCCGTCGGTGACATTTCTATCATGCACAAGTAGGACGACTTAAGGGCTAAAAGAGACAGAGGGTTTTTTAAGGGGTTCTTCAAAGAGGGGGAGAACTCTCTGCAGAGACAGATAAGGGGCGCGCCGTTAGGAAGTGCATGTTTCTTAGTGAGACCACAAAATTCAAGAAAGCCGCGCACATCTGTGAGCACATACACACAGCCTCATGACAGTAAATGGGGCAGAAGTGAAATGCTTTGAGGCGTAGGGGTAATCCAGCGTAAACAGCAGCGGCAAGGCAGACTAGAACTGGGCTGGTTGACTACTCCCAACCACCCAAGGTGAACTTGGGCACACAAGCACATGTACAGTATGCTGTACTGTGTAAAAGCCCAGAGCTGGGATGTTAGAAATATGCAGAGGCAACAAGAGAGGAAAGATGGATCTTTTATTTTTTTTTAAGTTGCCTGGTTAAGATGGGACAAAGTGAAAGGATGTTTTCATCAGTGTTCATCTGCTATTAGCTGTAGGGTGTTTGAAGGGATTTTTTTTTGCCTATTCATCAAAGTAAAATGTGTATTGCAAAAGGCAATCCAGTTGAAAACCCAAGGCTTCATCAAGCAACATGGCTCTAAGCTGTTATCAAGCACCTTGGTCTCTTTCAGGGACTTGATATAAGTTCACATTCTGTGGTTACTATGTTTGAAACTCCTAATTTGAAGTAAGAGGGAGGGAAAGTAGTTCTTGAGCTATCTTGCTGTTTTGATGGAGATGACTAATAAACATGAATGAGAGGAGTCTGGCTCCTACAAAGCTTTGGTGGTGCACTGAAACAGCTCTGCTTTATTTCAAAAATACATAACCACTGGTATTTGAATGGCTTCACCTTAAAAAAAACTAAACGATTTATAGTAAATTAGCTGGCAAATTTACAAGGTTTTCAATGCTACTGAAAGACCGCATACAAATAAAAATATATACATGGTGGAAATCAGATTTTCATGTTCTCTTTCTTAAGAATAGAGGGTCTTTTTTATCTTTCGTGTTTTAGGTCAGGTAAGATTATTAAGGTCTTTGCAAAATGTTAAATAATGAGAGGACTTCCTTCCATATGAAAAGTTTATTTTTTATTATTGCTTTTTTAAAAACATCTTGAAAACATTTTGACAATTGTTTGCTGGACATGTTCTGCTTCTCGTGACCAAACTGCTGTAACTGAGTCAGGTTCAATATATTGCCTAAACATTTTCAGATGCTTGCTTCTTCTTCATGATGCCATGGTTGTTATGACTAAGCTTTAGTTTGATTGACCATCAGGTCATGTCTTTGTCATTAAGGTCTTAGTCCCTGATTGCACTTGCAAACTGGAATCTTATGTTAATTTTGTAGAATTCGCTATACATCCTCTTTCAGCCTAATACTGTACAGAACTCATTTTAATGTGGATAACCCACAGTTTCACATGATGTGTAATTTTGCTGATGGGTTTATGTGTAACCTGAATTGCTTGCATACATCTCAATATTGATGTTGAATTGGACAAATATCCACAAATACATCCCCGATATTTTTCTATGATGTTGCACGATAACACAGTATGCTTTCAAATTTAGCAAATGTGTGTAAAGACTGTAATAGAAAATTATCTAATAGAATTCTTTAGGAATTATTTAGTGACAATATTCAACAGTGAGGATTATAAGTTTTTGTGTGTTTTTAAAAATATGTGTAAATATTATAAATATAGTTATTAGTGTAATGTAGCACAATAGATATTTTCTACTGTACTTTACTCTTATAACAATTCCTCTTTTAAAGTATGGCTTGTCAAATGGTGACCGTCTTCAACTGACTTTCAACACTCAGCTACATTAGTGTTGAAGAAAACTCCCTTAACTTTTAAATCATTTGTATGGCAGCAGTTTGTCCACTCAGTACAAAATGGAAGTAATAACAGAAGCAACAACTGAAAAATATAAGTAATTCATGAGCATTTGTAGAAAATGTTAAAGGTGATATAAAACTGTTTAATGACTCAAAGTTTGGCATTTTGACAGTCAGAAATGCATTTGATCATCTCTAGTTTAAAATCTAAATCACCCAAAGTGATTAAAACTGAATGAGATAATTCAACATGTGAAATTAGATTCTTTAAAACAATTTATAACTTATGAAACAGTTGCTATATTTGTGAAAATAAATATAAAAAAATCAATGTCTTTTGGCTTTAAGGCCACCTTAGAGAGAGACAAACAAGATGATTTTGGAAAAAAAAAACAAAAACAAAACAAAAGGATTCTTAATGAGCTGGATGTATTATTTTACCCCTAAAATTTAGACATCATCAAACTTTAAAGTCCTCTCCATAACCTAATATTGTTTTGGCTCCACTCCTCTTTTTTTCTTGCTGTTTTCTCTCACTTCAAATTCATCCTCTATTGTTTCTCTTGCCTCTCTTCTACCTGGTTGGTTACCTCCTTCTTTTAGCGCATCCTAAAGCATCAAAGCCTCTCCACACCACCAACTTCATCATGGGTAAATTGCCAATTTGGTATACATGAAACAAGTCCCCAGTTACCCAAAACCAAATGGCCGAGGGGTAGACAAAGTGTAAGAAGTGGAGAGAAACAGAGAGAGAGACAGAGAGAGACATGGGATGGGAATTCAATTATTTTTTTGTCTCTATTAAGAATGTAGACCTCCTGCACACTCTCCTCACTTGGCAATTAGTGCCACGGATAATTAACGAGGAGAGGGCAGTGCCACACCACATCCCTAATCATGCACATTTCTATCTGGCAGAGTAAAGAGCCTGTTGGTATAATTTTGTTTCACATAACCAAGGCTAATCATATAATCGATCACTCACAGGCGTCCTCTTGCTGCACCTGAGGCATGTGCTCCAGCATTTGGATTCAGACCTGTGTAGAGTCATGCGCGCGCTGCCTTTTCCCCCTGAAATGAAGCCTTATTTGGCTTAAGGAGACGCATTACAAATGCCTGACTGTTGCGATGTGACAGCGAAAGATTATTGTTGAAAATATATTTAAATATTTGTGGTATTGCGTGTGAACGCGTGTGTGTGCGTGTGTCATCTTGCATATACTCCTAAGCCATGTTCTGTGATGTGACATTGCTGACTGGTGCTGACGTTAAGACTTTTCAGGGGAGTATGGAGGAAAAAAGCCTGCATCAGGAGAAAAAAGAGCAACTCCATCTACCATGTGTTTGCGTGTGTGTGGGTGTGTGTATGCGTGTGTCAGTGGGTGAAGAAGACAGAAAGAAATTCTCTATCTACAGGCCATGCATGTGGATTTTGGGGTCCTTTGATCCGCTGAATAGTGATCTTGTCTTTTTTTTTTTTTTTGTTGTTGACCAGATACATTCTTGAAACATGTTAGGTTTTCTGTTGGCCCACGGCGTCGACACAAACAAACAACGATGCAAGAACACCAACAAGGACAAAGTGTAATTAATTCAGAGCCACAAAAAACGGGAAGGTATTATTTTTAACACAGCGAGGCCGTGATCGAGCCGCACTCAACGGGGTATCCATCATGTTCCGATGTTTCTCAATGTGTGCTACACACACGGCATTTCAAGAAATGGAGATGGATAGCCAGTTATTTGCTTCCAGACAAGCCTGTGTGCAATTCTGCTGAGATAAATGCAACCAAGATGAGCTATTACTGATATTGATCGCGCCATCTTATCGGTGATACATTTTGGAGCAAAATTAAAAACCAAGGAATAATAAACCCAATGAAGAAGCAGTCTGATACAGAGATGCTGATGAAAAGTGGAGATCGAGACCAGAACAAACCTATTATCCTCAAAGGGTTGCACTGCTACATCATGAGAGCCTCATGCACTGAGTAACAGCTTGTGACTGACTAGAGTCGGGTCACTTTCAGCAGGAAAAATGCCAACTCACTAACCAACTCATGAGAAAAGTACCATTGCTATGTGCCACTAAGTCAAAACAACAACAACATTGCTGAAGGATGAGAACTTAGATTTATTTTTGGTATCTGTGTATTTGAAAAATTAATTTGGAGGAGTTAAGACGTCATTTTATCGGTAAAACACACAGAGACTACTATTGACACGTAACTCTGCTAATCATTATGGTAAATCATTATCACTAACTCTGTCTTTGTTTTGGTTTTTGTTTTAAAGGCGCTGATTCACTCCTATGAACACGATGTGATATCTCATGTACTGCTAATGCAAGTAATTATTGACCACTAAACAATTTTTTTTTAAATTCTGTTATTAAATTACTTTTATTTACAGTATCTATGTATTAAAAGTTTTCAAAAGGTTTGCATGAAGACCAATCATAAATTAAAAAGAATTAAATAATCCAATGATATAAAGTTGCAGCATTGTATTTTAGTTTCTGTGTAATTTATGTCCGTTACATTTGAATCACACAATCGTTAAAATGTGCAACTCAAACTCGACTCAAAAATATTTTGCGTAAAAATAGCCATAATTTCTACATTTTACATCAGGTTTTTAAAGGATTTTTTTATATGAACATTCTACCATTTTCAGTGGTTGAAATAACTGACTTTTAAAAGGCCTTTTATTCTACTAAAATGTCAAGGCTGTTACTTTAGAAAATCAATTGTTCCTTTTAAAAAGAGCAAAAGAGAACATTTTGACTCCAAACAAAAGACAAACTGCCCAAGCCCTTTTTTAAAATACAAATATTTAATTAAAGATAAAATGAAATGTTTTTTTTTTCTCTTTTTTAAATTAATTGCATTAATTACTAATGCCATATATATTTGATAATCTTGTGTGTTTTAAGGAAAATAAGAGCTGGAGATATGTTGATAAACATATCTGAATTTTGTTTTTAAACAGTATGTGGAAATGGCAAACAGAAAATTCAGACTGGTGCATCTCTAGAAGCTGCAGGACATGATTGCATTTCATGTATGGTGGTATCATGTGTGATGACACACACACACACAAAAGGAAATTCACACAAGCTTGCACGGAAGATAACATACTGCAAATTAAAAAAGAAGTATAAAATAATTTCTCTTCAAAAAATAGTTTGCATGTTCTCCCTGTGCATGCTTGGGTTCTCTGGCTTCCTCCCACAGTCCAAAAACATGACTGTTGGGTTTATTGGTCTCTCTAAATTCTCCTTAGCTGTGTGTGTGTGTGTGTGTGTGTGTGTGTGTGTGTGTGTGTGTGTGTGTGTGTGCATCATTGTTTGTCCTGTCTGTCTCCCCACCTCTTGCCCGTTGCCTGCTGGAGATGGGCGCCAGCGCCACATGCGACCCCACAAGGCATAATGTGTTGGATAATGGATAAAAAAAATAACAAAACAAAACCCAAAAACACATGGGACAACAGTGTTGCAAAGTAATTAACCAAACCAGGAAATGGAAATACCTGTGTGAAAAACCTGCAGGACCTTTCTCTCTTCTGAAGCTGCAAATTCAAACAATTCAGCTGTTAGCAGTGCAGCACCTCTCACCTATTATACACACATGCAAAAGGAGGTACACTATCTTCATTAAGAGTGTGCAAAAAAAAGAACAGAAAAACACTTTGGTGACCAAATTGTATGCTACTCAGTCTCCCTCCCCTTATTGCCTTTTCTTCTTTCACTCTAACATATTTATCTTCCTCCTTTTTTCCCCCTTAAATATTGATTTGATCTCTGCATCTACTGTCAACTTAATTGATGCCATTAATTACAGAGTCCTTCATGCGTGACTGGTCACTTGCCTAACATTAATAAGCAAGCATCCCAAAGTAATATATCATTCAGTTAGAAAAAAATAACAACGGAAAGCATTTTTATAGAAAAAAGAAAAAAACGTTAGGTGTAGGTGACCGGAAAAGGCTAATTTTTTAGCTTGACTGGTTTGTCTAGTGTCTGTCACATTCAATATTTAAAAATCAATTTTTTTTCTGGTTTGTAAACACAATAACACATTGTGGTCTGAAACATGAAACGTGAAATTCTGAGAGCTTTTTAACAATTTCCACTACATTTGATTTACTAAAACTAAAAAGAAGGAACCAAAAACTAATACATGTGAGAAAAATTATCCTTCAAAGCTTTCTCCATCTGGCATTTTCAACTGGCAGCCTTATAAGGCAGCACTGACAGACTCAATTTATACAAGCACTTGTCAGTAAATTAGAATATTATTGAAAGGTTAATCCATGTCAGTAACTTAAATAAACAAATGGAACTCATATGTCGAAGTTTCATTATATGTGCAGTGATAAAGTTCAAGCACATATTGCACTTATTTTGATTATTAGAACTTGGATCAAACAAAAAACCCAAAATGTAGTAATTACATGGGAGGTTCTTGTGTTTTAAATGAATTTTTACCATAGAATCGTTATAGCATCGTTCTATAGTGAGTTGACTCTTAGAGATAACTCATTAAAAAACAACACATCACTACAAGTAACTTGGATTGTGAGCCTATCTTCCTCCAGGTTACGGACCAAATTATATTCATAACAAGACTGAGTAGCAGTTCAGTCCCTTTTTCTCCATAGCACATTAAGACTCTTCTTACATGGACTCTGGTTCAGGAGTGACTTATAAAGGAAATGTCCTGTGTACTATCCGTACAATCCTCTCAAGGCTGCAGTATTTCTATTCCCTTAGCACCTTTATTGACAACACTTTTTCCATCCACTCAACTTTCCAGTAATGTTCTTGGAAAGAGCACTGCTGCTTTAGAAATATTGATTTTGAGGCTGAACCTTCTTACGGATAGTGTCAGTGATTGTCTGCTGGACAGCTGTCACATCCAGAAAGTCATGACAATAACATGACCAGCACATTCATTCTGGCTAAAAAAACTCAATTTTTATTTGTGAATGTAAATGAATTTGGGGTTTTTTCTTTAGCTGTAAGTCATAATTATCAAAATTTACAAAAAATAACTTTTTCAACTGAATTACTGAAATTAATTATGTTCATACAATTTTATAACTTATAAAGATGCAACTGAAACCTTTGTTGACAGGATCGTTATTGTGTTTCACTACTGCTTTATTCATTCAGATAGAAAAAAAAAGCCAGATCTTTATCAAACAGTTTCTTCAGAGAAATTTCCAGATTACTTTGTGAAGCAAACCGTTAGTTAATCAGGCAGTTTTAACCCGTCTATCTCATGGCTAACTCCACTGTAAAAGGATAACTTAATGTGATTGCAAAAGAAGGACAAAATTTCAATTATCAACTCCCTCTAAATAATTGCAGCTCAACGACAGAGGTTCATTGAATGATCCGTATATTCTCTCTCAGGGCCCTGCTGTGTACTTTAAATGTGAATAACTGAAAGATGGTTTCATTAAATGTTGGTCCAGATCTGTAAAGAGAGTGGAAGGACCCTGCCAAACACTAAAAACAGTTATCTGTCTTGTGGTATGTCGAGCAAAACTTCATACAAAGAGCCACACAGTGAAGAGGATAAAACAGAAACACTAAAAGCAGTTATTTATCATGTGGAGCTCTACATTGTTATGCCTGCTACTTCATCAAACTCTGCACAAAGATGTTTTTTTTTAGACAAAAACAAAAGAACATGCTATTCATCTTTCTGTTAACTCTAAAGGACCCTCCTCCCCTATCTGTTTCCCTTTTCTTACTCCTCCATATTTCTTCTGATTTTCTGTCAGCTTGAGTTGCAGCCCATTAAATGCTGATGCCTGTAGAAAAGTCTATTTTACTCCATCACTCTGTACATGTTCACCTCCTGTGTCTTTAGGCAGTACCTTGGTAAGGCTGCGGGCAGCACTGTCCTTGCCTCCAGGGGTGAGGTTCCTCAGTTGGACATCCAACAGTTCGACTAGCTGGGCCATGGCCCGGACTGTGGATGGCACATCGCCAGGACGCAGAAGCCCTTTGGTCTGCTCCGCCAGCTCCTTGGCCACAATCGCTGCCGTCTCGCCTGAGCGAAGCTGCAAGCCAGGGAAGGACGGCGGGGGGAGGCGGCGGTTAGGAGGGGGGGTGGAGGGGAGCACAAAGTGAAAGTAACAGAGAGATGGATGGCAGTTGAAAAAAAAAAGGAAAAAGTTAGGCGAGGTGAGAAGAGAAGGGAAAAGTTCGGCAAAGGAGAAAAAGTTTGTACAAGTGTCAGGTGAAGAATAGCAAGAGAGAGAGAGAGGAAGGTTCCAGCAAAATGACAGATGGAGAGAAACAAGACAGAAGAGGACGGACAGGACGAGGTAGACGCAAATGTGAAGGAATGAAGGTGATGGGAGAAAAGGAGGGAGGTAAAAAAATGGAAAGGGTTAGCTTAAAAATTCACTTCATATGAAAACAAAAGACCGATACAGCAGAGATATTTACATACAGCATGCACACACTGTACTGTAAGTTGTTTAGGAAATCATTATATAGGGAAAAATCACATTTCCAGTTCTACAATTCCCTGAATGTTGGCAGCTTTTCCAAAATGGTCTGGATGGATGGATGGATGGTGATGGAGAGGAATAATAAATGGGTCAATAAATCAATAAATAAATAAATTAATTTAGATAATTAGCTTGAAATAGTGTCTGCAGATGCTCTTTTTTTCAAATTCAAATGTTTTACATCCCCTGCCATAATCTTTCCATCATTTTTATCCAGGACAGAGAAATATCTAGATCCAGATTTTTAGACTGAACATGAACTCTGTATTTGACCTTCACTGGTACAAAACTTTTATATATATATATATATATATATATATATATATATATATATATATATATAACAAACTGGGAAAATAATTTAACAGCAAAATATTTACCAAAACAAAACAACTGTAGAAAACAAGCAAAAGTTTTTTTTCAACGGTCTCTCTTTCAGATGGCCACTCCAAAAATGTAGATACATTTTAGAATTGACCTAAATCCTAAAATGAATTTAGATAAATAAACACAACTGATAATTAGGTGATTTTTATTTCACTTCACCATTTTGCAGCTTATTTTTAAACCTTATGGTCACGTATTTATTTATTTGCTTTTTTTCTAGTGACAACTGAAAAAAAGTTTTATTCAAAACAAATGAAAATGTAAGTCTTTAACATTCTTGCAAGTTTTAAACGTAGAAATGTTTTTCATTCAACAGTGAATTAATAAAGCCATTATCTAATTTGTCACTTCTGATAAAATCTCATTGTGAGTTCATGACTTTCTTAGACATTTCCTGCTCCCTGCAGCGATGTAATCTCTCAGATCTCAAACAAAAGTTAAGGCCAAGGAAGAATGATGAAGCGATACATGGCCTAAATCTTTCCCTGTGGTCAAAGCTTCGGCATGGGTGCGAAAAACTGCTTCGGGGGCTTTAATCACAACACAAGCGCATCGCTGAGGGCTGACCGAGCCAGTGGCAGCATTCAGACTTACTTTCTGCATGATGTGGTTGACCCAGGGTGACGTGCAGTTGCTGAGGTCAGGGCCTTGGGGAGCCCAGTAGCCCAAACGGGGCAAGCACACATATGTGGCCACGCCTGTAAGACAAGAAGAGCAAACAGGGTGAGACAACCATGACATTCTCCAGAAGACAGGAAAGCTGTTTGGCATTTTGGGGTTTGCAGTGTTTGGCTGTATCAGGATGTAAAACAACTACAGGACCTTGCAAGGTGTACATGCTTTATGTGAAAGACCAACACAATCTAATGCAGGATTTTGATGTGAAAGAAGAAAAAAAAACAACAACTGAAATATGTGCAACTTATTGCACATATTTCAGTTGAGAAATAAAAGATGGCATTCATCTTTTATTTCTCTGGTACAGCTAAATAAAACAAGTGGAGAAAAAAAATGCTTTCAGAAGTCACCTAATGAAAAGTCAACTTAAGGCTGACAAGCAGCCCTAAGAGGCTGCAAAGCTCTCCAGCTCAGATGCAGGAATCTGCTAACATCTAGAAGATGTGTGTTCAACAAACTTGGCCTTTGTGGAAGATCATCGGTGAAAATCTATTTTATATATAAAAAAAAAGCCACAAGAAGTCCAATTTACATTTTCACCTCAGCCTGTCCTGGGGACATACGCATGTGGAAGAAAATGCTCTGGTCAGTGACACCAAATTAAACTTTTGACCTACATGCCTGTTTTATGTCAGGCCAAAAACAAAATATGCAGAACGTTGAACACACCATCACCACGAAACACGGTGGTGGTAGCGTAACGTGGAAGCCAGTCAGAGTTGATGACAACATGGATGGAGCTACATTAAAACAGGGCAATACTTAAAGAAAATCTGGTAGAGGTTGCGCAAGACCTGAGACTGAAGCAGCAGGACGATGACTCAAACAACAAACCAGAACTGGTGACCATCAGGAAAGGTAACTGATGGTCACTCTACATCTGGTCTGACTGCGCTTCAGTAGTTTCATTAAGAGCAATGGGCCTAAAATGCAGTCTCTATGTATGCAAAGCAGCTAGAGACCCAGGGCTGTGATCAGCTTTTTATTTGTTCAAAAAAATGTAAAAAACAGTTCCTTCACTTCACACAATACTTTGTGTTGTATAAAATTCCAATAAAAGTTATTAAGGTTTATGGATTTGACAAAATGGGACAACGTTTGACAGGTATGGATATAAATATGTCGACCCTGAGTCATTCTATCAGAACCACCTTGACTCCAATATGTGTTTTAGTAGTTTCTTTAAATGAGTGGATGCAGTTCTCCTGCCCACACACAATATTCTGCTCTGATCTATTGGCAAAAATGTTTACCAAGGATAAAACGTCTGTCTGTCTGTCTGTCTGTCTGTCTGTCTGTCGTGTACAGTCATGTTACTGGCGAGTGGATCTGGAATCCGACGGCTGTTAGCAATCGAGTAAACAGTCACTGCAGTTTTTTAATTGAAAATATTTTTGATTTATGTTAATGAGTCATCCCCTACATGATTAAAATTTTGGGATTAATTTGGTTCGTGGATAATAATACCTGCTGCTGAAAATGCAGAACCATATAACTCAGTTTGCAAACACTGTACACACACACAGACTTTCTTATGTCTTTATCCTCCATCCACCTCACTCACCCAGGGTCCCCACAGGGCAGGGCTGTTTGGCTGTCTGGCCTTGCTGCGTGCGGGGCCACGATATGTCTGCAGTCACCCTCGGAGTGCAGAAATCTTGGGGAGGCAGCGCAGGCGGCTGTGGGGCCGCAGGAGGGACTTGCACGGGAGGCGATCGGCCTGCTTTCTGGTTGGTATCTGGGATGTGATTGGAGTCGGACGATGAACCTCCAGCCTGAATAGGCTGGCGGACTGTGGTGGTTGTCCTGTACCGCTGGCCAGGGGACGTGGTGAGGAGAGGTCTCGGGGTGGTGTAGTAGGGAGGGGAACGTGTGGTGGTGGCGCGGCTGGTCGAAGAGGAGGAGGAGCCTCCCCCGCCTCCTCCTGCCCCTCCACGACTGGGTGGAAGCATGGGAGGTGGGCGATAGTCTGAAAGGTAGAAAGACGAAGTAAATTAGAGAGCTTTTTAAATTATCCTAAATATAATGCATCCAACTTGTCGTATTGCTTTATTAAACGTGAGCCAGGTTGCTACGAGTAGCACATAGCAGATGAAACAAAGTCAATAAAAGGAAGATCAGGCAAGAATTTGCATTAGTGTGCAGTGGGATAATTTGGCACGATTTCAAACACATTCACAGGCATTCATTTACAAACCAAAAGTGCCGTGACAGCAAGTAGCTCATGTTTCTGATGACTTTAAAATGTTCCCACGTAATTCATCAGATTTCAGTGCAGGAGATGTCTCTAAGCATTCAATCAAATAACAACAAAAAGGAATAAAAGATAAACTTCAAGCGTCTGTGTGTGGGACCTACACAAACACACACTTTAATCTGTAATTATTTCAAAGTAAATCACCAACTGCTAAATAAGAGCAATGATTGGTCTTCTCTGGAACAGATTAGCAGTCTTCCCTGAGGGAGCAGTTCACAGCAGTGGTTCTCGCAGCCTAACTTGCCGGAAAAAAAACATTCTTTCGGCGTCATGCATGATTCACGATGCGAGGACACTGCAAGAGGCAGGGAGGCTACTTAAATGCATATGGCACACTCATTGTTGTCAATATTTCATCGTACAAGGACTTAATTATTCACACTGACTCTGTTTAGGGGACAGTTATAAAGAATGGATGGATAAGAAGAGGGAACGAAAGAGTAACAGAACGCGTGTTTGTCAAGTGTTGAAGCTCCACTGTTGATTTCTGACATTCTGCTGTTCTTTAACATCACTGATGTTACATAAAGAAGCACACAGACGGGCTTTATTTGTTACGTCTACATCTTTAATGATAGAAACAACTTTTGCATATGAAACACTTAACATTTTTGGCACCCTAAAGCCTTAGATAAATTAATCTCATACTTCATTTCTGTAATATTTAGATTAGTTTCTTCCCTTCCTGCCAAATCTCAAGATTGATGGCAGCTTTGTTTATCACAGTTGCTTTAAAATGTTTTAGCTAATGTTTGTTGACTTCAGTGAACATCTTCCTTACTTCAGTGGTAAGTTCACTTTTTTATTTCCCATTTTTAAAAGTGGTTACGAAAAATTTGCCTTAATGTCACGTTATAGCTACACTCTAGTGAATAGGAAATTATTAGCCAAACATTCCTCAACCATCTGATCAACTTGCATGAAAGTTACTAGAGTTTACACTGAATTTAATCTTAATATCCATGTAAATAAAATCTTATTTTCCCCTGTCAGCTGCTAAGCTGATTATACATTGCAAGTTGAAAAGAGATAGCAGGTTTTCACGTTTTTCCAACCTTAAGGGGTCACATTGTCATTAACTGCCAGCTAAAGGTTGGTTAATACTAAAAAGAGAAAAGAATACTTTACAAACTTTATATATATATATATACATATATATATATATATATATATATATATATATATATATATATATATATTATATATATATATATATATATATATACATAAAGGATAACTCTCTTTCTCTCGTTAGCTTTATGTATGCTTATAGATGAAAAGTAGGGAGGGATGGCATGTTTCCTCCTATATCTATATTTGATTATTGGTGGTGAAAATAAATGGGTTTCTGAAAGTAAAATAAAAATAAAAATAAATATCTGTTAAACATCAATTCATTACTTATTCATCAATTCTGCAAGAATCAATGGGTCTTCATTTATTTCCTCCAAAAAACAGGAATTCTGAAATTATTAGTTAAAAGTTCCTTAATACGCTGAATATTATGTTCACATTGATCAACATAAAAAAAAAAAAAGTAATTCTAAATTCCCGAAATGCTTCAGTTGTATCATCCCTATTTTCTAATATGCAGGGGAAATTCTACATATACATGAAAAGTTGGTTGGGATAGTATGTACGGTTATCTTTTAGATTAATGTCAAATATGGGAACATATGATAAATGTGCCCTGTGTCCTACCATGTGAAACCCAAAGAAACAAGCAAAAACACGTGAAATTCTAACTTAGAGTTCCTACAAAATCTAGTTAACTTGAAAAAGTTACAGTTATGATTAAATTATTACTAATAACCATGATGATTGACACACACAGATATATATGTGAACAGTAAGGAGGGGTAGTATATTTTCCTATTTTTCTCATTTTGAAGAGTGGCTAAAAAATGGACTTCTGTGGAATGTGATATTTACACCCGAGGGAAGTAACAAGCCATGAGATATTAATCAAAACTTTCTAGACAAAAAAAAAATAGAATACTAAAGCATAGATTGAAAAATAGCATCAGCTTCTGTATAACAACAGCTATGGGTGCCACTATTTATATCAGCAGTGATGTGTTCCTTAAATTATGATTTTATTGCCACATTCGTAATGTACTTACATTAATCAGATGAAGCGTATCATAACCTTGGTTCAAAAAAGTCAACAGGAATATTTCATTATTCAATTGTTGTAGAGCAAATCTACTCTGACAATACATGACAACCAAACCCAACACACTGTATGCATCCATCAAAAATAAAAAATGGTAAATATGATAATATTCAACTTTTTTGTGTGTGTTTTGCTAAAAAACAAACATTAAATAAATGTTTTTTGTTTGTTTGCAGTAATTGTTCAACAGCAAAACAAGTCAAAAATGTTCAAGAGAGATTCTGTGATGAAACCATATTTTGTGCCTGGTTCTTTTTCATATTTTATGATGCTAACTACTTTTATGTAAATATAATATATATACCTCTATATATATCTTAAAACTGTGGCCATGACACATCTAAAGTGCACTTAAAGGCAACGAGAAGCGCAGCAGGAGTGAAAGCAGCAGGAGTCCCCCCGGATCACAAGGACAGCGGTGTACAAATTATCAATGTTTTCATGTCGCGTCAGTGCAGCCCAACTTCCAGGCGTAATTAGATAAACCCTAAACATAGAGGATTCGTTGAAGGTCGTCAATGACGCTTCAACACTTAAACTATATAGTTTGCAGCCAGAGGAAAAGTCAACCTTAGTCACCTGCTGCAGCTGTAAGTCAATTTTGAGCAAAAGCAGAAAGAGCAGCACTTATTTTTCTGTCCACCTGCCGCATAGTGTCGATCGCAGTCACTGAAAGATTACAGAGTTGTCAGCTCCTGGTGGGGTGTCTAGAGAAAAAGGGCATAACTGTAGAAATTCCACCATTACTGCTCATTACAGCTTGCCATAAAGTTGCACATATAGATCAATGCAAGTTTTCAGTGTACAGCAGTGTGTGCTGGTGGGGCTTAATTAGAGGTAACAACATCAGCCAAATCTGAAGGGATTGTATTTCTGTAAGGCATGCTTAAGGGTATTCACATAATAAGTTTCCTTTTCCTGTACCGATTTTTATTTTATTTTTTTCCTTTTTTCAACATCTTTTCTCAAATCTTTTTGCACCTTTGTTCCTTTGGGGTTGATGGGAAGGTGTGAGAGTGGAGAATGAAGTGTGACTTTGTGTGGTGCTAAGAAAGAGAGGGTGTTTATTTCATTTAACCGTGGACTGGAAGCATTCTCTTTCTGTGGATTTTTTTTTCCCCCCTCCAGTTCCGTTAAAGATGCTGTTCATTCTCTCCGTCTGCCTGCCTGACTGGCAGCCTTTGTAACATCCTGTTACGTTCTGTTCTCCAGAGCTCGATGGACTGTTTCTGCACCTAAACCGCGTCGCTTCGCAAAATCCTGAAATCTCTGCTGCCCCTGCCTGGCACGTTCTCCGCGGAGCGCTGCCATCAATCATCCGCGGCAGCCGCGGCCCAGCTGTCAATCTGCCCCGTGTTTGTCTGAGCGAGTGTACTTATGAAGCAGCGGCTGTGTGTGACTATCTGGACTCAAATAGGAAGCTCCATTAGGGGCCCTGCCACAACAATGGGCGAGTAATGGTGTGTGTTCATGTGTGCGTGTGTGTGTGTGTGTGTGTATCTGAGGTTGATGTCTGCTGTCATTTGAGTACAGGCCAGAAAACACAGCGGCTGGCAGCTTACCGGTGTGGTAACACAAAAAGTCTGAAAGCATCACAGACGAGGGTCTTCAGCACTTCTCCACCAGCCAATCTCTGTTTCTCCTCCTTCCTTTCCTCATCTCTTCTCCTGGCATTATTATTTGTTGCTCTCTCAAAACTGTCTTTTTCTTCCCGACACATTCTTTGCTCCACCAAAATCAGCTTCTACGTTCATCAACACCACCTTTCGTGTCCTGCACACTGTTTTTTTTCTGTTGCCACTTCCCTTGCACTTTTGCAGCACTTTATCTTTCAGTGTGATGAATTCATCACTCGTGTCTCTCAAGGCTGTAGGGAAGCTACGGGAGCATGACATAACAGGTTCATGAAACATTTATGGAGAAGAAGGCTAGGTTATACTCATGAGGGCTGACATATCTGCCTGCATTTAAGCGTAGGAGGCCTTGGGTAAATGCCTTGTAACAGTCTCAGCTTAACGTAAACACTGTCCTCTTTGCCAAAACAGATGACACACAAAAAAAGACATTGATTCATAAAAAAAAAGATTTTGAATCATATCTATAAAAACATATGGCTACAGATGAAGTGAGGAATAATAATAATAAAAAAACAAATCCCTGAACGGGAAATTCTTTGGTATAGACTTGATGTGTTGCTACTTTGTTGCTATCTCGTATGAGATCAATATGACTGTAAAATGTGATTTTACACAGTCAATTACAACATTTAATACAATATGGCAATGCCAATCAACATTTTAATAAAATATGAGGTACTGTCCAGGAATGAACTTTGCATCCCATTGATTAATCTATCAAACAAGATTGTTAACTTTTTATTTTATGTTATATTTAGTTCTGTTTAGTAGTTTCATATAACACCAGTTCACAAGAAATATCAACTTCAGACAGTTGATGGGTTAACTATTAGCTACTGCTAAATGAATAGTATTTACTTGCAGATTATACAGCATCCAATGCAGTTCAGATTTGGTCAAAATATGGACAGTTCAATTCCATACTAAATATAAAATAGTGCAGTGAAAGTCAATTGATTTTAAATAAAAATAATAATAAAATAAAAAGTATAGGAACATTTTTGAATGAACCCCAGATTTTGGCATCAGCTTGTCTTCCCTGGCGTCACTCAGGTTTTTGCAAGCATGTGGCAACAGTGGAAACGAAGCTGAACCAGTCTCTGAACGAGAGGCCATTTTGTCCCGACTGGCAAACAATGGACGGGAAGGGAAGACAAAAACTGGCACAAGGTAATTTCTATGCTTAGGACAAAGAGAGGAAACACAGTAAGTGGCAGCAGGAATATGTTCCATGGGGAAAAACAGAATATAGAGATAATGGCAACCAGGCCAGCTGACAGCCTTGGGCCTGAGACAAGATAAGCTGAGACAAGTCCTCATCCACTTCAGTCTGTAGCCAGCAGATAATAGCTAATATTTACAGTAGCGATTGTGACAATACAACTTATATTGCAATATTGCCAAGAGCTGCAATAAAACTGTTGTTTATCATATGGTGTGAAAATTACAACTCAAAAAATTATTTTGGCCATTTGATAAAAAAAAAAAAATCAACATTCAAAGCAAAATGAATTTGAATAAAAACAGTTTCAAACAAATAGAAAACCAAATGTTTTAGTAATTTTATTTGCAAATTTCTTAGTCTATTGTGTTTCCCTGCATTGGAGTGAGCCCAGGGGAAGGTGGTACAGCGGCAGGCAGTAAACTTGTTCCCAAAGATGTCATCTGTCACCACACCGGAGGGGCCACATAGATGCCGTCAGTCAGGCAGTCTGAGATGCTAGCACATCTCGCATGCACATTGACATTGCGTGAACCTGTGAATGTGTGTGTGTGTGTGTATCCGTGTGAGTGCGAGACACTGTTTCTGTGTTTGTGTAAGACTGTCTGTCTCTGCCTCTGCTCTGTTGCCCAGAAAGCTCTTGTTGACTTCTTGCTTGGTAAACCGAGGGATCGTGAAATCCACAGCACAAAAAGGTAGAAGAAGAAGATGAAGAAGAGAGAGGGCTGAGGGTGCAGGTGAAACGAATTTTCCCTGGCAAGTTTTTTTGACACCGTCAGACGAAAACCAACAGACAGCAGGCAGCAGAAGAAGCAAAGGAGAAAAAGACTAAAGGGATTTGAACTAAGACAAAAAAGTTTTGCAGAAGTGAGATGAAGTGTCTGTTCTGCTTCTTAATATCCATGACGATAATAGCTTATATAAAGGGGATTTCCTCTTTGCATTAAAAGTGGTGAGAGATGGATACAGCAAGGTAAGGTCAAAGTAATCTAATTAGGAGTTGGAGTTTTCATGGAGAAGGGAAGCTTTCTGGGCGTAATAGCTGTACACACACACACACACACACACACACACACACACTAAAAAGGGGCTGCATACTGTGATAACACACATCCCTATGGCTGCAGAGAGCACACAAATATACACCCAATAATACAGGCGCTTACATTTCGCTCTGTCATATCCACACATTAACAGAAATGTGCCTCTCAGTACGAACAGAGCTTGTGGCGAGTGGCTCAAGCCTGCTGATAAGACAGAATGCACTTCAAAGCAGTGATGCTTTAAGATAAAAAAAAAAAGAAAGAGGAAAAAAAAAGTACCCCGACTAACAAGGACAGTTTTAAAATGGCTGCCAGGCAGCAGCCTTTTCCACAGCTAACGTCTCCCATCTATAAGCCAACTTGGCTGTTTAGGCCTGATGGGCTGCCTGTTGGTTGGATATTTGTGTCATCATCCTCCTGCTGCGGCCGAAGACACCTGCAGCAGGTTTCCCAATTACATGCTTCTATTATGATCCGAGGAAGTCCCTCTGTTCAAAAGACAAACTGCTTTTTGTTTTCACCTTTGCTTCTCTACTTTATAAGACATCATGGGCTGTGTCTTTTCAGTGTTCTGAAAATTATGCTAATTCTGCAGAACACATCTAGCAAAAATTTTTTATGTGATACAAAATGAGCTATAGTATTTTGCGACCAGCCCAGTGGCTACTGAAAACGTTTCTCTCTGCTTCACATTTCACTTTTTCTGTTTGTTTTTTTTTTACATTTCATAACAACCGAGCAGCACAGCTAATTTGGCATGCTATGCTACCTGTTTGCATAATTGTTTTTAGCTTCCTGCAGTGCTGTGGGCTTCCCTTCCACTCTATTGTCCTGGCTTGGCCTGTTTGCTCTGGCATCTACTGTTAGGCAGAGGAAATGCTGTGCAGGGGCCAAATGCACACAGAAGGTCTGGTTGGGGCTATCCAATTGATAAGGACACACTACAAGCAAAGAACAGGTGCAGCGGACTCTCCGAAGCATAGTTCAGGCTCTGCTGAGACGGCTTTGTCGCAATCTATTTGGAGGAGAGAGAAGGATGGGCAGGGAGCGAGCGGAGGCGGAGTGGGGGTGTTAGCAGGGTGTTGAGCACACACCAGCGTATAAGAAAGGTGCATTGTGAAGCAAAGACTTCTCATGTCATAAACAGGATGCATGCACAGAGTATGGAAAAGTATTATTTTTTCCTTACAACCAATGAAAGTTATTGCATAGTCTTAAGTGTTTTCTGTTGTTGGAAATTTAAGTGACAAACTAGAGCATAATATTGAACTGGTAAGAAAATTGCAAAATTCCAAAATTTTTACTAGTATAAATCTGAAAGTGTGGCATGGATCTGTCATAAATATACAAACCTAAACTGAATGGAAGAATGGAAGGGGACTGTGGACATAACTCATCAAGCTTTTGCACGAATCATGACTTGATTCAGGTCTAAGGTACCATGAACATTCTGTGAAAGATAAACTATGACTATCCCTTAGTGGACTGATCTCCAAAGTCAACTTTGGCAATTAAGTCAATTTTTCTCACCCTCGACAAATATGAGATGCTGCCGTTTGCTGGGAGCATGTATCCCCTGGACAGAGGAGCAACTGATGCTGTTTACTCCATAAATGGAATTATTTATGTTATTTACTGGAGAGAGCCAAGGACAGGACCTAATTCCTTCGAGTGACCGCTCAAAATCTGAAAGAGAGAACTTTTTCCAGAGAGCAACTTGGGGAGAGTATGATAAAAATCTTAGAGCTTAAATCAGCTGAATGATAAGGTGCAGAATTTGTAATTATTTTAGTCAAATAATTTTTTTCTGATAAATAGAAGTGAATCACTTTATTGTTTTTATTAATGTTTATGTTATTTTAGCTTGTTATTGTTATTCCAGTTTCTCATCACTAATCAACTATAATCATAGGTTAGTTTGATTGATTAAAAATGTAAACAACATGTAAATTCATGTAGTAGCTCCTTCTCACAATCTAATGTTGGCATCTTTGAGGGGTAAACAAATTACAATGTTAAGAAAAAGGCTAAACTCCTGGTCTTTTTTGAGGTAGTAATAATAATAGATCATTTAATAAGAATTTAAAAGAATTCCCATTTGATAGAATAAACAGTGGAGTAAATAAAAATACTTTTGTAAGCAAATAAGATGGATTCTCTTCTTATGAGCTTCTTTGTGTGTTTCCTACATGGCTTGTAGCAAACTGCAAACTAGTTTTATCGACAGGTTTTGTATTGCCGTTCTCCAAAAGTGAAATCAACTAATAGTTGCCTGTTTTACATTCTTTCACCGGAGCAGTGGATCTCTGCTGTTAGCATTCCTGATACAAATCTCTTTGCTGTTTCTTGGATTATTGCTGTCCTTGACATCCCTGTCAGTTTAGGTGGCTGTCTGACCATCTCTTGATAGATAATCCATGTCATGAAATACAAATAAAAATGACTTGAAGTGTGTAACTCTAATATGACAAAATGTGAAAAAGCTCACTGGATATTAAATCTATCCTCAGCTGTAACTCTTTTTACAGAAATAAATAACAGCAATCAGTTGTTTTCACCACCATTATTATAGGAATCAAGCTGTCACTAAGCAACACTGAACTTGTTTGTAAGTTTAAAAAGATCCTCTTCAAGTGCTAGGAGAGTAGCAATTTGTCTTCCAAGTGACCACACATTGCAAAAAGAATACACAATCCATACAGAGATTAGATATCAATCTGTTCCCAACTTTTCCATTAAGTTATCTTTTAGTACCGCTGCACCAACAACACTGCAGGATATCTTGGGAGCAGTTCAGAAGCTTTGAAGGAGCAGGAACATTAACATGCCACGGAAAAAAAAAGGTCTAAGCAAAAGATTGTACTTTTTCTTTTAACCAAGAAAAAGTATTAGCAACCCCATCCATATTTATTTTGAATGAACCCTAAAGAGATTAACGATGGCATAACTTCACTTACTATTTGGGTATTAAGGAAACGAGTGCTGCAACAGATAAAAGAAATTGAAAAAAAAAAACAAAACTAATAGTGTGTGGATATGGACAGAATTCACGCAGGCAAGCAAGAAAAGTGACAAGGGTTAGTCTAATCAGTGAAACAGTTAGTCTAATCCGGTGAAAGATGGCCTCCACTTTAACCATTAACTGCTGTTGTTCTCTCCACTTAAGCATGTTTCCAGCATTCCCGGCACTGCTGCTGCTTGATTGCAATCTGTTGCAGAGTAGGAGAATGGACGAGAGGCACGAGCAAGCGGGGAGAAAGGAAACGGGGTGTGTGTGGTGAGTTTGAATGGAGAGGGTAGGGGGAGGTTTTGCAGTAAAAGACAAGGGAATGGAGTTTCTAAAGACAATAGACATTTGCTGCTCGACTTCCTCAGGATTTCGACCATTAAGAGTTCAAGAGTGAATACTTAAATTCCTCTAAACTAACAAAGTGGTAAGTAAAGGTCATAATTATTTTTGTAGATGAACTAAAAATAAGTAAGATTATAGTCGATGACAATGACTACAGATTTGCCTAAACATTTCAGTATTGTTGGATCTGGAAGTATTAAAAAATAAGTTCAATCTGTTTTGAGTTTAATAAAAGCTCCACACTTCAGAACAGCGATAACAGATTCAGATAATTAACATAACCAGTAGAATGTAAATGAAAATATGGTGACAGTTGCTAGGATTAGGTTTGATATTATCCATAAGTCACTGCAGGACAAAAACAAACAAACAAAACGAGTAGGACATTTATATTTTAAAGGTTCGGGGGTGAAAGATAACACATCGTCAATTGAGACGTACTTGATGTTCACTTTTAGCCTCCGGTTTAATTCTTTGTAAGTTTTGTTCAGACTACAGTTTTACCAAAACGAAGCACACTCTTGCTACTTCCAAATTATTTTAGAGACGAAGCAGCAGCCAGGGCTGCTAATTAAAACATTTGGATAACTGGTAACCAGCAGGTGTGACCAGCTTTGTAAATGTTGACGTACGCTCCAGGTGTGTTGGTCTGGAGCGCACAGTTAAAACAGTGCCAAGGAGGGAAGGCTTCGCAGTGGACCTGGATGGTAGGTCATTTCCACACTATTCAAAGTTGAGAGCAAATGGTCCCAAGAGAAAACACCTAAGGCAACATCTGATATAATCAGGAGTCCCAGGAAATTTCCCTAAATGTCAGACTGTGGAATGCTAAGAGAAATTGAAAAAAAAGTCCCAGACTCAGACTTAAAAACACAATTAGAAAAGCGAAGCCAATATGGCTCGTTTGTAAAGCACTGCCAGGAGAAAGGCTCTTCTCTATCAAAACAATATGGCAGCACAATTCATGTTTCCAAATCTGATTATCCGAAGCACACCAGCAAATATACAACAGACAGAGTGAGACAGAAAAGAGCGAAGCTGCTGAAATGGTGCGGTTGAACTCCAGACACAACCCTGAGTGAAATGCTGTTGACGGAAATTGCTGTCCACAAAGATGTGAGATGGATAAACTTATACAAAAAAAACACCGACTTCCTGGTATTTCTGCTACAGGTGGTTCTGCAAACAAAGGGCTGTACCAAGTTTATGTCATGTCTGTTACTATGATCACGGACAATATTACTACACAGAACAGTAAAGATTTAATCCAATGTCATGTAGAAGATGTATTTTGGCTTTAATTGTTATATATTTATTTTCTCATTCTTTTATGGTAATTTACTTTTTAAAAAAAAACAGAATTTTGGTCATTCCTGACTTTCATCTGCAGAACTTTATAGAATTTTCTTGAATGTTGTGGCTACAGAAATAAAACTTAAGTTGTGCTTGTCTTTTTATATTGCTTTTTATTATAAAGTCTCATATCATATATATATATATATATATATATATATATATATATATATATATATATATATATATATATATATATATATATATATATATATATATCAAATTGGAATGCGACTCTTGTATATCTATGTAGCATACACTATTTACCTTTTTAATCTGGTTTGAGAAGAGCTGTGCAAATACTTTATTATTACCACCTTTATTAACTTTCTTCCTACAAGTCAGGTCAAACATGGCGAGTCACAATTACTTTATTTTATTCTAACTCAAGGCTGTGGTTTCTGTACAGTAGAACATGCAACCTTAAGTACAGTATCATCCCAAAGGGTGAGGAAAAAAACACTGAAAGAAAACAAAATAAAGCATTTTGTACAACTTCAGCATATACCAATTTTCCCATATAGAAAATAACAGAAATCTAGCCCAGTGGGGTAGCTGTGGAAATAGAAAAGAGAGAAAAATGCAAAGTGGGGACTAACAGTGCGTGTGAGTTGGCATGTTCGCTGATTTAGCCCCGTTCGCCCCACCCATCTTCAAGATGCAGAAAACATGAATAATTTTGTGACTTTGTTGGGAAAACTTTCTAAAGTGTGGCAAGGCAGACTCGAGGTGATAAATTATTCAGATGTTTCATCGGAGCCATGCTGCTTGCGTAGGGCAAAGTCTCTATAATATGCATGTAAGAAGACATGATGAAACAACTCCATAAACAGCAGAGAATAAGTCAGTGCTGGGGGACTGCAGCTGGAAGAAAGGGGTGATGCGAAGACAAGCGACTTTGACTCTGACTTTACATAGGCATTCATGCACCAGGCCTCTATAATATATACATCTGAGGGAGCTTGATGAAACCACCCTGTGATGCTGGATAGGAGAAGAGAAGGAGGGCAGATTATGTGTGAGATAGGAATGACAGAGAAAAATGAGAAAAAAAAAAACAATCATTTAAAGAGAAAGATGTATGAGACAGAGAGAGGAAATGTTAAGATTCCTGTCATTGTGAGTCTATGTTTATGTGTGAGAAACACCAGGGAGAAAGAATGGGGATTTAACAGCAAAGGAATAAAACACAAACAGACAAGGGAAACAATAGATGAAGAGAGGCACTTTGCTTTTGTGTAAGGAATCTAGGGAGAAAGAATATACATTTAAAAAAAAGATTGTATCCTACTCTATTATACAGCTGCTGTTTGTTCTGAGATTAAACTTCTATGTTATTTGTTAAACCAGGGTAAATTAAACATGTAAGGTGTCATGTGATTTTCTTCTGGTGCTTGATTTCATTTGATCACAGAAAATCTCCAGAGATGTATGCAGCAAAGAAAAGCAGTGGCGAATCAGTTTGTAACTGTTTTTCAATCAATTCAGCTCATTCTGACCAGTGACCGCCTGCTTGGAAATTCAAAGCATCTGATTTATGAGCTTAGCATGCTTAAGTGTTTCATGGTTGCAGTAAGAGCAATGACTCTTTAGTGTTAAAGTGGCTGCTGAGTGACTGTGAGGTTTTTAAAGTGAAGCACAGATATGTGAAGTTCAAAAGGACAACGTATTTTGAGACATACCTATGGCTGCAAAAGGGAGAGCAAGACTTCTGGCCGATTAAAGTTTATCATTTTAAACTTTCAGCTTTTCTGATGAATTTTCTGGATTTATAAACATGGCCGCCTTTTAGAAATCTTGAGGTTTAGCTAAAGACTTACAATCTCATTTCACTTGGAGAATGGACAAAATTGTGGTATCGACTATACTAAACATGCTAAACGACAATACAAGATGCTAAAGAGACTTTTTTTTTTAAAAAAATCACCAATATTAAATAATTTTTTTATTTTAAAACGGTGAAAACTGCTTAAGAATGATTGCTCTATTGTGAACACACTCACTTATGTTTCTTACATTAATATTGTTCTTAAAGAAAAATGGTAATGGGCTAAACTTAATACTAGCAGCTTAAAGCTTTACGACTGAGTGTAAACTGGCTGCAAAATTATCTCCGGTAAATGTGCTTTTATTCCTTTTAGTCAGGTTTTGTCGATACTTTACCCTTTTAGAACTTTAGACACGTATTTATATGTCAGTATTGTGTTTGTATAAATTTATCTAACAAGGTATTGTAGTAATAAATATTAAATAAAATATAGATTCATTCTCCATGCACTACTTCTCTAGCTTGTTACACATTTGTTTCAACACAGAGCTGTCTTTTAAATGGGACAGTCAAGGAGAAATTAAATTATAGCCATCTTTGGCAGCTTAACAATCGCCACATGTGTTTTTTCGTTAATGGAAAAATTCCTAAACAGACGAGACTTGTAAACAATAGGAAGAACATTAGGGTGCCCTTTAGTTTAGATATAAACAATTAACTAACAGTTTGCACCAGTCACAGAGAGGTTAGTGGGTTATTCCTTGCTTTACACAACTAGAGAAATCTGTGTTCAGTCTCCCACTGAGATCTTAATGAAAACGCTTTCAACCTTAAAAACAGCATGAAGATACTGTTGGAGTTGACACTACTGCAGTACAGTTTCAAACCCTAAAAATGTCCAGTTAGTCTATCAGATATAAGTGACACTGTATTTAGATATCTGGATTAATCCCTTCAAAACACCTGATATTGATGGATATCTAAGGCTATTTCAGATGATTGGTTGACTAGTCCTTGCCATTATTTTGCCCAGAAAACATGTTGAAAACCCCTAACTTCCTACTTATTTGACAATAATTTTTGACATTATCACTAATCAAACTAAGTTGAAGTCAAAATACAAAAGTTTGCGAGATATCAGATCCAACCCAAGAAGCACATAACATATGTCAAACCTTTAAAGGGGTTGCACATTCTTTTTACCTTCACTGTCGTACTTTTAAATCCCTAAAAAATCATGGAGGATACTCCTGGAGGATGCTTAGTCAGCTGTTTAACATTTAACATTTATAAACACATAGGCATGACAGAAATATATATTTTAATCACTAAGCATTCTGACTTTGTACTAAACGACTGATAATGATTATAACTAATGGCACATTTTTTTTCAGATCAAAAAGGAACAGTCAAGGACTCCTCCATCTGGGACTGTTTTTTTTTTTATTTGTTTGTTTTACTGTATAGCACAGTAAGTGATTTGTGACTCTGAGTCAATGGGTCTATTGCCAGTTTTTTACTCCATTCTAAACCTACTCACACAAGTTGTTTTTTGTCAAACTAACAGTGGTCTCACCACACACACCTAAAAACTGAATTTCAATTCAACAAGCTACACTGCCTCTGATACACAGGCAATTCTACATAACTATCAAATGAGGAGTCTGTGCAACTGCAACACACAAAAAATGTTCTCTGTTGTGTTTATTTGACAGAGGCAAGCTTCATTACAGAGATAAAAAGAAGCTGCTGTATAGTAAACCAAACTAACTGCCAAAAAGATGGATGGAAAATGTTAGGGTTTCTTAGCGGCTCACACAGTTTCGTAATGAATAGAAGGAGAATGTGGCTGAAGGCCATTAAATATTTGTTCTCTAATATTTTGTGCAATAGTTTTCATTAACAGAACACCATGCAGAATGCATTTCAAAAAGATATCCTCACTTAGTTGTCAAGCATGTCCCAGACTCCTTAGCATACAGGAGTCTCACTGCAACCAACAGGTAATGTAGCAGAGAATGCATTAATGCACTTTCTCTCAGTAGAAAGCTTTGGAAATATTATTTATAATAGAATTATAAATTTTTGGGAAATTTTTTGTTGTCAAAAATTTTATTTTTTAAAACCATACTTAAAGAATCTGAAATTAATGTATAATATTCTCCTCAAAGTTTGAATAGCTAATTCAATAGTTTTTCTAATGCAGGAATAATTAAAAATGCCCTTCTTTTACAGAGTTAAGGTTTCATCAATCTCAAACTGTTTTAAAATATGTCTATTGTTCACATTTTAAAGTAGTGATGAACAAATGTATTTCAGTTTCACAGAATAAAAAACAGTAATTGCCCACTAATGTCAACAAGCTGCTCTCATGACCAAACAATTTAAAAACTGAGGCTTTTTCAGGACTTATCTTAACCAAATTTTATCGATTTAATTTCACAAGCACGCGAACATATTATTTAATACCATATGAAATATAAATGTAAGATAACAATCGCCCCTCTTTTCTCTGTGTTGAATTTATTTTGTCCATTCAGTTAAAGATTTGTATTGACTTGACTGTCAACTTGATTAGTCACCTTCCAATTGGAAGGTTTTTGGTTTGATTCCAGTTTCCTTCTGTCACATGTTGATGCATCCGTAGCCAGGATACCAAACCCAACCCACTTTTTTTACCAATATGTGTAGAAAGGCACTATATAATTTGAGTCAGATTACAATTTATCACATTGGTTTTCATGTGGAAAAGAAAAGATTAGATGTTAACATAACAATTAACTTTACAAACTTGTAAAATATCCTCATTGGAAGCTTACCTGTAATCCCAAGCAAACGTTTCTCAGTGCAAATTAAGCTATTAAAGTTTAATCGGTGTCGGAAATTTCACATTTAAGGAAGATGATATGGTCGCCAAAGTAATGACAAAATAGCCTTTAGTTTAGATTTGACAACAGATGCCAACTTTAGCACCCTTTGTAGCTAATGGCGATTTTCATAATGCTTACAATCATTTGGATCTTGTGTAGCCCTTTGATGCAATTTTTGCAAGTTTGTTAAAACAATATCCACATTCCTTTGTAAGCAATGTTCAGTCAGTCCAAAAGGTCTGCATCTACACAGGTCCTAAATTTTACCTACTAGAACTCTGGTATTTCACCAATTGTGTTATAACGTTTCTGTAACCTGACGGAAACTTCAGTTCAGTTTTCTGGCATTCTCTTTGTACCTGGCCTGCTAGATTTAAGTGTGCCAAGGAAACTGTGCTCCTTTTCCGGCATGCCGAAACCGAACAATCCCAGAGCCTCAGAGGGAACTCTTTCAAACCGCCTGCCTTTGTTATCCAGCTGGGTAGACACAACTAAGTAATTGGTGCTTCTCTGTTGTTGCCCAATTACTCTCTGTCCTCGGTGGCCAACCTCGTCTCTTTCTTAGACCATGGCCCATTTCCTGTCTCATTTCATATCTTAAGAAGTCCACATAAGCGAAAACAAAAACAGGGAGTACATTAGGCTACATCAGTAATGAGCTGAAACATTCTGAAAGACCCTTTTCTCACTGTGTTTTTTGAATAGACTAAGAAAAAGGAACAAGAAAAAAAAATGCCAAAGCTGGAACATGGTAAGTTTGCTTTCAGCGTTTAGCTCAATGCTTCACACATTTGAAGGGAAAAACAACTTTAGGAGGCTTTCTTTCTTCAGGTTTCACAGGGATAAAGACCACACAGTAGTGTCAACATGCAACAGATTAAATCTTTGGAGCATTGATCAGTCACTTTATTTTCTGGAGAATGAGAGAATCATGTAGTTAAGGTAGTTAATTTATTCTTTGTCCTCCCTAAGTGAGACAGGGGAACGAGGACGCACGTAAAAAGAGTGATGTTCAATTGATTGTATGTATTTATCTCCGTCTGGTCAGCACTCTGGCTTGTTGCTATGCACTGGAGGTCATTGTCCACACTGAATCCCCATTGATCTCCACTTTAGAGCCTCCCGAGACACCGTAAGCTCTATAATAGGTATGATGTCACCTTAATAATGAATAAACACTCATGAACAAAACAGCAATTCATGCTTTAAATATATTATTACGCGCACATACTCATCATTATGCGCATCTACAAACACACTTGCAAACAAGCACATTTCTACAGCATGGCATCACACATACAAAACCCTCACACACACACACACACACACACACACACACACATGATCGGTAGAAACTAAGTTTACAGCTGTCTCTCTCTATAATTTCTTGTACTGCGCTTCCCAACTGCATGTAAGAGCATGCGTTAATTCAGACATCATTTAATAAGACACGCAACCAGACTGCCTTGACCACTCCATAGAAAGGTGCTGAAAGGCAATTACGCTGGGCAAATAGCCCTTTAGGCTCCTGGGGCCAAAGCCCTTCCATCCATCCAAGAGGAAAGATGAACAGGAGGTCGAACTTACAACTCATACCAGAGCTAAAGTAAGACACAATTTAAGTTAGACAGTATTTTTGACCTTTTCAAACAGGCCCATCAGTGCCAGCTGAAATATATGTATAGATGTAGACATGCAAGTGGAAACTTTTTTGGAATAGAAAAAAAACTTCATTAATAACATTTCAACTAAATTGAAATCTTAAGTAGGAGGATAGATCCAAGGAAACAACTACCAAATAACTTTGTGTTAAGTTCAACACAACTGTAAATCTAGCAAACAAATCTGAATTAAGAATAATTTGTCATTTACGTCATACAGAGTGATGGTAATTAAGATGGTGGCAGACTTAAAAAAATATCTGAGGTTCTGAATGTGTGCCCCTGATATCACCGTCATAGACAGTCATAGATCTTTACTGCTGTGGGCTTGTTTATCTTAAAAATTCATAGAAACTACATAGCCACATACCTAATTTGAAATACCAGATTTGAAACAATCACTAGCTGGCTTGTTGCACTAAACTTGTGAAATATCTGGGGAGATTGCGCAAAGAGGAATAGTCAAATCTAACTTCATTAAAGTCTGGGGTTAGGAGGGCGTGGTTTTGTAAAACACAGCGGGGCTAATAAAATGTTGAGTCTGAATGATTTGTTTTAGCAAATAGCTCCATAGTTTTGAATTGTGATTCAAGTTGTGTTATCTTGTGAAATAAAAGGTGAAGACTTGCTAAACATCACCCATAAATTAAATTGGCAGATAGTGGTGTTTCAATTTCGCCTGCTATTTTGGAACTGAAAAAATAAATATCAAAGTCCTGCTTTCATAATATTGGATAGACCTTTGCAGAGTTTTTAAAGTGTAAAAAGTGACAGTATGTCATAGCAAACTGATATGAATGGGGCTAAAGAAAACTATAATGAACGTCAAGCAGAGGCTAGGAGATCTTTCATCATACACAGATTTTTCTGTTCATCCTTCATGCAGACGTTCTGGGCTACATTCTGTATGAATGCTCAATGGTCATGGGAAGAGAAAGTTGGCGAGTGGAAAGGTGTTTGAAGCTCAGCATAGCCCTGTCTGAGCACTAATCTTCTAGAGGCGGAGATCTAGGTAGATTTTTGATGTCTCTTATTTCTAGAAATAGCAACACGACTGATAGCTCTGTTCCAATAGTATATCAGGGAGAAGCAGTGAAGGTACACTGGAGCTGATTTGTCATTGGGATGTATTTTGAGTTCAGACCATGTGCACTGTAGATTGCAGGGAGGAGGCGAAAAACAGTCATAAGTGAGAGTCATAGCAGCACAGATGGAGCAATGTTTTTTTTCTACTTTTTCCAAGTAATTTCACAGAATTAAGTACTGAAAGAAGATCAGTGCCTATAAGCATTCCATATGTCACAGCTGAAAAAGCACTTCTCAATAAAATGCCTCATGTGGAATCAAAAATGACAGAAGAAACGAGAAGAAATGCGGTTATTGAGGGAGATCCTCCATTGAACTTACCATTGTTGCCAAAGTCCAGTGAATACTTGACCACGTGGTAGTTATTCCACACATACAGCAGGTTGTCTCTTGGGTTGTAATCCACTGCAGCTATATACTGGTAGGAGTTAGGAAACGGTATATTAACTGTTGTTTCTTTGCTTTTGTCTGTGTTGTACATGTAGTCGATCTTGTTTCCTGTCCCCTCATTGTCATCATCTTCGTACACAGTCTTAACGACATACAGAACGCCGCAGATCATGAAAGCATTGGACGCAGAGCGCTTGTCATAGCTGGTGTCCCAGGAGCCCTCGATGCGAAGGGTGTAAGGGTTAAGCTGGCTCACCACGATGCGTCCGTTGTTCTGTTCTGTTGCGTAGATCACCCACAGCCCATTTTCATCCACAGCGAGGTCGATGTCCGACTTCCCTCCCCAACGGTACGGAGAGGTGTCATGGTAGTTGGCATTGGCGATGATGGCCTCGCCGCTTTTGATCCGCGTGCGAAGGTCGAACTTTACGATGTTGCGGGTGCGCTCTTTGTTAAAGAACAGTGCACCGTCGTAGACCACAAAACCGGTCCCATCTACTCGGTGTGGCAGTTTGTATGTGGTGGTGGGGCGGCCTGCAATGAAATCCTCTTTGGACGAATACTCAGTTAGTGTGTCTGTGCGATACGGGGTCCAGGGCATGTAGTATATCTTATCAGAGGCTTGAAGCGGATCTTTGCACCATGCGCCTGACTGGTGGTCAGACTCAAAGAGATGTTCACTTTGGTACACTCCTCGTAGAATGCCCGGGCACAGAAATACTGAGGAAAAATGAGGATAATTATGCATTACATAAGCCTCACCCACGCAGTGATATATGTCAAACATTTCCTGACAAAGTTTGTGCTGTGTTTTTCTTTACTGTTATTGACACTACAAGAGTGTCAGCCTGTTACAGCAGCTTCGACCACGTTTGAGGGTTAAAAGGGTATATTTTTTTTTACTGTGCTGCTGTAACAAGTTAATTTCTTTACTGTGAGATTAATAAAGGATTATTCTATTCCGTTCTATTCTATTATTACTTGGAAGTTCTTGGAATAACTGGTGCCCTGGACAACGCTCTACTTCTGCAGCCCATGGAGTTCCCCATCAAATCCCACCTCACCAGAGGCCGATCGTGAACATAAACACTACAAAAGTTGTTTTGTTTGGTAACATTTTGCACTACTGACAAAGCTTTTTTTTCAATTGTCACCCCCAGGACCATGCTGTGCTCGGTGGTGAGCCATATGGTCCGTGTAAAAAAAAAAACTCACTGATTGCAAGTGAATGATACTTGCATTGTTAAAGCAGAGCAGCACCATCCCTTACTTATAACGTATTACATTCTGGTATCACAGTTATGTGATAAAGAGAAAATAGCATCCTTTGTTCTACTTCCACTCTTTCCTTCGGTTCCCCTTCCTCGCTCCCTTCTAAAGTTCTGATTAGCCTCACAATGCTTCCTCCGCTTCTCTCCTTTTTTCTATTTCCGTCAGTCAGCGCCAGTTTCAGAAGCGGGCACATCTTTAATCGTCTGCTGTTTTTGCAGTTGCTGCAATAACTGTTTTCCCATTCGATCCTCAGCCTTCCCGTCGAGGAATACTGAGGTCATGTTTTATGAGGGATGTGGGACATGGAGTCAATTCTGGGAAGCCGCTGCAACCAATCATAGAGGTCTTTGTAATTTAACTGGAATGCTGTCACATCAGCGCGGCAGATACAGACATGCCAGATGTGGCAGATGGGGTTTTCCCATTCTTCTCGATAGAACAATTCCAGATTTCACACGAAAGCCTGGGAATATTGATTGAATAGTCACTGGCTTCTCAAAGTACTGGCGTCAGTTCAGCTTTTGAAATAGTAAATGTCAATGTAATTCTCTTCTCAATGGCTCATTATAAAAATGTACTCCAGTGGCAAGATGGAGAAGTGACATTTCCCACAATAGCATAGAATAATCCAACTCAAGAATATGTCTAATGAGATGCAGTGTTTCTAATTTTCCACCAAATGCTGCTTTGCTACAGAAGGCTATCTTTAAAGGAAATGTCCTCTTGCCAAAAGTACAAAGCATTCAATTTGATCAAAAAGTGACACTCACACCCTGATTTTGCATGTGTGTTTGATTGACTTACCTTTTTGTTCGACTTCTGCATGAGCCACAGGCAAACGATTTGAAGAAGGAAAAAAAAATGCAGAGAACAAGGGAGAGAAAGAGAAAAGAGACAAAAATAGATTAATGATGCAATAATAAGGAAATCACGATAATACAATCTTGGATCTCCATAATCGTCCTCATATTTCATCCTAACCTTGTGAGAGTGCCAGGATGCTCTCCATGTGTGATTGGTAATAACATTACATAAGCGTCTGAGGAGGCAGCACTGCAACAGGAAAGCTATCTGACAGGATTGCATCTCGCATATGTTGCACACGCATATGGAGACGGGAAGCAGAGATTCACATGGCAGACAGATGCACACAAAGATGGAGAGGGGATACCCGGATGAAGCAGGAGCTTGGCACAACATGAGGGAACCAGGAATGTTGTTGCTGTACCCCTAGTGGTCTCACCCCTTTGTGCAGAACAAAACAGAGCAAAACAAAATGACCTGAGAAAATGAGCTCTTTAATGTATGCTAATAGCAGCGGAGCAATGAAAACTAGAAAATTGACATGATTAGTGGGATTGCATTTCAGTGGCCTAGCCAAAAGTGCTACATAATAATGCTTTCTGATCCACAGTGGCCCAGCTGGTGATTTGTGAATGGCATGTAATTTTTGTAACTGTGGGTGTGCAAGTGGCGCAGTTGGTAGAGCTGTTGCCTTGCAGCAAGAAGGTTCTGGGTTCAATTCCCGGTCTTTCTGCATGGAGTTTGCATGTTCTCCCTGTGCATGCATGGGTTTTCTCCGGGTACCTCGGTTTCCTCCCAAAGTCCAAAAAACATGACTGTCAGGTTAATTGGCCTCTCCAAAATTGCCCCTAGGTGTGTGTGTGTGTGTGCATAGTTGTGTGTCTCTGTGTTGCCCTGCAATAGACTGGCAACCTGTCCAGGGTGACCCCCACCTGTCACCCAGAATGCCAGCTGGAGATAGGCACAAGCAACCCAACAAGGGTGTAAAGAAAATGGATGGGTGTGCAAGCATCTGTGTGTGTGAAGTGGAAGCTGATTTGCTTTAACTACAACACAAGGGGTGTCATTATTCATCCACCTCATGGGATGAGACAATACATGATTTTGGGTTCATAGGTAAAAGGCAAAATAACATTTAATCGATATCTTCCAAAATGAGAATACTTTTCACAAATCAAAGAATATTTAAAATGTAAAAGAAAACTCAGCCCAGGTATGACCAGTTTACACATTGCAGTTTTTAGCTTGTCTAATTCTAAGGAGGCCTGATAATGTCACAAAGCTTATATATAATGCTCTTTCTATCTTTGTAATTTTTTTAACAAATAAAACATATTTTTCTATATACAAACCTTCTTTTGTTTTAAACAAATTTGCTGTAAAATTTGTAAAGAGCTATTAATAATGAAAGTGTTTTCTCTGGACAGTTTTTGCTGGTCAATCACAGAACTAACTATATTGACATTGTTTGTTTTTTCCATCCATTTCCAATTCTTATTGATAAAGTTTTCTTAGTTGTTCTAGTTATTTGTGTGAATGAAAAATACACAAATGACTACTTCCAATAGATGTTTTCTTTTCAAACTCTCTGATTCTTAATTGTTACAGCTGCATCGAACATATTCAAAACCGCATATTGCTGCCCTTTCACCTGTTCAACTGATTTATCCCCCATTTCTTTAAAATATTAATTTGCTGTTATTTGGCCAATGTTAGGAGCAAATGTCAACCCAAAAGTGATCTCTGAATATTGGAAGATCTCATAATATGAGATCTTGGTATACTATAACTCCAATTCTCTTTCTCTGCTCAATCTGCAGAGCTTCACAGCACCCTGCAGTGAAATGTGCATACTTGCAAGAAAACCTCTTAAACATATGAATTTCATTCCACCTCGGTCCCCGGGGAACCCATGTGGAATGTGAGCATAGCAGAAAACCTAATCCTGCAGGCTGTGCCCCGGTGTCTTTCAAGACTGTTAGAGACCTGCTGGATGGAAGTAGTCTCCTGAGATGAGAGAAGAAAGGAGAGAAGAGAAGGAAGGGAGAGTCCTCAAAGGAAAAAACATTTCGCAAAACTTCTGCATGACACATGTTTATATATAGTGCACATGCACCACATTTGCACTCTCCATGCATAAATTCTTCAACACACCGATGCCTGAACTCATCACAAGACAAACACAAACGGATGTCACACAGACACACGCACCCGCACACACACACACGCAACCATTAAATCCTTGGCTCATGAAAAATGCATGGTAACTGGTGCAGCTTAGCACAACTCCAGATAAATAAGCAATCTCTGGAAGAAGATCGTGTTGATGTCAAAACCCAACACAAGTGTGCACATGCATGTGTGCGTGTGTGTTTGTGAGTCGTTTTGAGTTAAGATATAAAATGGTTTGCCACATGCAGGCAACTCCCTCGTGAGAACTGGGAAGGAAAGCAGATAGCCTGTCTGTGTAGCAGGGTGGGTGTGAGTGTGTGTGTGACAGAAGGACTGTTTTCTGTGAATTTAAAGGGACAGTTAAGGATTTTTGAAGAGAGGTTCAGATTCTTGGTCGTAAGCAGAAATGCACAGGCCCAAATTTTGCTTTGAATATACTATTCCTGTTTCTCTTTAGGAGCTTCATATGTCATTTTAAGAAGAATTAATGCAAGAATAACATTCAGGATTTAAATATTAGTCAAAACAAAGACAAAATGATGACAGAGTTTATTTTTAAACCGCTTTGAGCATCTTTTATTAGTGACTTTTGTGGTTAGCTTAGCAAATATTACAAAAACTTATTTTAAATCAAAGATTTATAATATTTCAAAATTCAGCATATTTTATGACAAAAGCTGAAAGTTCAAAAGGATAGAACATAATAGCATATTTTGTTCCAATATGTTCAGCCTTCACATAATCTGCTGAATGTCTCACTCTGTCTTGCAGCTTGACCTGCTCAGTCTCTCCATTGGTTGCTCAAATTAGTTAGTCCTCGAAACTAAAGTTAACAGCTAGCCTAAGAGTTGCCAAGATTTCAAGTAAACACAAAATGGTGTTTTTAAAATCTCCATAATTATTTTTGCCACTGCTTTGTTTTTACATCAGAGAGTTGAAATGAGTGGAAACTTTTTACATGCTCCATTCTCAAGTGTTTCACATAAGAAACTCATTGGAGCTACACTGATGCAATTACCAGCTACTGCGTAAATTACAAGTTTAAAGATAATAAAACAGCCTTAGTAAAATCATTAGTAATTCTTATAACAACAAAGCTGAAAGACTTGAAATAAGGAAACAGTCTACTTTGATCTTCTCTTCAGCATTGGCTTCAGTCAACAAATATGTGTGCAAACTGAATGAGAAAGCAAAGAGAGTTATGAATTTTAGCCTTTTAACAGAACCTCTCTTCAAAAATCCTAAATTATTCCTTTAATTTAAATACACTGATTTAACACAAAGGAGACTTTGTGGGGCAGTGGATTGAAAGAACAAGGCCTTCAAATTACAAAAGGCTCTGAGGCAGCCTCCCATACACAGAGCAAAAACATGCAGAGTTCAAGGTTGCCAGCAACTAATAGATTTCAAATGAAAGTGTGGCGGACAACAAGTATACCAAATGGCAAAGAAAATGTCAAACAAATGCCATTCAATTTGTACCGCCGCTGTGTGTTTCACTAGATTAATGGATGCCTCTGCTGTGGAGCTTATTGCAAGATTTTTATTTTTTTCTTCCAGGTGTCTCTTGCTTTAATCTCTAGGACGAGGGTGAGACATCAAGCTTTCTCATAAGATCACAGCCGTTCATTTTTCTGTACGCAAAATTCGACAATATATGTCAGCGAGACATCTGTTGAAACCTCAAGGTTTTGTCAAGGGGGGCCTGCACACAGAGGATGATGCAAAGAGATGAGACGTTTTTCTCCACCGGCGTTAATTTAGCTACTGAGCGTAGCTAAAAAGAAGATGAGGGGAGAAAGAGAGAAAAAAAAGAGCCATGACAACTTTGCAAGAAAATGTCCTTAATTCTAAAAGAACGTCAACAAGAAAGCAGCGTCTGTCAGCGTCTTCCGTAACATTATTCAGAACTGATTCCTGCAGAGGAAGAGGCAGGTTTTTATCAATCCACTATCTCTGACAGATCATTTGCAGAATCACTTACTGTACCTTTGCAGCTACCGAATAAAAACATGCTCATTTATTTAGAGCAATTCAGGTATGAATGAATATTAGAAAACAATAGCAGAATAATAGGGATGCGTCACGTGTCCTGTGTCTCATTTATTAAAAATCCTCTCGTTCATTAAAATCTGCACTACAATATTGTCAACCTGGATGAAAGGCTCTGTCTTGGATGCCATTCCTATTCCCACACTTCTTTTCTGCTTTGTCCTGTGTGCACACAGAGAGACACAAGCAGTGCTACCCTAACTGTGCTGCAGTGTAACGATAATTAGCATTTTTATTGAAAACGTATGGTTTATTGAGAAGGTGTTCGTCTTAGAGCGGAGACGATGTGCGTGGGATTCGTGTGAGGCGTGGAGGATGTGTGGCGACAGCAGCCTGAAAGCGATTATCGCTGATCTCCAATCAGTCCAAGGCCCAGGCCCAAGGTCATATCTGGACACGGCCATTTTCTGCTTTGCTTTCTCCATTATTCTACCCTCTCCCACCCCGTTGTCCTCACATCCTCACCTGCCATCCTGTTTCATTATTTCACTACGTGCTTTTCTGCTCGTCCGTTCTCTCCATTACCTCCTATGTATTTCCAGCACTTACCTCTCTCCCCGCCTCCCCTATCCAGCTCTCGTGCGCCGTCTTTTATCAGTTAATTCGTTCTTTCTGTTCCTCGTCTAACCCATTTCCCTCTATCTCTGTCTCAGCTGTCGCGCCACCATCTCTCCCTCTGTTTTCTTGGTTCCTTTCCCATCTTCTCTTCTCTTGCAAGGAAACAACTGCAGTTTTTGCCCAAACAAAATGCACACACACTTAAACAAGCAATCTTAACGGTGAGTGACTGTTTCCAGGACAACACACACACACACACACACACACACACACACACACACACACACACACACACACACACACACACACACACACACACACACACACAGCTTGTCTAGTGTCATCATGATGAAGTTATTCCAAAGGTCCAACCCGACAGAAGTCCTTAATTGGCCAGACAAGAAGGTTGATTTTATCTTTTAATTAGCTTTCCTAGTGAGCCAAGTTCTATTGTTTTAAATAGACTACATGGGTATTGCATAACGTATCACTGGCTTTCCTGATTAATAATTCCTAATTGCTTTATAACAGGAGTGGAGAGAACAACGGTATGCTGAATGAAGATGAGGAAATGGATAGACATGGCCCATGTGTCCTCTCCTATTTTAAAGATACCATCAAGCGGTGTAAACTTTTTGTTCCACTACCAATAACAGTTTCCACTAGAAGTACAGGTGGGTAATAAGACATGGAAGGTAAGTGTCCCTTCCAAAGGGGGAATTCACGTGAGTTGTCCATTTGTCTTTTGAAATGTGAAATATGAGTGTGGGAGCAGCAGCAACAATTAGTAATGCAACAATTACAGCAAAACATAAAGTCAGATAGAGGAATTGTCCATGAAATGTTATTCTGTAATTGAGAAACTAAGTCTTAAAGGAATTTTTTGACAGTTTTCCATGAAAATCTCCATTGTTGCTTCATCTCCTCACCGAATTTTTTATTTTTATTTATTACTTTTGCAAATTCCCCTCAAACTTCTTTTGATTTGACTGCATTCAACCTGTCGATGCATATTCAACAAATGCAAAGGATCAAAGTCCTTGCCATATGCCTCATCTAGCAGTCAGAGTTAATGCCTAATTTATCAGATTTGCCTTAATAATACCTACATATATATTATATAATATGTAAAATAATTTCCACTTAATTTAGAATTCGCTTGAGACAAAAGGCAAATAATTTATTTTCTTAGTTATACAACCTAATATATTCAGTGTTAAAGGATCAATATGACTAAGGCTACACCAATCATCATTTTGTTGTTGTCTAAGATCAGACCCATCCATGTATAACAGTTGCCTTGGTGAAGCACTTTGTGCAGCAGTGTGCTAATGGATGTATGGATATTTATAGTACGCCTGCAGTGCTATGAGCGAGTATACACAGGTGGCTAATTACTGCAGAAGCGAGCTGGCTAGTTTGGCACACGACCACCACACACTCGTACCACGGTGAGCCGGAGAGGGGAAAAAAGACACGGCACTTGATTGTAGATTTGGAAAACAGCCAAAAACCTGCAGAGACGAGGAGCGATGAAGGTAGCACCAGCCAAAAAATGTTGATGGAATAAAGAGGAGGGGATGAAGGTGCATCATTTCACTGAAAACTGAACCGAACATAATTGAATTGCCTGTTTTACAACCCACTTTGAGGATTGTTTACGCTATCTGTGCAGTTGGAAACAACTCTGCCTGACTGGCAGTTGTGAGGGAAAAGTGCATCTGCAGTGGGAAGTTGTGTCTCTCTGGAGTTTGGCTCATTTTCTTCCTGCGCACTTAGTTTGTGATTAGCAACGGTCGCCCTCAGAGATGATTGCTAGGCGAGTCAGATGTTTACACAGCGCCACCAGTGTGCCTACCGTCCAGGGAGATGAACTAAGAGTTATGGATATCCCCTGATGTTGCACTCATTTGATTGAGCTATAGCTAAACTTGCCTTCAAACATAATAATGATTTATTAAAGTTGGACCTGGTGCTCTTTTTTAAAAAGGCAACAGCCTGAGTGCACTCATACATTTCACAAAATAAGCCATCTCTATTGAATCAGTTTGATGCATGGCAACAATTTGGAGATTTTTTCCCCACTTAATGTCTTACAAAACATATATCTGGCAGCAACCGCCACTGAGAATTGATTTCCTGCTTTATGCGTGCTGCGTGATGGTTGACAGCTGAAGCTCCAGCCTGAATGTCAGATTGTTCCAAGATTTCCACATTATTACACCTTTCTAAGAAAATTGATTTCATAAATATTTGAGGAATGCAATACCATGGCTCTCTGCCATGTAAAGGTTGAGGTGTTCTCCGACAGAAACATCTGAAATGTGGACTACCGACACCCAAAGACTTACTTAATCTTTAAACAACATGATTCTTTCTTTGTGATGTTGTAAACATTTCTCCAGGCTAAACACACCCCCAGGAGCAATGCAATGTATCACGGTGCTACCTGATCCAGACTGAGCACTTTAGACAGAAAGCTGAAGATGCTAATGCGCGCCGTCGAAAACAACTCTCTCCTTCACAGTCCTTTCGCAGGCCGTTTCTTCATCTCTCTCACTACTGTCAGCCGAGCTCTCTAATGACTTTGTATCATATGCTGCCTATTTTTGCAGAGAGAAATTGCACCCACACTGACCGACTGTTCATCAGATCAGAGCGTAACTCATCTCCGATTGATCTTACTCTGCCGATCTTTACTCTGAGAAACCCATTAACTAAGTATGTTTGCCAGGCGGTTATTTTTTTTCAAAAGCGAGAATGCCCGAGATAACTCAAGAATGACCGAAAGACGGCTAAAAGCCCACAGAACGCCGGTGCGCGCATGGGCGTGAAACAGATGTGTGTGCGCACGTGCTTGGCGGGGCATTAAGCAGGTATCAGGTTGTGTTTCCATCTGCTCCAAAGAGGGCTCTGATAGTCCTATTATTTAATCTGCCGGTCATTCTAGACGCCAGGCAAGAGCCGTTTAGCTCGACATAATTGAATGCTTCAGTGTGGGAGATCACCTTGGCTGTCTGTGTGGACTGTAGTGCCAAGACTGTAAGATGGCTGTGAGACAAGGACTTTAAAAGTGTCCACAATTTTGGAAAAAGTTAAAAAGTGTAGTTTAGGCTCAATGTATCTAAACCTCAAATAAAAATACAACAGGTTTACAAAACCTCAGGTAGAAAATGTAAAATAAAAATATTTAACATGATCCACCAGCTTTTGACTGAGATATAAACATCAATGTACATTATGTTGACTAATGCATTTATTTATTAGTTTTATTTCAACTGTTAAGTAGGAAAAAAGAAAAAAAAACAGCTATAGAAGATTTGAAGGGCTTACTTTGAAAATACGGTGCAATAGCTTTCTTTAAGCCAGCTGACAATCAATGTGCAGCAATAGGTGGGTGCGTTGTAGCCCTTAACTTATCCAATCTTTCATATAGATGGAGGAAAAAAAATCGCAAACCCTGGCCTTGTATTTGCCATCTTATTAAAAATGCTTTAAGCGATGAGAATGGTGGGAAAGAAATGTTTTACTCGTGATGCATCAAGCCAAGTTTACTGATGGAAATAACTGAAGCAGGATCTTTTTCTGATCAGCTCAAAAATGTCCTTCCAATGAGTCAGCCTGGTTAATTAGCTTTGCCATAACTTGGCAATAACAGAAGAGCCAAAGTGCAACATGTAAATTGACAATTGTCAGTGGGTGCCTTCAAAACTCACTGGACGCATCTTGTGAAGAGCGCCAGGCACATCAAATTACTAGTTCTGAGCAGTGGTTAGATCATTGATCGTTCTGAATAGAGCAGTTTCGACAAACATTGTTCAGCACCTGGGGCTTGGAAGATTAGCTGCCTGACAGGGGACACTGTGTGTATCACACAATAGATGGTATAGGAGGCGTATTTTTGAAATGACAAAACACATCTGATCTGGCAGCCCTGGTATGAAATGATTGTGCCAGAAAAAAGTTGGGGATGAAAAGATCATTATTTTTAAAAGCACAAAACAGCAGAGACAAAATGAGGAGCACCTATTCTTTCTGTGAAACCCACTTTTTTGGTCGGCCGTCATCTTAGTATTTATTCCAAAATCTAAAAAGTGTTAAGACCAATATACTTGTTATAGACCAATATAACTTTTCACATTGTAAATTTCTGTTTGCTGCCACAGTAGCTGGTATAGTACAGAAAGCATAAACCAATCAGAGGTATGCCAAGTTTTTAGGAAGTTATGGTTTCAAACCATTCAAGTTTTCCATTTCTGCAAGAGGCTGGACATTCTGGACACTTCTGACTATGGAATAATGAACAGCTGTCCTTCTACCACCTGTTCCTACTACGTGGCTGGCTAAAGAAAGGCTCCTATAGAGGCAATTTAATTGTCATCAAAATACGTTAAATATAAGGGAAAAGTTTTAAATCATGTATTCCTATTTCTTACTTTTTACCTCATAAAAATATACACTTTCAATTTAAGTATATGGACATTTTTGTACAGTACACAAACGAAAAATAGCTGAACAAGCTATAATAAGTAGCTGTTTCTGTTTCTGAACAGAAAACGGCAGCACATATTGGAAAATTATAAGATTTAGCTTTCTAGTAAAGCGGATGCAGAGAAAGCATTTTTCCAAAGCTTACGGACAAACCCTCCTCACCGAGAGAGTGTAAAATAAACATCAAGGACAAAAAGATGTCTTTAATCCGCTAAGTCTCCATGATGATCCCCTTTGCATTCATTAAGCTTGAAGGGGTAACCCAGATTTTGGATATATTTTAGGAAATTGCGAGGGGAAAAAATGTAAAATTATTAGAGAAAGCTCATGGTCATTTACCACATGTTCCTCATCTCCCCTCGCTCAGGGTGGAGACATTTAACCTCCTAATAAAAATATATGTTTGTATGAATTAGATCAATGCGATATATTGCATCTACAAAGTTAAATTACAACAAGAATGAACTAAAAACTCAAAATAAAATTTAGGATAAAAATATAAAAAGCAAAAGAAATGTAAGCGACAGTCAGAATTGTTCTTATTTTCACCATTAATAAAAACAGATAATTACCATTATTTCATAACGCGTGAAAATGGTCCTTAAAGAATAATTAAGTGTATAAGCATACAGAACGGGATGTGAGAGTAAGTAATGCTTTGCCCCGATCAATGAAATTCATGGTATTTCAGCATATGTGACTCATTTTAGGACAGGAAACAAATTATATATGAAATTTTGCTACTTACTGTAGGGAACACATTCATATTGAACCTCCAGGTATTTGTATGTCCCCGGACATGGATCAGGGAAAACGTCAGGCCCTGCCACCACAGCACACTGTGTACGGTTGTTGCATCTATAAGACAAACAGGAGTGTAAAGTTAAAAAATACAGCTAACCAGTTTATGTTTTAGGCTTCTGAACACAGAACTGCACAATAGATGATGTAACACAGTAGGACCACAGCGATCTATTGTTAGGCCCACAGCTGCTTAATAATATTTTTCACAAGAACAATGAGATACATTTAGTGGCTGTTATAAGAAAAGTGTTTAAACACACAACAGCAATTTATGGAAATGAAGAAATAGAACAATATGTAAATTATAGGTTGGATAATTAAACTTAAGCCAAATAACTCCAACACAAAGAAACTTGATATATTGAAGTATGTTACAGTCTCAAATGATTCATCAAACTCTAATCTCCCTTGTTCATTTCACACAGGCTGATTTGAGCTACTCTTAGTAGCCCAACCATCTGGTATAGTTATTAAAGAAAATCACCAAGGTCAATTTTAATGAGCAAAGTAGAAGGTGAAGTTTCATTGTACAGTAATCAAATGTTCCTATAGCTATAGCAACTCTGGTTTCTGAATATTGCAAAGAAGGAATGGAAAGACACAGTGCTGCATGTGCTTTAAGGTGTCAGTACTCAGTTACTGTCCCAGTTATACCAAGCAAAGTTGGATTTGTGGAACAACAGTGTGCAGAAAGTGTCAGTGACATAAGAAGTGATAGCTTTCATTGAAACACAAACTACTACTAACACCTTTGCCAAACTAAATTTAATTACATGTCTATGTAGCTGAAACATGCACACTTCTGTGTAACTCTATTCTTAACTAAATGCCATGTTTGTGTCTTTTTGAACTGATTTTATAAATATGCAAAATCTAAAGAGACGTTTCTCAAATGTACGCTGAAACAGCTGTTGTTTCAGCGTACAGCAACAGCTGTTGTATCCCGTGTGTGCGCAGGTGAGAAAAACATTATGAATATAATGTTTTCCACACCTGTCGTCAATCAAGTAAAATTCTAAAAGTAAGGAGAGTTCACATATATCACCATTCACAACATAACAAAATACATTGTTCACAGTGAAATCATGCAAATACACCAGAGACATGAAAAATAAGATTGACAAGGATAGCAAAGGCAACAAGAAAAAAATTATAAAACCATAAAAGTTTAAACTAAAAGACTGTTAAAGTCTGGAGATTTATATATATATATATATATATATATATATATATATAATAATATATATATATATATATATATATATATAATATATATAATATATATATATAATATATATATATATATATATATATATATATATATATATATATATATAAAATTTATTTTATTTTCATTGAAAACAGAAACTACCATTAGTTTCTGTTTGGATAATTTGAGGTTTTATGTATATACTTTTATAATGTCACAACTATGCTCAGGAAGTCATTCAAAGCTTTGAAAGTTAAAATCATGAAAATAAATTCTAAAAATAACTGGCAAACAATGGAGCTCAATCTAAACATAACTTTTCCATACTCTTCTTATCTCTCTAGTAAGGCAGTCCTTTTGTTCAGTTTTCAGCGAATCACTTAATCAATCAATTCAACCAATAACTACATTTTTTTTGTGGAGTTAAACAAAATACAAAATGTACACAAAACCATCAAGCAGAAAAGCCTGAACTAAATAAATAATAGAAAAACAATATCAGACAACTCGACTAATGTGAAATACAATGTACGTCCACATTTCATACAAACTAAAGACAAGGACTGGTAAAAGACATTAGAATAATTTTCTTAAAAAGGAACTTAAGGCACAGATAATTATGTTCTGTTCATAATGTCACACAAATTTACTTTATTTTGAAGTATTAATGTAGTGGGCCCTTGATGAGGAAAGGCATTGCCAAAGCCTGTGTCAATGCTGGGATGGTGTGTTCAGAGTGATGAGCAGTGTTAGCTGTCCTCACACATAACCTCACTGCATGCGGACCAAAATGTTTATGTTTGACTGCAGCTGGTGATACTGGATATTTGCCTTTTGCTTTTATTTCTACATTTACTTTTCTAGTTTATTTTACTATCCTTTTATTGTGACATAGGTCTTCCAGTTTGTACCTTGTAAAGTTGAGTGTATAAGGGGAACATTTAGTTTCATGCTTCCCCTGTTAGTAAAACACACATCTGCTCAGATGCATACAATTTCATGATGCACTTCTCTGCATTACCTCTCCTCCCCCGACATTCAGGTGTCGTTTCTGTTTAAGGCTCTTTATGATTTAAATGTAGCAGACCACACACACGCTAACTGGTACTTGTGAAGCAGACATTATAGCAATGAAATTATTGAGTTCACTTATACGCAAGATGGGCCACAATGGTTGCTGAAGAGCTGTTCACAAGGACACTACAAGAGTGTGTCTAAGCGTGTGTATGTGTGTGTTCAGCAGCAAGAACAATAACCTGCCTTTAAAAGTATTTTGACCCAGACTCTGGATAATTAATTCTAATCACCGGGGCGGGGGGATCCTCTCTTTTGACACACAAAATGTAAGTATGTCTCACTCCTAATAAAGCAGGTAATGTAAGATAGCACACTTTCTCTGTGTGCATGTTTATAAGCATGTACAATGCAGTGATAAAAACGCACACATCAGATTTATGAGTAGGTGTAATTAAACAAGCCACGCAAGCAAAGGTGATTTATAGGGGGGCCTGCTGGTGCCCATAATTTATCATGACAGATATATGTTATAACGTTAAAATGCTCTTCACAATGAAGTGCCACTTTATCTCAATGGTACTCCTTGATTTAAATGAATTATTGAAATAACACGCATGAAGAATACGTTATGTAGAGAGGACAAAGGAGGGCGATATGAGAAGAAAGGGAATATTTTAAGATGGGTTATTAACTATATATATTTTTCCTCTGAATATTCCCTTTCAATTAGTTAAACTGATCTTGCTTTCCCTCTGTGCACACCTGTCAAACAGACGACATTTACATTAGAAGCAGTCAGAATCTCCCATTGAGATTTTTTAATGAGCATGTTGGATCCCTCAGGTCTCCTTTTATCATAGTATCATTCAACAATTAGAATAATGAAATATGCATGAGAGATAATTTGATTTCCAGTGCAATATGCATGTGTGAGAAAACGAATATTGGCTGCGGACTACTTGCCGTCACGTCCGTGGTGCTTACTGCTGACCAGTTTGTCATTGGTCAATTGAAGGGTTACTAGAGTTTAAAAGGTTCAGACTGCATGTGTTGCCACGTCTGTCATATTCTAATAACAATACATGTCTCTCCTCTCTCTCTCTCTGTCTCCCTTCTTTTTTTTCTCGCCTCTGTGCTCTTTAATTTCTTGCCCTGGTGGCTTCATCATCGGTCACCTGTCACCAGTGCAACTTGTGGAGTGAGGAGTGGGAATGGTATAAAAGTGACATGCTGCCACAAGTTTGCTCACAACCCCCACAGATGAACACAAATACATGGAACATGTGGTGAATCAGAGCACAAAATGCCGTTTAATGACCTCTCATCTTTCCCATCATGAACTAAAAAAAACAAACAATCCATCTGCTGCTTTTGATGTCATTTCACCTTCAGTAGTAGGAGTAGGAGTGTGTTTTCTCCTACAGTTATGTTAGTGATATTAAATTATTTCCGTACTAAGTCTTTAAGGAGACGGGATGTGAACACTGACAGCACAGAGGAAGTCAGCTGCTTTGTAAAAGTAACGTCTCGTTATTATAGAAGGAGGAGGGAATATTCCATCTGAAAAGGATCCAACAGAATTGGTTAGTACAACCTTCATGAAGACCGTTTTATTCATTGTGGAAATCCCACCTTAGTTTTTGGATAAACGAATGTGGCCTCTGTTCATAAAAACCCTCTTCACATCTTTGTTCTGTTTTTGTATAGAGTGTGTCCACGCCACTAATTGTAACATTTGTAGAGGGGGGCGAGGGAGCTGTAGCAAACTGTGACATTCACGAAACATTCGGGGTTTTTTTGGGTGAAAACACAGAAAGAAGAATTTAATACTTTGATTTGCATCTGGTCTACACCAGAACGGGACAAAACAAAAGTGTGCCTGAAAACTGAATCTAAGATTACATCCCTTTTAGATATTGCCATTTTTTTTTCTTGTGTTTTCATGTTTAAAATCTTGTCAACTGCTCATTTCAGTTTGCTACAAGAAAAGTAAACGACTGGATTTATGTGGACATGAACCTTTTCACTAATAAATTTTAAAAAATAGGGGTGCACTAACGGAAGCTGTGCATTTTTGTGCATATATTTCTGCTTTATGACATTGCAAAAAAAGGTTTCATGGCAGACTCATAAAGCACTGAAGGTTATTGACTAAATAAAGGGCAGGGAGCAAAGATTTGACAAAATCCCTTGTGCGCTATATCTTTTCCCAATCACTCCTCTCTCACTCCATCTATTTCTGTCTGCAGCACCTTTCATTCCTTCTTCTCCACACACTTTCTAAGCCAAGATAATAAACCAATTTTTTTCTGCCTTTGTCTTCATCCTTCCCGTCTAGGAATTATTCCTCTCAGTTCCTCCTTCTTTGTCTGTTGTTCCGACTATCATTCTTTTCTCTGTTTATCTGTCCTAAACCCACTTAGCTGCAGTTTCCGAAATCACACACACACCGATATATGTGGTAGGCCTCTTATTGCTGCCTTCGTTCTCCGCCTTCTTCTTCTTCTTCCTCTCTCCGTTGCCTTAATACCTTTCTGATCCCTGACTCCCTCCGGGCGTCATCTTCAGCCTCCCTCTGTTTCACTCACAATCCCTCCATCCTCAGTAAAGCCTAAGCTGACGTCATCGCGCTCACGGAGCCAGTACCCTGATTCACATCCAGAAATGTCTCCCTTATGTCCCCAGTACCTCCATCGCCTTCTGTTTTTTTTAGTTACAAAAAACATCTGCCTATTCTTCAGTCAAACAGAACACCAATACATCAGAACATCAGCAAAAACTCACAATTTTCATATTCCACGCATTAAATAGATGCACAGATCATACACCTTTACAACCTATTCTCAACACAGTTCTTTATTTTTTTGTCCTTTGTCTTTTCCTCTTTTATGTTAATTAGTATGACCGCATCAAAGAAAGCTGTGCCCTGGATACGGACTTGCCCGCTGGTTTTTCTTTCACACAAACAAACCATTCACTAGCAAAGTTGAGCTGTGGCGAGCAGAGAATAAGGAGGCTGTGTTTCTGCTGCTGCTGCTGTTATTGTCTCTGATGTTTCGGCACAACTCCTTTCTCTTCATGCCTTCCTCTCCCTTTCAATCATCTGTGCGAATATAAAGGACCATGTCACTGATTTGACGAGGCTGTCAGTGGCGGACTGAGCCCATGTGTGTGGCAACATCTGTGTCTGAGCAAATGTCAACCTGCGAGCAGATATACAACACAGAGAGGGCATTGTGTTTGTGTGGCAGCCTGCGCACGTGAAACCGTTAAAAGAAAAAAGGACAACAATATGTAATTACAGAACAAGGAAGATGTAAAACTAATCCTGATGACTTGCGAGAAGTTTCTCAAAGTTAAGTGTGAGGACCAAAATGAAAGAATGAAAGCTGTACCAATACAGATTCCCTCCCAGAGTCGTCTTCAACAATAGTGTGAGCACACGCAGCGCATCCAAAACATTCTGGAATAGATATCTTCTTAAGTCATTTTCTTAAATTTCCACACAAACTTCCCAAGGGTTTTTATTGTTTATTATTGGGAACACTATGTACATTGCTATTAAATGTTTCTCCTTCGTTGTTTTTGGAAAAAGTCTGTGAACAGTAAGATGGACTTCAATAAAAGTCAGTAAAACTACCTTTAAATATGTAATATGTAGTGATTAATTAGTCATTAGTTTGTGATTAGTGTGCTATATCATCTGTAAGTCTGAAAACTGAACAAGTAATTTTATTCTAGATGCATACACATAAAAATATCCAGACAACTGGTCTAATCTTGGAAGACATAAACTTGACATTTAACTTTTAAACATTGAAACCAAAAATGTATTTATTTGACATACTTAAATGCAAACCCCTTGCTGCTTTGTTTTTTCTTAGAAAAGCAGCAAATAGCCAGTTCCAAAACATTTTATGGTTGTTGAACAATTTTAAAAATAAAAACTAAAGTGGTCCTTTTATTAGGCCACTTAAATAAGACAATATAAGGCAGTGGTTCCCAAACTTTTTCTCCTGGGTGCCCCCAGTGGTTACCAAACTTTTTCCTATGGCTTACAAATAGCTGTCTGGTTGAACGATCTGTGGGAGCAAAGGGGGTGGGGGGTGGATTCTTAGAGTCTCCCTGTTATACTGAGCCCTGGCTCCAAATGAACAAGGGGAGTGGGGAATCAACTTTTTTGGGGGCAAAATAAATTGTAGCTGAACATAGACAACAACATAAGCAGCCTACAAGCTACTTGTTAACAAGCTTAAGGTGCTGTATTGATATTAGCTAGTAATCTTTTAGACAACATTGCCTGCATTCAACAGCTTTACTCAACAGTCTGTTAGTTTGGGGGAAAAACGGTGAAAAGTTCTTTGCGTTTTGCTGGTTTGCTGCCGTGATTCTAACACGCCTGCCAGCAGCAGGGCTCCTTCACTGCCACACAGGTCTAAACCAGCACAAGTGTCATAGCGCTCAGGTTGCGTTTAAAGGTGGCTCGGAAAAACAGGTTACATGTTAACAACAGATTAAACAATTTTAACTGCTGATAAAAGTGACAGAGGACACAGATATGGGAAGTGCAGAAGCCCCTACTGAATCAAATTGACATAAGAATAACAGAGAGTTGGCCATAAGGTTAAAACCCAGCGCATACTGCTTTCGTGGTGTTTTTTCATCCAGACGGCTTCCCGCGCCCCCCCTGCAATGGCAGGGCGCCGCCCCACAGTTTGGCAAACCTCTGATGTAAGGCAATATGCATAATGTATAAGGCAATACATCAATTGGCTTTTGATGTAAATTAATTAACAAAATGAGTCCACAAATGTGTAATTTACTCTCAGTATACGTACAGCTGTTCTGTAAATGACATCACCCTGAACACAGCATCATCCACATTGTGAAACATGGAGGTGGTAGCACCATGGAGTGGAGATGTTTGTTTTCAGCAGGGACAAAGCAACTGCACAGAGTTTATGGGTTGATGGATGGAGCCAAATACAAAGGCATCTTTGGAAGAAAATCTGTTACATTGAAAAATGATTCTCCAAAGTATTTATTCAACAAAGTTGAATCATTTTCCAAATCACATATATCAGATTTTTATTTTGGGCATAAATATCATTGCAAGTCACTATTTAGGATTCCTCTTTGGTCCCGAACAGAAAATAAATAATGTCAGACATGGAAAAATGTTTTATCCTGGGCGCAAATCCAAGACAAACATGATGCCAAACTGCAGTGTATAACAACATAAAGAGATTTTTGTTTAATTAAATAAAAATTAAAATGACATTGTAATCCATCCAGCCATTTTTTGTGCCTGCTAGTGCTTGTTGCAGATAGTATGTGGCTTGTCTTTAGTGGTCAATGGGAAAGATACAGGGTGGAAATGTAAAAAAAATATATATTCATAACCAGAAACTGTATTTGATTGTGTAATATGTTCCATTACTGTATTACTGAGCAATCTTTTGGCTCCTCTTTTCACCCCATCAGGAACATGGATGGTGAAGAACACAGAGGAATCTCTGGGTGGGCCTCCCTTAGAGAGTTGTGCAATGTTCTGAACATGCAATATGGCTTCCTTGTGTGAATGTCACCAACCTTTTCTTGCTTTTTTTTTCTCCCACACTGCAAAGCGACATCCAGAAAACAGATTTGCTCATAATCTTATGGAAGAAATATAGTCTCATTAGAATCAGATTGCTTTTACACACAAAATGTTATCCAGTGAAATCTTAGATATGACTTATGTTTGCTTTAAATTTAGCATTAAAAATGTCATCTCCAAAAATTCTAAGCTACAATATAAACCTTTTTACTTGCATAAATTCAGCGACCACGTTGTGACCTTCTGGTGACCCAGGCTAATGCCATCGGCACTAGATCGAGTTCAGTAGCTTAACCTTTCAAATTTCGCTTCATTGGTCTGGGCCAGAGGTGTGTCTCTTAATATTTAACTGTGCGAACCAGGTAACTGTTTAAAACCTGATCAAATTTGATTGGCTAATAGATTATTGACTTGACTGATTGCTTTGGCTTGAGTCACCAAAAAGTCACCACATTTGCAGGCAATTTGTTTACAGGGAAATCTTTGCAATGTAAAATTTTAACGATGATATATTTGTTGGCAAATTCAAAGTAAAAAAAACCCCAAATAAAATAAAAATAATAAAATAATAATAATAATAATAATAATAATAATAATAATAATATAATTAAATTAATAAATCGTATGCATGATTACTCTGGACAAAAATTCAGTGTTATAAATTCAAGATTGTGTTGAGACTATATGATGTTATCTGCCCAGCATGATGGTGATTCTAAAATGACAGTCTAGCAAAGTAGCAGTACTCAAATGGAAATGGTTTGGACCAAATTCTTATTTTTTTAATTACCTAATCAAAGTCCTGACCTACATCCAACTGAACATTTTTGATGATACTTGAAAATTGCTGTCTACAGTTGGTTTCAATTCAGACTGATGTTGAGCAATTTGAAAAGAAGCTGCAAGAGACATATCCCAAGAGACCTAGAGAAGCACTTGTTGTGAGAGATGGTTCTACACTGCTCTTCCACTTCACATTTATGGACTTCTTGGAGCTGCTCCATCACATTAAGGCACAATAAAATACAATGAAGTGGAGCATGTCACAAGGAAAGGTGCGGAAAAAGTCCATGGCCCTTGAATTGTTTTGACAACACTTTTTAAAATAACCTACTAACCTGTATTAGTCTATCAAATATGACCAAATATGGGGGGAAAAACTGAAAAGGAAAAGCGGCACGCATATTTTTACAAGGCATGGTATCTGGGAAATTATGCAAGAGCACATTTTAGAAGACTCGACATAGAGGGGAAATGATCTGAAAAGATTCAAAGAGGAGTTTAAAGCAGTCGTTGTCAGTGCATGATGGGAAAGCATATTAATATGTTTGCCTTGCAACCAAGTGTATCTACTCTTTAATTAAGAATGCATTAGAGATTATGCTATATACGGCATATATCAAAAATAATTTATTTGTTACTTCCAGAGTAATGTGCCGGGACGCAAATTACTGTGAGAAAAATAAAGCAGAAACTATTAAATAAAACAGCTAATAAAAACATTATATTCACATCCAAATACATCCATAAAATGACAATTTGTGTAGCACTATAATGATACATAACATTTTATTCTAAGCGAAATTTAATAAAGTCTTTTATGCAGAGACAAATTTATTAAACAAATTGATAAATCCCAAATCAAGTATGCCATAAATAAGAGGAGAACAAAAGGGAAGAGGCGACGACTCAGGGCTCCTTATGTCCAGCAGCAACTGAGGAAAGTCATTTGACAGCAGATAGAGTTAACGATATCTTGCTACAGGAGAAAAAGCCACTGTCTCTCCCTCTCCATCCTCTATACACTACACACATGAGATTCCTCCACTACTGGCCTCAATTCTGTCTTATTGGACCGTGATGTGGTTACAGACAGATATTCAGAAGGGCTCTTCGGAGATGGACAACTGAAGTGATGGAAGTGCATTGAGAACAGGAACTGGAAGGAGAGGAGCAGCGGGGAGAGAGATATACAATGAATGTCGTAGGTAATTGAAGATTGATGCAGGGTTTATGATTGACAGAAGGGAGAGATAAGGAGCAAACCGAGGGGGCCTGTGTGTTTGTACATGTCTGTGTATATGTCTACCTTGGGGGATGTATGGAAGCAGATGCATCACACCTGTACCAGACCAACCACACTCTACTGATGAAGAAATGACAGATCTGTCTCACTTTTTGTTTTCCTACCCCCTCCAACATGGAACACACACACACACACACACACACACACACACACACACACACACACACACACACACACACACACCACACACACACACACACACAAGTGAGAGCAACACCAACACAGCGTGTGGAGCTCACTGAATGTGTCTCTGTCAGCCTGTCAGACAAACCACAGGTAAAATAATGTTGTTTTCCCAACAGGGAAAACTTTGAAATGTGTTATTATTAATATTTGGCTGGAGGAGGCCACCTTCTCACATCTGTCACATGTTTTTTTTTGTTAGATTTACTTTCTTTTTTTTTAAAAAAAGAGCCTTTCATGCCCTAAAATGCATGTACTATAAAATGCAGTGACTATAACACATGTATTGCTTCCTGGATGGTTAGTAGGATGTGTAAAACCAACCGGCATCACCTCCCTACCCTGTCGAGCTTCATGCATGATGGGATCCAAAATGAACTGCCATTTGGAAGGTGTCAGCGATTAAAAAGGGCTGCTGGAGAGATGATCAGCAATCACTCAAGTCAGGCGAACAAGAATTGCAAGATAAACTTCGATTTTCAGTCTAATCCATCAATCTGCGGTCAGCTTAGTAAAGCCACCCTCATTTCTTTGTACTGAAGAATTAAAAACATTTTGGACAATCCTCTCAAAATAAAGCAAAATTGATGCAATTTGGGTTCATTTTGATCAACATTTTTTTTATTAGTAATTGTGCAAGATTGACAACTAAGAGACACTTCAAAAACATGGTAAAAATTTGAATTGTTGTTTTTAAATGTACTTGTACAACTAAATTAGCTAAATTCTAACTACCAAAACTATTCTGCTCAACATTTTCATCCTCTAAGGATTTTTTTCCCACAATTGCCTCAATATTCTCAAATTAAAGGTTGGATTTCTCTAAATATCCAGGTAGAAACATTGTCTTTGGAATAAAAGGTGAACTCATGTAAAGGTTTTCCAAGCAATTTCCAAGAAAAACACCCAGCTCCGTATGTTTATCAATTGTTATCTCTTTTTGCAGTGAACACAAACAAAACTGATTTATAATATTATGACATGGTATGGTCTATCATGTAGAAAGGCACCAAACACAAACAAAAACACCTCATCGTTCCATCCTTCTGGTTAGACTGACAGCCAAGTACAGTTTTTTTTTTTTTTTAGCTCTGCCGTCTCTCCCCTCCACCTCTCTCCTCTTCCAGTAGTAACCATGGCAACCTCTACGTCGTCCAATTCCAGGACACACTTGGGGAGTCTTCCTCTTTATTTTACCTAGGCACATTCCTTTGCTTAGATCCCAGTCTTTCGCTCTTTATTATGTTTGCTTGTGGATTTTTTTTCCCCCACTTTGTACAGTAAGCAGATATGACCATCCCGTTTAAATCTAGCCAAGAAAGCCTCTAAGTCTAAAGATGCAGAGCCTACAAAGAAGGAGGTTGTCCTCTATCATTGCTCAGAAGCAGAAGAGAAGTGAACTGTAGGATTCAGTTCAGTCTCGCCTGATAAAAGCACAGAGGTTTCAGGATGCAGCACGTTTGCAGAGGAGCAGACTCCGAGGTAGGGCAGGGCGGGGGTATCGCTGCCTAGTGTTCTGGTTTGGATCTGCGCTTCAGTGACGGTGTCAAAGTATCAAGTCAGTCAGGTAGTCAGTCACTGTCTACACACAGGCAATGTCCAGGCCACTGATTCACGCTCGTCGTCTCCGAATGTGTCACACTTTGTGTGCATTTGCGTTTGAGAGGCAGTGGAAGTGAGCGCTGTCTGCGCCGCTCTCAAGCCTTTCTCAGGCAGCCATGTAGCTTTGCTGCTCAGTGAAGCACAATAACTAAGGTTAGCAGAGCTGCAGTGACAGAGGAACAGGGTCAGACAGCAGAGACTCTGCCATGTGAAAATACAGAGATTTGAGAGGAAAAAAAAGGGCCCAGTTGTCATTCCGTGAACGGAGGTATATTTGCTTGTGAGTTCAGAAGAATGTCTGCGGCACCGTTGTCGTTGCTTGATCGCGAAACAATCCTGTTGACACCAGAAGGAAATTTATGTATGCGCATTGCCTTTAGAAAGGGGTCCACTTTTTTGCATTGTGTCACTTTCAACTAACAATCTTTATTTATTTTTTATTTGTTTAATTGCATTTTTATAGGACACTGCAGTAAAAAAATTGTGCACAATGAAGTGGAAGGAAAATATTCTATGGTTTTAATATATTTCTGAAAATAAATTTCTGGTAATTGTGGTGTGCATATTTATTCAACCCCTCTGAGTCAACGTTTTAGAGTACCACCTTTCACTGCAATTATGGCTGCAAGCCTGTTGCAGGTATGTTAGGTTTGCACAACTAGACTTATGTTTGCCCATTTTTAGCAAAACAGCTCAAGTTTAGTCCGAGTGGTTGAAGAGATCTATCCATTTCCCAATAACTTTGACTATGTCATTCAAAAAATATGTAAAGATGTTTGAAAAATGCCGTGCATTTACAGCATTTACATTTAAGTATCTTCTGAATTGTGCACATCACCGTATGTGTGTATATGGTCAAGACTGTGTGCATGTGTGGGGGCCCTAATTACTGCACTGAGCATGGGTGACAGTTGGGCCCCCAGGGTGCTGCAGGGCATACCGTGTAGCCGTGGTGACTTTATGAGGGTGGCAGCACATGCACGTAGAATTGCATACACCATTACACACACACACACACACACACACGCACATAATAAGTAGGACGTTTCAAGCTATGACCTCATTCAGTGGAAAGCAAGATTTATAGGAGAGGCAGGACAGAGGCGGAGCGAATAGATCAAAAAGAAAAAGTGAAGAATTTTTAAAATGCCACTTATTTGACTTTCTGAAGTCCTTTCATTTTTTGAATGAATTGGACTGCTAACTTCAATGATAAAAAAATTATTTCATGAATTTTAATATTCATATTCACAGTATTTTTTCCCCAATCTCTTAGAGTGGACAAAAAAGTAAAATTTTCTTCATGAAGGAAACTAGACTTATTGTCTATCTTTATAAAAATGAACAAAACCCGCCACAAAAAACATTAACATCTTTTCCCAAATCCATATATTTTAATTTTACTTTAGTTTAGTTTAGTTTAGTTTAGTTTAGTTTAGTTTTATATATAAATTCTAGATTTTCTGCCATCTCATTTATGGCAGTTGGAATTATGAATTCATTTTCAAAAGAAATGTTAAATGTTTAATTGTTTTTTCCAATACTCCCCTCCCCCCCCCCCCCCCCCCCCCCCCCCAATCCATATTGGTAAATATGTTGTGTTTGCTTTGAATCTAAGCAAATTAAAAATGTTAATTTTAGATGACTGGGGCTTCGGTTGTATTGATTCTGATCTGTCGCAAAAAGTACATTTTATGCAAGTCTTTATATGCACATTGGTAGATTTAGAATATATAAAAAAGCATGTTCATTTATTGGAAAACAGCAAAACAAGACATTTTTTAACCAATCATACGAGAAATGGTCAGAGATAAACTTGCAATAGTAGTATGTTAAAAAATTACATTATGAATTGAAGTCAATGGCACAAAAACACGGACAGCACACATAGTGCTCCATTTGACTTTAAACACGGAAAACACGGAAAGACAAAATAAATAAAATGACTGTAAAATGCTCAAACTGAGAAAATATGCAATATTTATGGAATACCCTATGCACCAAAAAGATCAAAATTTATACAACAAAATTGAGCAAATATTATCCTGCTGAACTTACAGGAATTCTTTAGTCAGCCAATACAAAACAATACCCATTCACACAGCAGTCACAGCTTCAATGTAAAATTTCAATTTAGTCAACGATATTATTTTTATGGCTTCAGTCACAGAGGTGGATTAATGATCAAAAGTGTAAGATTTATGTAGGTCTTGGTAACGTTTATTTATGCATCATTATCTGCCCGGCTTCTCTCGACTTCTACTCCGTTTTCTGCCTTTACAGGAGATGGATTAGACTCAAATGGGGAGGACAGATAAAGTGCAGATAGGCCTGGGAAAACAAACCTCTAAAAAAGCGACAAACCGTATGGCGTAGCCCGCCGGTAACATTCTTAAACTGCAGTGCACGGCTAACCATAGATTGCAGTCAGCAATTCAAGTGGTTTTCTATAATTCAGAGAGTCAGAGGGAGAGAACTTCAGAGGTTTCTTTACTGTGTCCTGCGTGAATGCTTCAAACGCTGCTGCTTCTGCAAACTTACTAACTCATACATGCTCAAACGCACACTACCGTGGGATGTGCACCTTCGAAATATGGGGCCCGAGCACGCATGTTTTCCATGCATATGGTTCAAAACATTTTCATGTAAGCACAATCAACCTGAAGCTTTGAAGGCTGAGACTTAGTTCTTCAACACAGGAACAGATGAGAAACTATTTCAGTTTCTTTGAAAGTGTACGTTTTTTGGACAACACGCATGCGTGGGCTCACAGGGCGGTGGCATATATATTTTCTTTTAAGCCACAGAGGGTTTCATCTGGAGACTTTTAATGTCTGTCTTGGTGATGACGGGGGCGAATTTGGTCGATATGAGCCCAAAACCATAGAAACAGCATATTAAATCCAGGAAACATGCTACAGCCTTTAGGCCCCCGGCCTATAGCCCACCTTTGCTCATTGCCTGTGAAGGAGGAAAAAAAGTGAATGTAAAAACAGAAATGGAAGTGAAAGCTAAAACAGATGGCGATGGAGGAAGGGAAAGTGACAGCGAGGGTGAGAAATGGGGGAGTGTAAACCGATTTGAGGAATGAGGAGTGGGAAGGAGGAAAGAAAAAAGAAAAAAAAAGCTGGAAATGGAGTGACAAAAAAAATGAAATATCAAGAGGGTGACAGATAGAATATTAAATGAAGCATGTTGCTATTTAACACTTCCAAAGGCAAGGAAAAGGGCCAAAAAGCACCCCACCCATGTTTTTCCTGTCGGAGATTTTTTCTTTTTGTGCTGAGGTACTCTTTTGGAAGGCATGGAGGGAGCTAGAGGAGGATGGAAAAGAAGGAAGAGGAGAGCAAACAAGGTGACAAGGTGGTATAGAGATGCCGGGGGAGGGGGAAGGTCTGTTTGAAGTCTAAAAGTAATTTTCTAACACGATAGCTCTGGCAGAGGTAGTAGAGAAGAGTTTACGTGTCTGCGTGCACAGTCTACACGTCCTTCAGGCTGGCCACATTTTTTTTGGGCCTCTAGTGTGGTGTTTGTGGGATTAAGAAGACAAACGTGAAAGAGAGAGAGTCGGCTTAAAGGTGCTTGGTTCATGAAGCACTTAAGTATCAGCGAGGGGCAGGGAGTGCGTCGTGAAGCACCTATACGCCTTAAAAAGTAATTCTGATCTGAACAAATTGCTGTGACTTGGAGGGTTTTCAACATTTTTTGCTTGCAGCACTCCCAGCTATGAAATATTGCCCTAATATACAGTTGTCCAATCACTCCCCGACTGTGTCCAACTGTGGCAGCTTTGAGAGCTTTAGTGAAAAAAGGAACGTTTATTTTTCTTGGAAAACATGCATGGACCTGAATGGGAGAGTGTTGTTGAACTGGGGGAGCTTAACAAACACTCTAAAGTGGAATCATATGTCCTTAACAGAGATGCACAAAGAGTCAGAAGGGAGCCTTGACAATTTCTAGCTGGACTGCTGACTGTGTGCCAGGAGACTAAAAAGTCCAACTTTTTTTTTGATTTTCCAATGCACCACAAGGACTCAGTTCACAAACTACTCAACTAAGTGAAAAACATTTAAAGTTAGCTATTTTCTGGGAGATTTTGATTCTACCAAACCAATTCCACTGCTATGTCCACTGAAGCCCTATGTAAGAAGCTATTTAAAAAGAAGCTTAGAGTGTGGCACCACATCTGCTCCCTCAGGCAGTTTCAACATAGTGATGAAGTTCAGTTACTGTTGGACATTTCACTCTTGCATCGTGTTTACTTCTGAAGTGTTGGTTATTTCATATCCAGCTGTCTTGTTTAGAAAAAAAGCAGGACTGAAAAGGGTTTTTAGTGGAGCCTCAAATGATAGAGGTCATTGTGGGTTTAGTATATAAAAAACATTAAATACATTAAAGCCAGAAGAGCACTGTTTGTTGTCCAAAATAGAAAGCAGCCAACAACAATACACATATTTAGAAAAGACATATACAGTGCTACCTACAGTATAGGCTCTCCTCTCCAAATCATTGAACTCCATGGCCACAGGTGTATAACTGGTTGTATAACAACCAGCACCTAAGCAAGCAGAGTGCTCCAACATCTGTGAAAGATTGGACTGCTCTCAGGAACTCGATGAACTCCAGTAAGGTACCGTGACAGAACGCCACGTGTGCAGTAAGTCCAGTCGTCAAATTCGCTCGCTGCTAAATATTTCACAGTCAACCGATAGTGGTATTATTTTTTTTTAAAAAGGGATAGTGTTTGGAAACAACAGCAACTAAGCCACAAAGTGATGGGCCACTAAACATAACAGAGCAGGCTCAGGAGGTTTTGAGGTCCAGAGTGTGCAGGGATTTTCAACCTTCTACAGAGTCTGTAGTTACAGACCTCAGAACTGCAGAGGGAACTGCATGGTACGAGGTTTCAAGGCCAAGCAACTGGAGTCAAGCTTTGCAAGTGCGTGCAACAATTGGATGCAGTTGTGTGAAGAATACCATCACTAGACTCTAGAGCAGTGGAGAAATCTTGTTACCTGTATGGGAATCCAGTGGGCAAGTATGAGTTTGATGGTTGTCAGGAGAAGGGCACTTACCTGACCGCATCATGTCAAACATATAAAGATTGGTAAGGCACATATTTAATTATTCACTTAAAAGGGACAGTGCACAATAATTTATTATTTTTGTTCGTCTGTATGTGTCAAATCTTGCAGTAAAGGTAAATTTTATACTCAGTCACTGGCAGGTTGATTGCATGCAAGACTATTATAGTATGGGGAATTGGGATCAGTCCCATAGTTACACTGAAAACACACAAGTTGAAAAGTCATCTACAAAGCAAATCGTCAATAGCAAATTCTTTAAAGAAATATTTGGAGCTTCACTTTAAAAACAGATAAAACAGATCAAGTCACTGATCTAAGGCTAGTGTACCAGTAAAACAGATTAAGCTTAACTTTCATGGCCAAGGCTTCATTTCCCCTTCAACCTAGTGTATCCCAATGGGGAGATAATCTGGTAAATGCAGCAGTATCAGGTCCTTTCTAAGTTGCCTGAGAAGTCTTGTGAGACTCTCTAGAGATATGAGGCTTTGATATCAGGACCAATTATGCGGTATGGGCACACACATGTACACATATGCACACGTTCATCATCACACAGCACTTGTGCACACGCTTCTCCCTGGCCTTGGAGTGTGGCAGAGGAGAAAACAAAGAGGGAATATGATACTTTGGAAACACTGGGCAGGCGGAACATGCTCTGATTTTATCAGCCAGTTGAGCTGAGCTTGAAAGCCAGAGATGATACAGACATAGAGGGAATGATCGAGTGGGATCCAGACAGGTTGAAACAGACTGAGTAAGGAGCAATGTGAGTGTGGTGCAGGATTGGAATTCACAAAAGAAAATATTCACAGCAATGTCTGCAAAACCCACAAAAAAATCCTTTAATGCACATTAACAAGTTATCAGATATGTGCATGTGCATGTGCATACGCTGGCTGTTACTCGCTGTGTGCATTTCTTCAAAACAGGGCTTTGAGCGCATGAGCACACTTGAGCCCTGTTGATTGCCATGAACATACAGTACTTGGTGCATTAAATAAAAAACTTGCCAACAGCGACACACACTCACACATTCTCACTTCAAATATAGGCGATAAACAGTTGTTTCCGGTCTAAGTCACCTCCGCAGAGGATCCCTCAAGATTAAGTTTGGCCTCTGGCTCTGCTAATTGGAGCTTAAAGTCTGGTGTAGCCCCTGGGTGGAATATGTTGTGTGTGCGAGTGTGTGTGTGCGTATGCCTGCATATAAATTATAGATAGAAAGGGGGTTGGCTTGCAGGAGAACGGCCACACAGGCTGCAGCAGCAGGAGTGTTTAGCGAGACCAAGCCAGGCCAAAGTAATGCCCGTCACAACACCAGCACATGTCAGAGGCAGGTGGTTGACCAGAGACACGGAGGAGGGAGAAGAGGCGCAATGACAGCAAGTAGTAAACCAGAAGAAAGAAGAGGGGAGGAAATAATGGGGCAGTGGGGGGGGGGGACACTCAAAGTCAGAGCAACACATGATCTGAAAAATCCAGAAACTAATGGCGACATAATTGAATTATTTATATCCAGACATTCTCATTACAGAGAGCCCTGGTTTATTATTGCTATCTTTGGCCTGGTAGTATTATCCATTTAGTTCTGACCAACATACCTGCTTATTAGAGAACGGACTGGTAGTTCAGCTTTTAATAGAGACTGATATAGACCACAGGGTTTTGAATAACAACCAAACTGTCCAAATACTCCTTCTAAACGCTTAAAGCTACCACGTTTGAGGAATATTTAATGTGCTCATATCTATGTTAACACAGGTAAAAACTCAAGTACTAAAAAAAGAATTGGAGTGCTGGAAGAATACTTCATAATTATTGGTACCCTCATTGTGAAGTTGTATGGTGATTAGCTTTTCTTTTTTGCACAATCTCTCACTAAAATCTTTATTTCAAGGAACATTTATGTAAAATGAACCCTGGCACTGCATTGTGTGGTGCTTTAGAGGCCACTAGGCAGTCTTTAACTTAATGTATTTTAATTGTTCATCATCAAAAATCCCATCTTCATTGAAAAAAAAGTCACATTCAATAGAATTAAGCTGTAAACATACATAGAAAATGTTAAAGTTTGCCTATAGCAGTAGATGTATGGTTTATCCCTAATTGTATTCTCCATTTATACTTCACGGAATTATTTTTCAATTTTGTTTTTTTATTGGTGTCAAACATTTGTCTTAGACCAAAAACAACAAGGTACAAAAAATGAACTTATTATCCATGCGCTGTCTTACATGGTTTGAAGAAGTTTCTTCTTCAAAGGTCTTTGGTGAAGAACAAGCCCCGTTTTTTGGCTTGACTCTCCAAAGTGAAACCACTCTGACTGAATCCTACTCCAGCAGAGATTCTGAGAACTCAGAGTTGCTCAAAAAAGAAAATAACTCTCTCTTTAACTGGCTATCCCATCACTTGTGAAGTGATAAAAACAGAGCAATTGCTCAATAATAAACTGATAATACTCTGTGAAGCACTTTATGACCTTCAATCATGGAGCTGCCCAACAACACAGTTGATAGACGAGGTTTTCACACAGATGAAGTGAGTGGGGAGAGGGTGAGCTCACACATCTCCATCCTGTTTCTTTTATGGCATTGTGCTGCAGCAAATCTGCAAGACACAGAGCTCATAAGCTACACTGCCTCCAGTGCATTCCCCCTTTTTTTTCATTGGTAGTTGTTTCTTAGCTCTTGTTTTCTGTGATCCTCTTGGAAGCAGATTAACATGTAGATAGATCTCAACATGTAAAAACTAAGAGTTTACAGCACACACTTACTTTTGGTCTGATCTCGTTGCCTGAAATAAAGCAGCTGACATTAATGCCCGTTCTGCTCTATCCAAGTGGCGCGATTCGAGATTGCACTCTGCAGCCGAGCATACCGTGCAACACTTGCGATCAACAAAGCAGCACGTAACAAATCACAACTGAAGTTTTCTAGATTTGTCCTGCAATACGGGGAACTCCACAATGATTACATACTGACCTGAGTGACATAATCTTGTACGCATCGGGAAGGTAGCATCGGGTGTTCTCCATTTGGGCGGGGTCCGAATCGCAGATCTTGTCATCAGTGCGGCCGTAGTTGGCACTTTCAATCATGATGACATCTGTGCCAGGACAGCGTAGCTCGATGGGGTACGACTCGCAAGACAGTTCCCTGCGTACCACCGCCATGGGGATGGGGGCACGGCCATAAACTACACACAAACACACAAAAGGTTGAGGTAAGATGTTATTTGGAATTTTTTTTGTCTTTGCCTTAGAAACTGTGAAACAAGATATGTCAAAAATGCTGTTCCTCATGTCTGAGGAGTAAAGGCTTAAACTGTGCAGGGCAAAACTTTCTTCAGCTCAACCTTTATTTGTTCACCTGCAAAGAGACGTAATTATCCACATTAAGAAACATGAGAATTGCTAAAGATTTATATCATAGCAAGTTCCTTGTGAAACAGATTTGTTGGCTGCATTTTTGCAGTTAGCTGTTCCAGGCCAGTAGTGGATAAAAAAGGTGAGCAAAGTTTTTTAAGGGGTTCATACAGTGATCAAAGAAAAAATTATGTTTTTGGTACCTAAATCACCTCTAATTGACACTGCCATGTGCATCTAGCCATCTCTTAGTTACAGAGGTCATACAAAGTGATTTGATCCAAATTGTCCAAGAAAATTATACATATTGTCAGGAATACATTTCCTGATGAGTCCATTGAAATTATATCAGTTGAAGTGAAAAGTAACATTTGATTATTTGTTTTTAAATGCAGCATTGATTTTTATCCAAAGTACATTTGAGAAAAAAAACTTTAAACTTTTTTTTTTTTTTTCCGTGCATGGAGGTGAAGCCGGACCACTCTAGCTGTTATGTGAAACAGTGGAAGATCAAAATCATGTTACCTAAAGTAAATAAAGAGATACAAATGCTGCTGTTGGTCTGGCTGTTCCCAGGGATTTAGGATTGTTGTGGTGCAGTTCACAAACTGTTGTTCTTTGTCACCCTGAGCAACAACCCCAAGAGCTTTAGCTGCCTTCCCCTGATAGATTTATGAGCCGAGGTGTTGATGTGTGTTTTTCCATCACCTAACCCCTCTGAAATAATAATGTAAACGGTCCAAAATTGAAGCTCAGAAATGCTATGTCTCGGGAATCATTTCTTTCTCAAAAATCATATTTGAAATGTTTTTTGCTCTAGCAAAGTAAACAGAGACATTACGAATTTTCACATATGGAGAAATAAATAATTGTAGACTAAATCCAGATCAAACTGGTTTGAAACATAAGTAAGTGACTCAGATGCATCATTCTGTTTGGTGCTGCTAAAATAAGCTGCACATGTACATGCATGTGCGTGGACGGAGACTTCCACCATCAGCGCACACAGTCCTACGACGTCCCTAAAAAGCAAGACACGCCACCGTTCTCCTTTCTCTCCTTGTGACGGTTGCCATAGAAACCTTGTCCTCCCTCCCTTGACTCTTTCATTAGCTGGAGGAGCGTCATGGTTACACATATGCAGCAAAGAATCTGAATGAGCTCAATGACACTCTGCCTGAGCTCAACTTAATACTGCCCTTCACCACGCCGCAGATACACACACGCGCACGCACCGAGCCGCGGCCACACATGCATACAAAATGCTCTGAGTGATGGAATGAAGAGGAAGAAATTCACAGCCATTGTCAATGATATCCATGTGGTTCCGCTACCTGCGGGCATGGAGCTGGTAATGGCAGGCTCTCGCTTAGAGATAGGACTGATATATAAGTGACATTTACTGAAAATGTCCTCTTTAATGAACACACACAGCCATATACACGGATGCACATGCGTGCACACACACACACACACACAGGTGTATCACCGCAGGCCATGATTAGACCGTAAGCACACATTCAGACAGGATGTGTGTCTCGGTAGCAGGTGAAGCATTGATGGTACATCAGGGGTTTCTACGCGTGTGTGAGCATGGGTGCTTAAGGCAATGGGTCGTTACCGCAATAAGTGTTAGTTTGTTACGTTTTCTCAATGGTCACATCATGGCTGCCTCTGTATGAATCTATATTGTGGAGAAAGGGTTAAGTGAAGCGAGCAGGGATCGATTGACAGTACTGTGAGGCAGCTGTCTAGACCAGCTTTGGATGTCATGTCTTATGGTGTTGCCTTGCTGGGTCCACACTGGGCAGAAAGCAAAGATTAAAACACAAATAACACAATTACGCAAGCAAATAACCCGTGATCGTCACACCTGAATATTTATAAAAAGATGTATTTATTTGCGCCATTATTTCTTAACATTATAAGAAATAAAATGTTAAAATAAAATGTTTTGCCTTGGTCAGCTCGCAAATGCAAACTTCAGTCTCCATCAGTAAACATTTGCAAACCCTTCCTGGTTTACTCCAAACCCCCAAATCAAGCATAATCAACTGCATTCTCCATTTCTGTGAAGACCCGTGTAGTGGAGAAATACTTTTCTTCAGCAAAGGCAGAAAAGTTGGTAATTGGATGGGACAATGGACAGAGCTAAATAAAGAGAATTACTGGAAGAAAACTGAAAAAGGCCCTGCAGTTCTTGTCGCAGCTGCACGATGAAAATCACAGAATTTTGTTCTTTTCCTCATGTCGTCCTCCGCTTCTTGTCACAACCCCTGTGGCAAATCTTTCACCCCATTCTCCATGTGGAGCTATTGTGTGATTGGTCTAAATGTCATGGGTGTGTTTATTTATGTGGAAAACAACGTTTCCATGAGTTGCTGCACTGACTGTCTGTGCTAGGTAGGAGGGATTGAAGCCCAGATAGTTAGAATATTTAAATATATTTTTTAAATCACAGAGAAGATTTTGAAGAGCAAATGCTAGAGGCTGTAGGGAAGCATGTATTCAAATAAGCTCCTCTTTCTCAGTTCTTGTGTCCTTTTCCTCTGCACTTATGAACTTGTAAAAGTCGTTCCTGTTTGCCACGATCGCTGTGTTCATCATGCCATTGTAAATCACACACGACAAAACACCATGATGTTACGGCAGCAGAAGGGGGAACTTGTCTCGGTGTGTCTTTTGGGCCGTGGAACTGCGCGAAAACAAACATCCGAAATACACATGATCGTGCATCAACAGTTGGACTTCGGTCCGACCATGCTGGGCCCTTAACAGTAGCAAAAAACCCTTAATCATGGCATAGTCAAAGTTAATTTCTAAATACAATCGAGATGCTATAGCAAAACTTGAAAATGATTGACGACAAAGATGCTATTTAACCAATCTACATGAGCATGAGATAATTTGCAAAGAGGAATGTGCAAGCATGTCTCTGAATATGCAAAGCTGGAACAAAACATCGTAAGATGTAGCAAAGTGCACATCACACTTTTCAGATTTTAAATTGTATGACAGCTTTGTGCAATAAGATTTTCTACCAAACCAATGTTTACTTGGCACCACTTCTCTCTCTCTCTCTCTCTCTCTCTCTCTCTCTCTCTCTCTCTCTCTCTCTCTCTCTCTCTCTCTCTCTCTTCATTCCCAGGTGACCTTCATAATTCCTTCTGTAAACATTGTTTTTAGCTCCTGTTTTCCAGTGTTGTTGGGTACAGTTATAGACCAGCTCACTGGGAAATGCTAAGCATTCACAGACACTGTTTGCTATTTAAAGCAGTGTTTATAAATGAAGTCAGTGATATTAGGAGATCGACGATTTGTATATTTAAACTTGCTGCAAAGATCTTCACAGAAAACCAGTGGCTGCAAGGTTGTGCAAAATCAAAGGGTTTGATTTAAAAAAAAATCTAATAAAACTGATTCTAGCATCAGTTCTGTTTAAAAAATATATAATAAAATCAGATTTATTTGATTTTATTTCATGGAAAACCAGCGCCTTTTGTGGAAAGGGCGCTGTTTTTTTGTGGAAAAGACAATCACGTTCTTTTCCAACACTTTCTCTGTATGTGATCATTTGTATTGTCCTGTCACATAATATTAGAATAAAATACATCAAAGTTTGTTGTTTTTACATAGCAAAATCTGAAAAAAATTGAGTTTGTGAACATCTTTGTTAGGCACCATTTTAACAAGAAGTAAATAGATCAGCTGAAAGTCTCATTTTTTACACATAATCAGGTCTTGTGAGAATTTAATAGCATTACAGTAATTTAGCTGTCAACACTTGATCCACTGGACATCGTCTGTCTTACCATTCAGATCCTAAAACCATCTACTTATCTCACAACATATCATTTGGCCCTGTACTGTCATTTCAAGCTAATGTTATGTGTGGACAGAAGGAAAATCAAAGTATTATTACGTACTATACCAACATGAGTGAGATGCCATCTTTACTCCATAGGGCTTATATATGCTGTTGGTCCAAACCTTTGCAGTTACAACTTCTGTGAAGACATTTCTACAAGTTTTAGGAGGAGGTTTATCTTATTGACTATTCTTCCAGTAGCACATTTTTATGGTCGGGCAATAATGTTGGATGAGGAGACTTGGGTTTCGCTAATTTATCCCTAAGGTTTTGTTTTGGCCAAAACTCTGTGTGAAGGCGACTCCAGTTTTTATGCACCAAATTTGTTCATCAATGTCTTCATAGACCTTGCTTTGCCTTCTGGTGTGCAGTCATGTTACAACAGTATAGGGTCACCCCAGGACTGTTACAAACATGAAATTGCACAAAATGTTACGACTTGTTATCCTTTCACTGAAACAAAGCAGCCGAATTCAAATCTCCTTCCAAAAACCAGCCAATTTATAAACAGCTCAAGACTTTGCAAATTAACGAAACAAACAGTATTGCTGTTTTTTCAGTACGAGAGATTGGCTTTGGAGGGTTAACGTAGATTAAGTTATGTAGAAAAATCTGACAAAACCTTTACAGCACCTCCCCTCCTCTCCTCCCAAAGCCCAGCTGGGCTAACATATTTTGGAAAGCATTTACTTGAAATGTGGTCTACATTTAATCCCTTTAAAGTTAAAACAATAATTTCATAAGAATTACACTGAATCCACAGAAAAAGTGAATATTCAGGGCAATAAAATTGTCATCTAAAATGACCAAGTAGCGATAAGATGAAGTGAGCTGAAAAGCACTAAGAGCAAAAGGAGTAAAATTTCCTAACTCTCACAGATAATCCTGCCCCATCCATTGCCTTATTCTTTATATTTTTACAATATCTCCCATAAGTCCAATAACAGATTGTTCAATCTGCCTCCGAAGAGCTCTCTCCACACACATTTCACTTCACAACAAAGAACATTCAGCTTTTTGATACAGAAGCATTACAAACACATCCACTGACGCACAGACACCAGCTCCCCATCTTTCTCTTCATCTAATAACGTGTGAGCCGTGAGTGCACGTTAATGTGTCTGTCATTAGTTGTGCAAGTGGCGACAGAAACTTGGCAGCCGTGGACGGTACAGACAATCTTATTCAGTTGCTCTCCCTGCCTCGAGGGGGGTGCGGATGAAACAAAAGGATATTGATTTCTGCATTTGGGCCAAGAACAAGAGAGTGGCGAAAGAGCTGAAAAGATGGAAGGAAGGAGAATGAGAGGGTGAGTTGGAAAAGGAGAGAGATTTAAAAGGTGATCTCTCATTTGAACTGTCAAAGTGTCGGTTGAAAAAAATGGGCATCCTCAGAGTAAAGCGAAGAACAGAACATTTTCAAAAGTGAAAGGTACTTTAAATGAAGAGACTGAAAATATTAATATCAAGGTTTTTCTCCAGAAAACTTGCCAAGCCCAGTGGTTGGATTCTAAGGCAGTCATTCATCCAGCAGCCTGTCGTGTTTTTGAGTTAAAAATAGTTTAAAGTTGACAGGAAATTTGAAAATATCACTTGATATTTATATGTTATTGAACGATGGAAGATTGATACGTGAACACTAGCTATAAAGTCTTGAAAAATGACTTTAAAAAGATTTAAATAAATAAGCAATGTTTACCCTGGTTTGTTTTATAAGCCTCATGGCCCGCCAGGCTTATAAAACACTGGGGGAAATCCTGAATATTCAATACAAACTCTTTTTGGACAGGATATCACAATCTGTTCAAAAAAATTCCAACAAACAAAAAACATAACAAAAAGTTGAACTAATATATTAAAGAGAAATATAAATTATGTTATGAATGGTTTTTCACAGAGGTAGCAGCTTTGAATCCAACAGGAAATTAAGAAATGTAAGGAAAAGGGTAAAAAAAAAGTATATATTATTTGTATCTGACCTCTTATGGCCAATTATGATCTCCAGCCAGATGATTTATATATCTCATCAATCCCAATGACAAAATAGAAACGTTCCCAATTCTTTGAAACAGTTGGCTTAATGCATATGTTTTCTGAAACTAAAAATATCAAATTGCCTTCAGAAACCAGATCTAAGTTCCCACCCTTAAATATTGCAATGTAGTCAACTCATTTAGTTGCAGGTCTTTTTCTTGTTTGTTTCATAAATACTCTGAACTTAGGAATGTGCATTTTGCTATGAACATTTTTTATCATATGTCTGTTTTGTATTCACAAACCTGTGATAATGACAAGACTCAGTTTAGTGGAGAAAAGGGTGTGTTTGCTTCCGTGTTTTCTCAAGCAGAACACTTTTTGTTTCAGCTAATCCTCACCCAGTATAAACACCCCGATTTGCATTTGTCGACTTATTCTTCAGACACTGATGCAAATGCCCCTGACTGAAACTCATCTGTTGGTGCTGAAGCAAAGCCCTTGGTGTTTGTGTGCCTCGAGTGGCTGCCGACTTGGGAAGACTGCGTATTTGCTTGCGAGAGTGTATGTGCGTGCGTGTGTGTGTGTGTGTGTGTGGTTGTGTGTGTGTGTGTGTGTGTGTGTGGTGTGTGTGTGTGTGCGTGCGCCTCAGAGTGTGTCTGAAGAGGGCCTGTGTGGGCGCTGAGTATTTCAGCATTTAAAGTATTTCATCTGTGTGGCAGCAGGCGTGTGAACAAGCACACAGTGGGCAAGGTGTGATTGACAATGGCCATTAATGGGATTAAGTCCAAGTGGGCCAGAGCTCTGTTTTTGGAGTCTTTCAAGCTCACTGTCACAGGGGAGAGGAGGTAATGTGGACATGACCTACTGGGGCTGCATCTGCACAGCTCACATGTGCGTACGTGTGTGCGTGATTGTGCGTGTGTGTGTGGATTAACTGTGGGGTTGGCCAAAGTGCACAGTAATAAAACAGAGGATGATCTAAAACATTGCAAATTATATTAAAAGCTAAACAGTCATGAAAACAAAACTGTCTGTTGAAGACTCATCAATCTGAGCTCCTTTCTTACCTATGGCGATGGGCGCGATCAACGCCGAGATGAAGATCAGGCATCTGGCCCACATGGCGTCTGATTTTGACCTGGAAGTGGACATAGAGGTGCTTCCTGCTGAGCCCAGGCGCTCGAGTGCTGAGCTGTTTCTTTCACAGCTTAGTATTCCTGACACCATATAGGCCTGCAGATCGACACAGAGAAGATTTGCTCAGTTGGGCATCAAAACACAAGAAGATGCTCTGATGAAGAAGTTGAATCCCCGCCCCACCAACAAAAGCGCCCACCCCCGCCAAGAGGATCGTTACATATTGTAATTGTAGATGTTCACAGTTAATGTTATTGATTTTATCAGTCTTTATAAGAAAGGCCAGATCACGTCATGGGCTTTTCTACTTGCCACACATATTTCAGCGGGCAAGACGCTACGTCCACCAATCATCGATGGCTAGATATCCATGAGCTCATCGCAAACTTGACAAAAGCTGGACAAAAACACATGCTTCTACTCTGTCACTGACACTCGCACGTGCTGAGTCAGGTGCGTTCCCTCCCGCGAGCACACAGAAAGAAAGCAGGTAGTAATATCTGTGATTTTTTTAAAATGCCAAAAAAGTTTTTTAATTCCAGACGTTTGCTCTAATGTGAGTGCAACAGGAGTAAATTATTATTGTTGTAATTAAAAGAAAGTAGGGGTGCACTGATTGCAGTTTTCTGGGTGACTATCAATATTTAACAAAAACCTGACCCATATCGATTTGTTTCAGTACTAAACTCAGCAAAAAAGTCGCACAGTTGGCAACACTAGGCTAGCTATTATTAAACACAAGATCAGGTTTATGCCATATCTTTGCCAGATTTTTTCCCCCCATATTTTTTAAAGATGACTGTAATAGATGGTGTTAAAACAATTTGGTGCTGCAACGTCGCATGGCATTTTGTTACGCTAAAGAAAATCCTAAAAATAAATGATTAACCTCAAATAGCAAGCATTTTTCAAACCGCTAGCTTACAGGGCAAGTCAAGTAACAATATGTCAGAAGAGTAAAGAATTTTGAAATTTAAAAGATTTCCTATACATTTTCATTTTAAATTAAATTCAAATAACCTCGCTGGAAGAACAGGACAATTTCTTGCTAAGAAATATGTTACAAGGAAAACCGATCACATGCCAATACGTACACAACATACTGTATATAATAATATGAAAGAGATCCAAGACTAAATGCTCACTGTTGATGTTCTATCTGTATCAAGATTCACTCCACTTGGCATTCCACATCAGCATCAAAGTGTGAAATACATTGATGTCCCGATCTAATTGTTCATTTCATGGTCCATTAGCAATAAACAATTATTAGACGATGGTCTCTGAGATAAGTTGTAACAGTGACAGACTGGTGAGGCTTGTTTCCACTTCTTTTTTTATGAACTGATTAAAGCAGGCCAACATTGTTCAATCACTGGCTCACTCGCCCACTCAGCAAGTAACTCCACTGCTTTGTGTTTGCACCTTCAAAGTCACCAGTTTTAATCATGGAATATGGGATATTTACACATTTAACATACACTCTGCAAAAAGTATATATACATACATTTTTGTTGTTTTCTTTGAGTATGCAGAAGGATCACAACATTGTGCAGCTTTTATATAATGAACCTAGTTATGTTTCAAACTATTTTTTCATGGGGATGCTTCAAAGGCAGCAGAAGTCCTATTTTGAGCCTAAATGGTCTCCATTCTCATGGGAACCTGGACACAGCCCCAACTAAGCATTCATGTCAAGTTTGAGTGTGTGAGACTTTGAGAGAAAGAGAGGCAGCAGAAATTTGCAAGAGCTGGGGACAGATGGAACAAAGCAGACAGCCTGAGCCATGGGAAATAAATCATGTGTAACAGAGACTATTGATCAATGTGGCCATATCATTTTGGCCCAGAAGAGACTAAGACAATATCAGGCTGTCTCAATCATATCAGAGCTGTGAAGTCAAATAGCTTCTCAGATATTTTTTCAGAACTTGAAAACATTTTTTGTTGCATAAAGAGAATGACTCAGATGCAAAGGGGGGAAAAAAATAAAAAAAGATTATTCTGCACACTAGACAGACGGATATGCCTTTAGGCACGTCTATGCTGAATCTGAATCTCTCAGAACAGACGACACAAGACATGATAAGAGTTGTAAAGTTATCTGGACATTTTTTTTGGTTGTTTGTTTTTTGGATGGCAAACAAAATCCTTGAAATTGAAAATTAATTTAAGATCATTATCATGGACACTCAAGCTAAACTTCATTTCAGCTGAAGTTGAACAGCACAAGAGGAAATTTGATTTGCATTCCATAAGAAAGCAGTCCAAACATCTTATGAAATCAGTTGAGTTTTTTTTTTTTTTTTTAAAGAACTTTGATTAAAATCTTCCAGCTCTGGAAAATGTTTACTTTTTCTTCTTCTAACTTTGTAAAATATCGTTTTTTCTTGTTTGTTTAATTTACATTTTATTGGGGGAGGGGCGTTATGAGCTTAAAAGTATAATGTTTTCTGCTGTCAATTTTTGTGATGAGAAACCAAATTCAATACAAATTGGTAAATTGATGAAGCATCAGAATAAGAACTCACTGGACATCTCTGTGTTGAAAATAGACACGGATTGGCTACCATCCAAACCCGTTTAATTCTGTAAGTAGAAGCTTCCATGTGAGAGAGATTTCATATCTGCTAACAGTTCTTGACAAATTCCTAATTGCCGCCAAAGTGATGCACTCACAATAGTGTCCTGTGTATTATTCTGGCTTCTGCCTAAACGGCCGAACAAGTTGCCCGCTTTTGATTGATTGGTCCCTAACTCGGTTGAACATGAGCAATCTGACCAGCTGTCCCTGGCTAGATAGAGGAGCTGTGTGGTAACATATGGCTGGATGCCACCCGTCGCAGCATTCCATCCACTGTTTCATAATTCAAAAGCTATTCCATCACTCTTTAAGCTCCACCAGCATCCCTCCCGTCGCCTAATTAACTCTTTCATTTTCTTCTGTGCCCTTATTGTCTGTGGTGTCCTCACAGACAATAGTGCTGTAATGGCCCGAAGCAATCTAGGACTAAACCTAAGTCACACCACTGTAGTTGCATAAATAATTCAGCAGCGCTGCATTCTCCCATATGCTGAAATAAAGACATAAAAAGATGTTCCATCTACAGAGTCTGTAATGAATAGACAAAAGCTACAGCCCCAAAGCATAGCCATGTGTTTCTAACCTATTTCTGTTCATCATCTTAATGTGCTGATTGGTTAAAATATTATGAATAAACAGGCACTAATGACGCTAATTATCAGAACATATGTGATGTGTTTACACTGTACTCACCAGACTGCTGTGAAAATAAGCTCTGGCAAAATCATTTGTCTCTGTGAACCTTATAATTTGTACAAAGAGTTAACAAATGAGGGAAGTCCGCTTGGAATAAACTCCACATTTCTTTCTGCTGAGCTAGTTTTACTGTATCTCAGTGGAGCCACACCCAAACAGACAGGGGCAGAGCAACACATCAACTAGTATCCAGGACAAGAACAAAAGAATGAGCCAATCCTTGATTTAGGGTGTTAAATGTACCTGCTGTAATGAAAGACCACACATTCAAACACAGTTGAAAAGATTTGGCCAAAGTTTACCACTTTCTGAAACTGCTGACATACAACCGAAGTCACTCAAAAAGGTAGACCTCGGTAGAACCGGGTTGGACCCCATTTTTGTCATTAGAGCTCCCCTAATCCAATGTGGTTTGCTGTTGCTGTAGCCCATCTCCTTCCAGGTTTTACATGATACTGTTTCACATAAGATTTTACACATATTTTTATTGTAAACAGTGGTGATTTTAAGGCCTTACTTTTTAATTCCCCCCCCACACACCCCATTTTGAACCACTTTGTCCATTCTCCTCTGACGTTAGCAAGGCATTTTCATCCATGTCCCATTTGGCTGGATTTTTTGCTTTGTTTTGTTTGTTTTTTCAGACCAACTTCAGTGAATCAGCAATTTCTAAAATCTCCAGATCAATCTGTCTGGCACAACAACCTTGAATGTTTCAAAGTCACTTAAATATCCTTTCCTCCCCATTCTGATGCTCGGCCTGAACTTCTGCAAGTTGTCTTCGTCAGTTTGATGTCATATGATAGGCTGAGTTAGTGAGTGTTGACAATCATCAGCAAAGAAAAACCTATATGAGCCTAAAACAAACATGAGGTTATGGTGCTTCCTAGCTTTGCATGCACAAGTTATACAGTTTTAATGTCCCAATTTTTCTGCTCCAAATATTCACTTCCTACAGGGGCGACATAACCGGAGCTGTCACTAAGGTCGCAAGACTAACAGACCCGGTTGCATCTATGAATGAGCTAATTGATGTTGGGCTAATTCTGTGTGTGTGCCTGTGTGTGTGCCGTCCCCTAACGAGTACCATGGTTGTCAGAGCACTCTTCATTCGGGGATTCTCGTTTTCACTAATGAGTGCAGACTGGTTTGGGCTACCTTGTCAACATGCGTCATTCTACACATGCACATGCATATGCACTTGCGTTGGTACGCCCTGACCTGCACATACAAACTTTCACACATAAATGCTTCTCACTGTATTAGGCTGTGTTGTACACCCCAAGTTGTCAAACACAGCTTATCAGCTGTCCTAATGTAATATTTGTGGTTTAAGCTGTGCACTTATATAAAACTAAACATAATGAGTATCGGTAACGGCAAAGTTCATTTTTTGTAGTTGGCTTTCTGGCAAGGTCCCTCCTTTAACAGTTAACGTATTTTCAACAGAGTCGAGAAAGAGCCATACCAAATACTTTATCCATTTCAACACCTGTTTTCATGTGTAACTGGGGTTAATGACTTAAAAAAAAAAAAACTATGACTGATTATACAGTAAGTCAACATTCAGGTTCCAGAATGGCAATGACTTTAACTGTACTGGGAGGCTGCTAAAATATATTTAACCAAATACCTCTTGGGGAATTGCAGGGGGCAAAGGGTGTTGTACACATTTGAGCTTGTGTGTACAATTATGACCCTGTGCAGATTAGAGAAAATCCACAAAAAATATAAATCTGTGTGCCCATTTATTGGTTTTAAATACTGTAATTTCACTTATATGCTGTCTATACTTCAAATCTCAAAGAAAACAAAAACTCAAATCATTCAAGAAACAAAAAGTGTAGAATTCATGACTACTCTATATAGATTTCTGACAAGGATTATTTTTCTCAGTGAAGCAGTCCATAAAATAACCCGCAAAAACCAAATCAAATACAATTGAAAAGCTCAAATTCTTTTTGCAAGATATCTACATTTATTTCTATGTTCTTTTTAACAAGGCAAGCAAAACTGAGCTTATTCAGAAGTTTCATTAGTTGACATTAATCAGATAAATCCCTAACTTTGAATAAATTATTAAAATAATGCAGTGTAATAAGAACTCTATTGTGCCTTTCATGAAAGAAATCACACTTGAATTCACCATTTTAAGAGTTCTAGTTGCCCATGCATTTTATCTGGTCAGTTTGTTCTGCATTGTGCTACAATTGAATCAGAAAGCTCTCTGTAGTTCATGCATGTTTTTTGTCCCTTGTCGCTTCCCTTCACTTTGTCTTTTTTACCTGTACTTCTCACTCTTTAGTCTCCTCAGTTGTTCATTCTCTGCTTGGTTGGACAGAGAAGTTGGTGCAGAACAAAGCTCAAGGGGTTATGCACTATGTTCAGTAAAATGGCATGTGTCTGCCAAGCTATGGTAAATTACCTTCGGTTGGCTTGCCAGGTAAGTTTAACAACCATGGACCATTTCTCTGTCAGTGAACGGCTGCATGTTTTTTGGTTAAAATCAGAGAGGACAGCTGTTTCCTGGGTAAAGACTGCACTAATGGGTAAAGGTGACATAGCAAATAATCATCAGCATAGGTACCGGGGGAGGAGGAATTTTGATTGGAGTGGCTAAACATACACATATGGACGCACACAAATTAGGTAGTTAATTTTGTAAAGGGGAGATGACTAATCAGGAGAAAAACTTAGAAGTCTGGCCTGTGAACTGTAATGAGGTATATTCAAATCCTAACAATGCACAATTAATTACAGCCTTGCCCAGAGTATGATGAATATTTTTTTTGTCAAAGTCTGTCTTATGCTCTAGCAGCTGTGCCAGACAAATTTATTTTTGTTATTATTATTTTTATTATTACAATGAACCCCAGATATAAAGTTGAGTACCTCAAGCTAAACAACTGGTACCTATGCGTGAAGTTCTTATTTAGAAGTAGGGAAGCACTGTTGTTTTTCTAACAATTACAGACTCTGACGGTTAGGCTGCCTGACTCTGTTACAAAAGCAATGAAGAAGCTTAGACCCCTTAAATAGTATAATGAAGCCAGTAGAAGCACAGAGTTGTAAGGTTCTATTTAAAATCCTATTTTCGATTATAGTCAACACCTGACTTTGGCTAATTTAGACTGTGTTAGAAATGTAAAAACTTTGCATATTGGTTTTGATTTTGGAGACGGCTGGTTCCTCTCTGGACATTAGGAACATCAAGTTAGGAGTGGAACGGGGCAAGCAAGTGCCAACTAGTTCTGGCTGGAAAAGGGTGCTGTTCTAACATTAAGATATAAGTTCCAAACCTTAGATTGACATCAGACAAGATAAATATAGAATGCTATTTGCATAGTAATATCCTGCCCTAAACAGCTACATCAGAATACATAGTATAATCTATGGTATGACATAATCATTATCAATATAAATTTTCTGGGCATTGTTCAGAACAATACGGATTGAATTCCTGTCCAATCGGACCCAGCTGGTTGTATTTATCTAAAGCACTGAGTCACAGATGATTTTCCACAAACCGTAATATCCGGACTGCAAGCCACTACTTTTTTTTTTCACACACTGTGAACACTGCGGCTAATTTATGGCTTTCTACCAATGGTTTTCAAAAGACTGAACTGCTGTGTGGTGAAGAGGACAGCACAAGTTCAAGAGTTATTGAGAGCAACAACGAAAGAGAATAAGGATGTGTGTGCACAAAACAGATCACCGCACCTGACCCACATGAACACAACCACGTCTCCAATGTGCATCATGCGTGTGTCGCGCAAAACCACCACAGTGCACACAGATACAGGCCGCATTTTAAAGATGCACACGGCACACAGACATGTTGAACAGTGCGAGTGAAGGTCCATTCCTAACCTTCTCTTGTGAGAGAGAACAAAATTTAAGCAGATGTTTTCAGTGGCGTTAAAATCTTGAGCTTCTACACTTTCTAGTAAATCCACAATGATACTGCTTTTATATAAAACCAAGCATAGGGTTGCCAAAACAATTCATCAGCTTAACAAATAGAATATTTTACACTCTTAATGGTTATATATATTTTTTTTACCTTTATCAGAAAGAACCATATTTATTTAAAAGAGCTGCAGTGTCAAAAATGGGATTATTGAGTGTTTTCATGGGCATCAAGTATGACATTTTTGTATCGTAATAAACATACTATCCACGATAATATTTAACATCAAATGCCCAAGGCATTTTAAAATATCAGTCTCTACTGATTCAGGATGTTTTACAGTCTTAGTAATGCCTTTCTTTACAGCAACTAAACATGGCGTGACCTCACTGCACTTTAAGTAAGTATCCACCACAGATTGAAACAAATATGAAAACAATGCATACCTACTGTACACTAGGTAGTGTCAAACCTAGTGTATACTTAAAACTACAAAAGTCTTGTCAAATTAATTCTTAGTTTCCCATAACAAAATAAAGCTAAAATTCCATGTAATATTTTGTATTGTCTCATCTTGAGAGCTCAATGCATCATTAAATGTCTAATCTCTGCTTATATGATGTAAACAAAAAATAAATAAATAAATATTGTCATGTAAACAAAGCAAAGTAGGACAGGACAAATTCTGTGCTGAGAGAAACTAACTGGCAGTGAACTGCCCCTCAGCATGACCAGAGGCTCAGAGGAAACATACTGTCAGCTCCAAAACAATATGAACATCTTGGGAACGTGGCCACAGCATGTATCTGTTGTGCTTCAACTTGAGGATGGGGAGAGGTCACACACATGGCCCCCTCTGTCTACATTAAAATCACAATTAATGACAAGTTAGTGTTTGTGCTGGTCAAATCATAACTCGACAAGACAAATAGTCATGTCAGCTTATGTCTTTCACTCTGATTCTGTATATCTTACTGAAGCAGCAGAAAGCAGCACGATAAAATCCCACTGGCAGCATCCCAACATGTACAGTAGGCAAACAGTTGAAAGCGTCGACGTGTGTCTGCGCAAAACATGGGTGAGGGGCAGTTTAACTGTAGGAATGTGCACACTTGTGGCCTAAAGACAATCTGCCCAGTGATTTATTTCATGCAGCACTGTTTGTAATTCTTTTGTGTGGCTGAGTTGAGCACTAGAGAACCACAGAGTGCTAGAAAGCAGCCTGGAAGGTATGGGTCACCCCAACATCTGTGGGACATGTTTTAGTCATTATGGTACAAACACAATGTCCTCATTTCAAAATCTGTGGTAGGTAGAGGTTGCCATCTTTTCATCTGTGATATTTAGATTATATGCAGAATTGTGCAAAAGTATTTATGCATGTTACATTTTTTCCACCACATTTTATTAATATATTTTTATTTGAATTTTATGTAGCAGACCATCACAAATTAGGTCATAATCGTGAGGAGGAACTAAAATTACGGATGGTTTTGTAAGGTGTGGCTGACGTATGTACTCGGCTCCCTTCAGTCAATAAAGCTACAAGATTTTTAAGTCTTCTGGGGTATTCTATACCTGCAATGCAAATAGTCCATCTTTCTCTGCAAAATGGCTATAATATATATGAGCATGTGTGTGTGTGTATGTGTGTGTCTAAAACATTTTTACACAGCAGACCATCCTTTGCCTCTGTGTTTGACATGCTATGCATCTGGGGAAAGCTCCTGCTTTGACCGGACCACTGCAGTTTGCGCATGGCTGCCTCTGACTGCTCTGAGGACGCTAGCAGAAATCCAATGCACTGAAACCACCCTGAAAATCCTTCGCCAACAACCTCGTTGTGCAAGGCACATCCGTTTTGACTCGTCTCTGCCTGCCGGCTAGGCACCACTTTCTGTTGCGCTCTGCTCTGAACTTTCAAATGCTCCAGTCTAATCAACTCTGCATGCGCTGCCTCCCTCATGAGACTAGATGGGCTGAGGTGGAGATATGCAAGGAAACACTGCGAGGGGGAGGAGAAGCGGAGCAGATGGGAGTGTAGGGGAAGGAAGAGAAGATGGAGGATAAAAACGGAGGGCAGAAGATGAAATAGCATAACATGCAGAGAGGACCAGGGATGAATAATGATCAGAAAAATAAAAATGGAAAGATGGATGGATTAATCAAGGCAGAAATGATGACGATAATTTAAATGGGGAGGGGAGCAGGAGACAGTGAGGCACATGTATTCCAAAAGGTAAGGGTATATGAGGCTAATTTTAAAATAATGGGACAGCCTTTTTCCGGTTAAAGTGTTATAAAAACAGTCCTCAAACATCAGGCTGGGATACAATACAAAAGTTTCAGACTCAAATAACACTGCGTTTCTTTTCGACAACCTTAGGTATATTTACTGTGTTACTGTATAAGAATTTTCTGTCATTCATGGAAAAGTGTTTTTACCATTAAAAAAGCTAAAAAATATAATAATAATAAAAAAATTCTTGCATGAAAACTTTCCAAAAAATCCTCTTCAACCCTTGTGTTCACAAATGGGGTCCAACCGACCCCACACCCATAAAACTTGTATCATTTGCCACAGTTCTTCACGTTTTCCTCAGTCCTCACAAACACAAGGGTTAATAAACAATATTTTTTTACACAGAGCTAAAAATTCATGTCAAAAATTGGACCATCAGAAACCTAATATTTACTGGTAAGGACTTTTGGGTTAAAGTTGGCTGAAAGTTTATTTTCTGAGAAAAAAACAACAGCAGAAACTTAAAATCCATGTTTGCACCAGTGTGAGACCTAACAGGCTCAGGGAATGTTGCCTCTATTCACTTCTAGTCCCCTTTCACACCAAGTTCAAACATCCAACCAGTGATACTGAACAAACATTGAACAAGCAGAGATTTTTTTTTTTTTTTCCCGTCAAAGTCCTTTCTCAACTTCTTCATCTTTCTGGGATTGTCTGTGGGTTTCCAGAAACACAGAAACTTTCCAATAAAACTTCTTATTTCACAGACATGGGAGCAACTAGGAACACAAAGAAATTGTGCTCATCAGGGATATACAGTAAGTACGCTCACGTCTCACCCTGCTTCAAAGGTAAAAGCAAATGTCACTTCAGATTTGAAATGGAGACGCACACGTCTGTTGAATATGATGTTGTCAGAACTGGAGCCTATTACGTTACATCTGCCGCACGGGCAAACTCAAATTACAGATAATCCGATTGAAATACTCAACATTATGAATTTCACTCTCTGTTTCAGGTAAAAACAAAGCTCCTTACACTGAAATGTATTCGAGAAGCTGTTCTGCTGTCAAATATTAGCCAATTCCAATTGACAAAGCACTGTTCAAAATGATCAATTATTGGGACGATGGTGGTCCCAATAATTTGTAGAGGAGTTTGTCCCACAATCGGTGGGTTGCTGGCTTGATCCCCACTCCTTCCGCCTCTGTTGTTGCCACCATGTGTGAGAGAATGGGTGAATGACTGAATGTAGTGTGAAGCACTTTGGGGTCCTCTGGACTTGATGAAGCTCTATGGGAGTACAGGACATTTATTATTTTAAAAAGGGGTATAGCAAAACTGGAAACTTTCCAGGACAAGAAAATAATCTAAAGCAATGAGAAAACAATGTCTACTTCTATTTCTACTTGCACTCAGTTTTACATAAAATCCAGATAAAATTTTTTGAAGTTTCTGCTTGCGAGGCGAAAAAGTTCAAGGGCTATAAATGAATATTTTTGCAAAACACTGCACATTTCTAAACCTACGATCACATGTAGTCACACAGATGACGCTGCAGTTTTCTACAAATAGAAGAGAGTCACCCATAAGCGGGGGTGAAACTAATGGTTTACAAAACTGCCTCTGATACACTCAATTATGTCAGCGAGAGACGCATTGATGTTGATTCTACTGCCACAGCCGTTATTCTCCTCCCTTTGATTCATCTGTCTTCTCCTTCATACCACCTTCCCTCTTCCCTCCGTCGCCATCTCCCTCTTCCCCTCTGTCGCTGTGCTCTGAACCCAGTACTGTCAAAATGGATCCGTCAAAGCCGTGCCTTAGACCCGGAGGCAGCATTTATGTGCACATGCGATTGTATTTGTCAGAGGGGGGAAGAGAAAGTCGTCCCGTACAGTACAGTAGGAAGAACAGCCACCTCAGCAATGAGTGATGGTGCTTTGATGAAGGAGGCAGAAAAACAGGCCAGATCCAAGACTTGTGGCATACATTTGAACCCCCGAGAAGCAGGCTTCATATGCGAATATCCTCAAATCTCTAAATAAATAGGAGCTTCATCAACTATCAGTTATTCTTTTTCAAGTTCTGGACCTTTCATTAACATTCATGCAATCTTTTTTCAATCCCCGTTTACGGTTCGGTGCGTTTCTTGTGCCACATCCTCTGTCAGTGCAGTTCCTCCCTGCTGCTCAGTAAAGATGATTAGAAATGTTTACCGCTCTTCACGGGCTCCTCATCCTTTGTTTTGCATTTCAAACTAACCTTACTTTGCAGGAGATCCCTCTAATCTAGATAACGAGACTGCTTCTCCTATCCCCCTAATAGGGCATCCAAATACTGGCTTGGAGACACGCAAACTTCCAAAGATTTGCTCAGAATCAGCAAACTTCAGATTCCAGTGATTCAGTAAAGTCAGGCAAAGAAAAAGAGATTCCTGCATAAGACATCAAGCACCCAACCTTTTGCTTTTGCAGTCATGAACTGTATCGAGGTCTTGAAATATTTATTGAAATAGGCCTTTCTGGGGTGCTTACCAGGCTCTTCATGATTCAATAATACATAAGCATCAACACTGGTATATAAATATAAAAGGGAGCACTTAACGCTGGATTGTCTAAATGCTGAGAAAATAGCATTGAAAAAACAGATGGATAAGAGGGAGATACATTCGTTTTCAGACTGTCACCTTCACTTATGCATAAGAAAACACACACTGGTGGACTCATAAAGAATACCCCTCACTCACATATCACAGAATACACTGAATGTTACAGTCCTTCTGAGACCCGTTGACGGCAGCACAACTGAACACTGTGATGTGCACATAACATCCCGTGACGGATGTCCACGGTGAAGCGGGAACATTTGTCTGCAAATACATTTGTTTGATGTTGTGTTTTTAGTTCTCTGAGAACAAAGGCGGAAATCTGCACTGAGGAAGAGATTTTTCTTCAAAGTTTGCTGGGACTGAGGAGGCCCAGCAGTGCGCTAGGAAGAAATGTACCTGGAGCATCATGTGAAATAAAAAGATAAAAATTAAGAGTTATTGCTATTCCTTGCAGGGTTGATCCTTGTGTGTAGGTTTATATGTGGTTATTATATGCGGTTGCTATTTAATTGGACTGAATCTCTAGAAACGATCAATCTGAAGGAAAAAGCTGTATGTACAACAAGAGAATGACTTCACCGGAAAAATGTTTTAAAACCTCACTGTCATAGATTAGAGTTAAGTCTGACTAAAATTTGTCACACTTAACAAATTTTAATACACAGTTCCCCTGAAGAGAATTGTGTAATACGAGAGATTTTGAGAACTTTTAAAAGGTAGAATAGGGAAATATTAGCAAATCGACTACTACAAAGACGCGTGTTCACCAAATATTTGTTAAATAGTGTCGACACCTATAAAGCAAGTTTGTTGCAGTTTGTTTTTATTGTTTATATATTTATCTTACACGGGGATTTATTTTTTATGGTACAAAATATATATGTGGAAAAGGACTCTAAAAGATTTTACATGGCCCTCAATATGCAAACGGATTTATGTAGACGTTTTATATTCACTCTACATGAGTTTTATACATTGTGTGGATTATGCTTATGTTGGAATGATTTAACCTTTATATCTATCAATGTTGACATACATATTTTTGAGATATTTTTTGAAATCTGTAGTTCAACAAGGTTGGCGCTTAGCTCAAGAATGTGCTGTACTTTTATCTGAAGGTTGAAGTGCAAGATGTCTTCATGTACATTCTAAGAGGTTGATGGTACAAAGTCTAACAATTGAAATGGCAATATGAAATTGCAAATAAAAACATATAATGTGTCCTAAATTGTCATTCAAGACAAAAACTGATGTCAAAATGCTAGTATCACCTGTGTTATTTAGAGTGCACTTGTTGTTCTTAGGGGATTTTGTCAATATTTTTTTAAAGGAAAACCATGTATATATTTCAGTTTGAAAATGTGATAAATACATGAATATTAATACAACCCACCAATCATAACAAAATTAAAATAAAATGAATGTAATTAATACTTAAACATTAGACATTAGGATCCATTAGAAAGTTTCATTTTCAATATACTAAATTTCCTGACAAATATTTAACGCAACAGGCTTTAACTAATTAGGATCTGCATGAAATGCATCAGTTCAAAATGATATTCAGAGGTACTTGAAATGTTAGCCCGCAGCAACGGTGTTACTGTTGATTGCAGGGCAATGTGGTTATTTGCACACACAAAGGCCACAACTGTTGCATTTCTGAGGAGCTCCATCCTTCACTTCTTGCAAATTCATGAGACAACGAGCTCCTGCAGGATGTATGGGTGGCGATTTTGATGCAATCAATGGGGACAGCGAAGGTAAACACAGTACTAAATGTCATCTGCGGTGATTGTGCCGCCTCGGCATCACCTCGGGTGGGAGATCCAAATAGCCAAAATCAATAATCTAATCATTTCATATTCAAATCACACAGACCTGAGGCCTGGATCTTATTGCAGTTTCATATCCCTGGTGGGCGGATGTGTTCCAATCAGCAAACCAAAGCAGGCAGGTGCACTGAAAATACAGTATTTCAGCAGAGATTGAAAGTGGGATCACAATGATTAAACTGATTTATTTAAACTGATTTTCATAGAATTACATGAAAGATATATGTTTCCTGTCGTTTTTTTATCTTTTTTTTATCTTTATTGTAAATTATTGGAGTATTGAGTAGTTTCCCATGGCATTAGGTCTGGATATAAATGCCACAAATGAAGCAAGTCTCAGTATGACTATATCTGGTGGAATAAGTCTCATCTTCTAATATGAGCCCTCATCTGAAGCTCAGTATTTTAAGCCTAACAGCCTGTATATATGTGTGAGACTCTTAACTTGAAAAAATAAAGGAATCAGTTCTTGAGTTTATTTAGTGATATGACAAAGTTGACTTGTATACATTTCTTGGCTAGTTGTGTCAAAATGTGCAGAAATACAAGTGTGTGCATATTTTCATAAGATAGTGTGTATAATAACAGGGTAAACTGTTTAAAAAGAGTCTAAACCTTTTCTTTTTGAAACACTGAAGAAACTAATTTATTTGGGGGAAAAAAATCAGAATGTAAGCCTTCCGTAATTTGTTGCTTTGCTACAAACTGTATGTTCTCACAATAAATGAAACCTCTGCCATTTCTGACCAACATGTACAACAAACACAAAAGTGGACTTTTTCTGCAAATGTAACATTGTGTTTTTGATTACATTTCTGCTGAAGACCCCTAAATATATCAACAATCTCTGTAGTGGATGATAAGGATAATTGAACTGGTAAACAGACACGTGGAGGGAAAACATCTGTGAGAGCATCTGCACATTGCTGTACTGAGCCCTTTAGAAGTTTTCATTTACAATACACTCTACATGATTAGCACTATTCTGCAAACAAAACACCATAAATGGGAAAAGGCACCGGTTAGGAAGAAAGAACAGGGCTTACTATCATGACTTGTTTTCTTCAATAAAAGCGCTTCACACAAATAAGGCGGCTAATCCTACATGGAATATGGTGTGGCCCTGAATAGCTGCTTTTTCCAACTTGTTTACAAAGAGCATCTCTGTAGGCTATTCCCAGCTGATATGTGTATGTAAGTGTACATGTCCTGGAGGTTGTACCAATGCACTCAGGTGCCAATGCACTGCATTTGTAAGTGTCAATATGTGTGTGTTTGCAAATGAATTTTAATCCGAGTATATGCGTGTCACTTTGTGGTGTGTATGCATGTGTGTGTGTGTGTTTGTGCTCCCCTGCTGCTCTATGCAGATCTTAGGAGGAAAGAAAGCGTACATAAGGGATTGACTTGTATCTACAGAACAGTCAACAAGTCACAGACCGAACCAAGGAAAAATAGGATAAACGGTAATTCCTAGAGTAATATTTGCAAGCATTTGACACACATTCATAAATTATCAATGGATAATCTCCTTTCAACCGTGCTTTGACAAAAACATGCTTGGGTTTGCATGAATGACAGAGGGGAAGCAGTTGAAAGGAGAGAAAGACAGATTACATTCACACGTTGCCATCATCACACCTGGGAGCCTCAGTACAGTAGCACTGAGCCGCACCGCTGAGCAAAGAGCCCCGCCACTGGAAAAGTTAAAGGTTAAGTGCTTACGGGGCATGGTCCTGGTGGTACTTGTTGGGGGATTTTTGAGTTTTTCAGTAGCGAGATTTTCACAGCTGCAACACAACCAAGTCTTAAAACATGACCTTTCAGTGTGAATCCAATTTCCTCTGGGCCGATCTGTTACCAAAGGTCAATACATCCCTATTCAAGGTAAATTCAGAATTGTTATCTTTTGTTGCATTTGTATGCCTATTATTGTAAGCAGACGCCTATTAATGCAAAATGCAGATTTTGTTGTTTTTTTTACATATCAGTTCATCCGATGATTTTTTTTTCTTCTTGTGAATCTTATGCATCTTCTCAGGGTACAATCTCAAACTAATATTTTTATTGGAACTTTATGTGAAAACAAAGTAGCACATAACTGTGAAGAGGAAGTAAAATGATACATGGGTTTCCAATGTTTCAACAAATACAAATCTGAAAGTTTGTATTTACCCCTCTTTACTTTGACATCTATCATTTAAATCTCATTATTACAATGCATGTTGTGGGATTAAAAATAAAAAATTTGAGGAAAATAAACAGTTGCTTAAAGAAAGAAACAAATATTTCCATTTGAAGTGTGCCATAAGCCACTGTAAGCATGTGGAAGAAGGTGTTCAGGTAAAAGGTTGTCTTTTTTCCTTTTCTTTTTTCAGATTTAATAGCCTAAACCTAACATTGCACTTGGTGGTGGCTGCATCATTTTGCTGGGATAGTTACTGCATCTGCCAAAGGAAAACCGGTCAGTCATTGTGGAGACAAAATGAGCAAAATCCAGATCACTTTGAAACAATTCTGACTAATCTTAAGAATTATAACATATTATTTTGTAACAGAATATGATCCAAATACTAATAAAGCCTAATAAATTCACACTAAATTTGTGTCTGTATACAAAGGATTAGTCAATAACTATGTACGCCAAATGTCAAATTTGTGAATGAAATTTAATGAAAAACTCAAATATTTCTGATCTGAAATGGCTTGAAGAGACATAAAAATAATTCTATTAATTCCATGAATATTGCACAAAGCCATCTCATTTATTAAATAAACACAAATAAGTTTTCCCCCAATAGGTAGACAGACACAGAGACATGCAAACAGATCTGCATCTCTATAGCATCCTGTGTCAGATCGAGAGTTTCAGAGACATCTGCATCCTTGCCCGGCTCTGGGTTCATGTGGTTTGCACACGTCTGTTTGTGTGCATTTCTCCACACAGTCAGGCTGTGTCTAATTGCACGGGTCCATCTGTCAACTCTCAAAAACAAGCTTCTGTCTTACAGGCACAAACAGCACAGACGAAAGTACGCCAGCACAGAAAACACGCATGCCACAAGTGGCAGCCTCAAAGCCCTCAACTTGGACCCTGGACAATCTGCAGCCTTTCTGTGGCAGCTGTGTGGATGACATTGACTGGCAGGGGTTACAATATGGGCTCCATCTTATCAGGTCATGTTGTAAAACAATAAGCGTGCATTCAATGGTGGGGTGCACCAAGAAGGAGGGTATGAATGATAACTTACTGTTTGTGTACAGGTTGTTTTATTAGACAAATAAGTAAGTATGGACACAAAGAGCAAGGCCTCCATGTTGCAATAATAAAATTTCAATAATCTAGCCTTTTAATGTAATGATTTAATATTTATTAGTAGAGAATATTCTAGAAATTTGAAGCTATTACTAAAATTGCTGTCATATTTACCAACATTTTTGATGCTAAAATTTTAAAATGCATTATTTTATACAGGCACTTAAGTTGTTTTGATAAATGTTTGTCAACCTAAAGGTAAATTGGGTGTGCACAGTGACTTGCAAAAGTGTTCATACACCTTTGTCACATTTAGTCAGGTTACAATTTCATCTACTATACGCATACAACCAGAGCTGCAACAGAATGTCTTTGATTAAATTATATGCATGTTAGAGAGCGGCTTAGTCAAAGTCAGAGCCTAAATCTAGTTGAGAATTTGTGGTCACACTTGAAAATTGATATTCAGAGACACTATCCGTCCAATCTTACTGAAGCTGAGCTCATTTGCAAAGGATCATGGGCAAGCACATCAGTTTTTGAGAAAAATTAAGCTGGTAGAGGTAGCTATACCGCAAAGGTTGCCTCAAATACATTTAAATGCAACTCTTTTTAGAACTTAGGATTTTTTGTCCTTGCGTCATTTTCCATCTACTTCACAGTGATATCTGCGTATTTGCTGTAGTCTCTCATGTACCACCACAACAAAATGTGAATACAGTGTGAATACTTTTGCAAGGTACCGTACTGTACTGTACTGTACTGTATCACAAGTGAGTGCAACATGCAATTTCAGAGCGTGCTAATTTACTTATCTATCTGCATTGTGCTGCTGCGTGGACTCACTTAACGTCCGGCCGGTACAGATTGTATTTCAGTCTGAGCTCTCATTAGTAATGAGGTAAATGAAGGTTGTTTATGTGGAGCAGGAAACACCTGTTTCTCCAGGGACAGAAACATACCCTCCACCACCCGAACATAAAGAATGACATATCCCATTTCCCACTGTTCTTTCTTCTCGCTCATTGTTTCGCTGAATTAAAGACAAAATGCAGCCTTGATATCACAAAGTTAGCTTTTAAAGCAAGCATTCAGATTCATATGAGAGCAGAGGAAGAAAGGAAGGAAGGAAGGAAGGAAGGAAAGCAGGCATGCTGGTTGAAAAATCCTGGACAGGAAGTGTTTGACAAATGAAATCATATACAGTGCTTGCAAAAGTATTTATGCTCTGGGAACATTTTTCAACCTAACCTTACACATTTTTCAGATTTTATTTTTCCCCCCAACACTTAAGTATTCCAGATCATCAAACTAATTTTGAATGATGGTTTCAGCAATTAAGGGAAAAACATATGCAAATCCCTCTTTGTTAAATTGCAAATGAAATAAAAGTAAACACTTAATTTCATTAGCCACACAAAGGCCTAATTTCTGCTGGACCCATAGAATCAATAAATCCTATAAACAGAACTTGTCCAACAAAAACATGCCTAAAGCTTAACAGAGTCTACAAAATAAGTCCAATCTAAAAAAAAAGAACAGATGAGACAAAGTAATTTATATCTACTGATTTGGATAGAGCACAATAAGAGTCACTCTCCAAATCATGAAACAGTAGTGAACTGTCCCAGCAATGCCTTATATACTAAAACTACAAAGAGTAACTTCTAAAGCACAGAAAATGTTGCTTACCTCAGTTAAGGAGACAAAAAGCAACACAAAGGAATGTCTCAAATTTCATTAAAAACACGTTAAGGAGTCCAAGGACCTTTGGGAAAATATTATGTGGACTGATGAGACAAAAATAAAACTCTTTAGAAAATATGTCTCCCAGTATTTAAGACACAGAACATCAGAGAAAACAGTGTTAGAGTCTGCTTTGCTGCTTCAAGACGTTCACAACTTGCTGTACTTGATGGAATTATAAATGCTGCTCTGTATCACAAAACAATGAAGGAGAATGTCTGACAATCAGTTTGTCACCTCGACTTCAACGGCACTTACGTTACGCAGCAGGAAAAATATTCATAGGGCAATTGGAGGTGAACCTTTGGATCAATCAGAAAATTGAAAAAAAAAGCATATATATATTTATATTTATAGTCATGTCACACCATCAACCTAAACAGGCTAAATCAAATTAATGTGGCCAAATTCCTCTACTGCAATGTAAAATACTTTTTGCCAAAATTCTTCACTGGAACTGCTGGCGGCAGGGACAACACAACCTGTAATTAGGTTAAAGGAGCTTTAAATTATTCACATAGGGTCTGATCGGTTTGGATCTTGTTTTTACCTCATACTAAACAAGAAAACAATGATTTGTACTTACTCTAGTCATGTTTAGTATCAAAATAAATGTAATGGTTTGCAAAAATTAGATGTAACAAACCAAAAGGAAAGGAAATATGAAAAGGGGCAAAATCTTTTCACAATAATGTATGCATGCTACACTTTTAAGAGTTTTCTTTACTGATAACTTAATAAAATACACAGGAGTTTGTGTTTGGAACATGACAAAATTAAAGGAGTAGCAATATTTTTGCAAGACTTGTTGAGGACTGCACCATATTTTCAGAATGCAGAAAAAATGTTAATATTAAGATGCAATACGAATGAAATCTAAAGGTAAAAGAGAAAATGCCCAACGCTTGTCTTGAATGGCGCCATCAAAATGGACATTTTGAGGCCCGTGGTGAAACACACTTGAAAATTAAACCCACGAAATATCACCAACAGCAAAGAAAAATGCAAAACCACACAGTAGGAGAAAGTGAGCACCCTGCTTTCACATTACTCTCAGCCAATTCAATCAATACAGAATAGGATCTTGCATGAAAACATGACCTCTGGGTTTTTACACAGCAAAGATGCAATATATTTTTCCTCTTAGTGAAAAACGGACGTCAACTGCTGCTCCCTGGCAAGTGTGTCAATATCAAACAACTGCGCCTCCCTCTATTGCCAATAAACTGATTGTGCAATTCATCAGCCAACTCTGGGAGACAGTATTCCTAATTAAACGGAAGCTCGTAAATTCGACATTTTACAGGTCTTGCTCAGCTTGTAAATACAGTGTAAATAAGTTGTGGTGAGTGGCTTCATGGGCAGATGAAGGTCTGCGTTCGTGGTAAAACTCCTGCTGATGCATTCAATGAACAGCAGGCCAATTGCAATTAGACCTCTGTTTGCTCCCGTGCTTCCAGTGCGTCTCTCCTGCTCTTTTTTCCGTCCTTGCTGCCTTTACGGCACGCCGCGCGGTCTTCCATATTCTTTCTGAAGCCTGGTCGAATCAGATTGGATTAGCACTTTCAGAGGACACATTTGTTCGGGCCAATTAGAGCACTTCCTGGCACAGATGGAACCCTGGGGTCTCTGGGGAAAACCCCGGGTCGCATTTGGGTTCTAAAAAAAGCATAACGCATACTGTAGAGTCTGCAAAAAAAAAAGAAAAAAAAAAAAACACAGCACCAGCTGTGTGTGTGCATTTGCTTGGCTATCCCTTCAGGCCTAAATATGGCTGCTGTAAATAAAAATGCATTCTGACCTGACCAGTGTACCTTGGTAAATATGTTTAAAATTGTTACACAACCAGACTGCATGTATTTAATCCCCCCACACATATTCTTACCTGAGAGTGTATATCTTCTTTTGTTGAAGGGAAATGAAACTGCAGAGAATCACATCTCAGTGGCAGCAGGACGTCCTCAACCTGGAGAGAAGAGCGAGGGGGGGGGACACAGAGAGACGAGGGGGTGTTATTCAAGCTCACTGAACTGAAGTCCCTGTCATTTTTCACAATAGAGACAGATAGCTATAATATGTAGTGAATGTTGGGTGCCATGTGAATAATGGCCCCATCCAGATTGTGTGAATAGCCATAACCCACTCAAACACAAGAACCAGACGGTTCACAAAGCCGATGCGGCTCGCAGGGGCGCCTGTTTGGTGTTTACGCCGCCACGCTTGTGTGTGTGTGTGTGTGTGTGTGCTTTTGCGATCCGCCTCGTAATGACCTCTTAAGTGTTGGGATATCAAAGACTGTAATGGTCTACCTCTGTTCTCCCTGGCAGTTTACTGAGGGGAAAGCTCTCTTGTGCCATGATAGCTTGTTGATATGGTTAGCATTTCTCTGTCAAATGCCAGGGACGAGGGGAAATTGGTAGCTGTGTTTCACGGATGCAGAGACAGACTTTCATATCTGAAATGGTTTGCATCCTCTTCCAATTTTGTCATTTCATTTCTCTCTACCGACTTCTGGATCTGTTCTGTTATTCTTACCAGTGTGTCTCATTCTATCTTTACAATACATTGTCTTGCAAAAGCACTGATGCTTTTTGAACGTTTTCATATTTTGTCGTGTTACAGCAACAAGCATATGTGACAGACCAATATAAAGCAATGCGGGATTATGAACTGAAAAGAAAATTATATATCGCTTTTAAACTTTTTAGCAAAACAATATCCTGAATGTGGTGCACATTTGTATGTACACCAATTTGCTTCAACCAGTAGTTGTGTACTTCCTAAATATGGACTGATAGAATGGTGAGGCAGAAAACATGAAAAGGATAGTGCTGTAGTAGGATGAGACCAAAACTGAACTTTCTGGCCTGCATTCAATATGATAGGTGTGTATTGGAAAACTAACTCCAGACATCAACCATAACACTATGTTTCCATGATGGTGTGTGGTATGATGATCAAGCTGCAGGAGAATTCTTCTTCTCCAGGATGTATGGAGCTGGTTAGTTAATTAGAAAATGGATGGGTTTGTATTCTTGTTGTACACTCATTTCATTTGGCATTTGTTCTTTTTTTGAACACTACGTATTTCATACTTTTCTGGCACTTACTTCTAAAAACCTTTGAAAACCATTCGTCACATTTTCCTCCCGCTTCATGGTCACATTCTGCTTGTACAACCTATCGCATAAAGTTCCAATAAAAGTTACTGAAGTTTGTGATAACATGACTACTTGTTTGCCATTGATCTGCTTGGAAAAACCTGTCATCGCAGTAATTTTCATCGATCTTTAAGGATAAACATTTTGACCAGATCTCTAGGATTAAGCTCAATGCATCCCTTCCCAGTGTCTGCTTTATGCACAGATTCGTGCTCATCTCCTCTGGCACGACAAATGCAGTTTGTTCGGTTCTGTGTGTGTGTTTGTGCTCAGTGAGTGTGCTGCTGTTTTTTTCTGGGAAAGATGATGAAGTCCAGGAAATAGCATCTATCTGTATGCCCTTATTTTCTGGCAGTCTTTATCTGTCAGCCAAGGAAGAATGTTCCAGGCACACACACACAAAAAAACAAAAAACAAAAAAAAATGTAAAATTCATACACACACATCAAGATCAACAATCTGGGCTTGGACGTCTGTGGCGCTCCAGGGCAGGGCTGTGCAGTAACCGGGTCTATTAGGCAGCACAGGAGGCCAGAAGCTGTTTCTCTGTGTTAGATGCCTTCACAGATTTCTACTTACATGTGTGATCATGTGTAGGCAGGCAAATATAAAATGTAATACGTATGCTCGCTCTATGATGCAGCAGAATCACCACGGGCAAGAGATAATTAGTAAGAAATAACTTAAGTGATGAGCACCCCCACCTATGCAGCCCATCCATGCTTGTCTGACTTGTTTCTCTCTGAAGACAGTATGCATTATTCACATCTAGCTGGTTAACAACGGTGGCATCAGTGCAGAAGGAATGGAGGAAGAAAGGTGGAACAGAAGTGGGTTCGGATGCAGAAGAGAGGAACTGAAGGAAAACGTTTGCGTAAGCAGTGGTACATGGAAAAGAACGAGATTTCTCATTAAGGCTCTTTTAGGTGAACAAGTAGGAGAGGGTCAAAGATGCAGCCACTGAAAAGTCCATGCATACACCAGCAGCCAGCCACCATTTTCCTAAACCATTGTAAAGGATTTACTCAATAAAATGTAAGTTGCTCTTCAACTGTCAAAGGGCACAACTTTCCAGAGTATACCACAGCAACAGCTTTATGGAAAAATGTGTTAGATTTAACCAAGACACACACCAGAAAAGCTGCCCTTGGAAATGCATTCATCCTGAAAGAATTCAAGCTTAACAATCAGAACTCGTACTCAAAACCATCGCAGGAAGGAGTGCTTCCTTTTCGGGAGGGACCGTGGGGATATAAAACCAGACTGCCTGTTTTTGTTACATGTAGGCTTATTGTTGCAGATTAAAGATTTTCCAGTGGAAGTAAATAGCTGGCAACACAAATAAGGGAATAAAATATGACATAACAAGAACTCATAACCTTTTAACATAGTGTTTTTGTCTTAAAGGTGTAGCTCAGTATTTTATCGCTAAAAGTGTATGGATCAGTCATATTCCCTCTGTCTTTACTTCATAAAATAGATTATTACCAACTGTTAGACATACCACACCCAAGACAAAGACACCCTCTGAGAACTGATGATGCATGGTATGTAAGGTCAGAGTAACCATCAAAGAAGCAAGGCACTATGAAAATTAATAAATTAGGATTCACTTAAGATGTTTATATTTGAAATTTATTTTGACTAAAAACCTGTTTCACACTAAAGATTCATTGGGAGGGGGCTGCCAATAACCCGTCTTTCTAATGTAAATAATCACTGTCCTCTCTCTAACCAACCACCCAATGCAAAGTGACAATGGTGGGAAAGTTCACGAAACACTGATCATATAAACAGTTGGTGATTGGAGCCGTTTCACAATAGTAGAAATTCGCTTTGGGCTCAACCATACGACTAGCCTCAGTCTCTCGGTAAAAGTAGTTCAAGAATTGCTTTTCCTAGTTCAAATTAAGGTTAAAGTCTTTGCAAGGCAGGTCCAAGTCAACTTGAAAATCATTTGCGAAATTCAGTGTCAAGTCTCATCTCTCTTAGCAGCAGAAATTATTTCTATACATACATTTTTATATATATCTATATATATATATATATAATTATTATATATAATAAAGATAGATAGATAGATAGATAGATAGATAGAAGTAGATAGATAGATAGATAGATAGATAGATAGATAGATAGATAGATAACTATATAGACCCTACCCTAACCCTATATATACACATATAAAATCCATCTAGTGCATCCCTAATACATTGTAGTAGGGTTATGAATCCAAACCTGTAGTGTTTTGTAAAATCTTTCAATATTTGAAAGCTATTTATCCATGTTTAAATTTTAATCTGTTACCATTTAAATTACTGTCCAAAAAATATTAAACCCATTAGCATTGATTTTCTAAATATATCAAACAAAGTGCGTTTCTGTCTTTGTAAAGACCAAGTTAACACGCATTTATCCCCGCCTCCATTATATACTGCACGAATAAGGGTTTAAAGGCTTTTCTTCTCACACTGAACTGGAGATTTTTTAATAACATTGGGAAACAATGGGGGCTATTATCATAAGGTCAAAACACTGAAGCATTTCTTGCTTAGTTAACAGAATTTCTTATTGTTCTAGTTCCACTTTTATCTATAAACGGAAACAGAAGAGTCCTTTTGTGGGTGCTTTTTTGATCTTCCTAACCACATCAGTCTATCCATTGTCTTCTGTTTCTTCCTGCTAATGTATGCTTGAAAGCTACCAGTAGTATGTGTTACAATCTACAATCATATATTTTTTAAATGTTTAAAGACAAAGGAAAACAGGTGAGCGCTTCAGCTTTTATTAGGAGCTTATGAGGGCTACTGGAAAACAGGGTTCTGGTCAGGGTGCTCTTGCCTTGCTGAACAGTGGATAGATGAGTTTTTCTTTCCATTATTTTTCCTCTGTTCCTCTCGGTTCTATCTTTCAGAAGAAGAGTAGGTTTCACACAAGACACGCTTCACATTTTCCCACAGGAAAACAATAGTGTTTTCTATTGTAAGAAGCAGCGGTTGGATCACTGTCCCACATCATCCCCATTATTCATCAGTCCTCTGGATGTAATTAGGACTGTGCCATATGCTTTCGTGATCGTTTTTCATGTATTAGCCTTTGTAATTATGCCGTAAACCAAAGATTGCATCATAACAGTCTAGGATTTTTGTCGATGCCTGTTGGTGGAGATTTATGGTGAAGCTGAAGCTTTCTCTGAAAGGGTGGAGCCTCCTAATGTTCATTTAAAAACCACAGCTATCCCCTTGGTCTCTAATTCAATATAAGCATAAAGAATATGGAGCAATACTTTGCATGCTGTACCCAGGCAGAAAATGAAAGACTCTTGTCCATGTGACTCATATAGATCAGTAGAAGAAGACAAAGAGAAATGATAAATGATAAATTAAAAGTGCTGGTTGTTCAGCACTTACCAGAAAGCAAAACGTCTTGCTCGTGCAAGCAGCTCTCAGAGTGTTAGCTCCTGCTTCCAAGCTTCCTATCACCATGCATTCATTTGTTTTGAGGGCTGGTTGTGCTTTCAGAATTTTATAATTACAACAGAACCTATTCTCTAAAGCAGAATACTGTTGAATTTGTAAAGTGGGCACTGTTTCTGTCTTTTTCCTACTATACATCTCTATGCATTTATTATTACATTCATGTCTTGAATGAAGAAGATGAAAATTTGTATGAATTGAACTTGATTCTCAGGGAGGGGGGCTAAGGCAGTAGCCAGCATTTTTCAACGTTGTGGGGGGGGCACTGAGAATATCAAAACAGATTGGCTAGGCCGCATGCCAGCCGGAACAACAAGCATAAATAATATGGCACACTGACTGTAGCTGGTCAGTTATTACGCTGTTCAAACCACATTCACTGTTAAGCAGAAGAATAACTGTTTTACTTAAATTTATCCCCTCGGATGTTACTCAAAGTACTCAAAAAATGTACTTAAGTACAGTAACGATGTACTTGTACGTTGTTACTTCCCACCACTGGTTACCACGTATATGAAACATATTACATGCTGTATCTTATGTTCTTTTCAAATGAGTATTTAGAGTGTCAAAAAGGAAATAACTAACTCTCATATTAAGCATGTAAGCTAGTTTTTATGTTGAAAAAATATTTCAACAGGAAGGTTAAGATTACATAGGCTTATAAATTGAATAATTTTCATATTAGTTTACTGATTCTTTCAAGTGTCCAATTACTTTTGATAACTGGACATCAAATTAAGAAAAGTTAAGGTGGAAAAACTCAATAAAAAAGTAACTAAATAATATGGATTTAATAATGCCACACCACTATTAATCATGTACCCAGTCCTCAGGAGAAATTGAGATTATGTAAAGCACCTTGAAATGCCTGCTGCTGAAATGTGCTTTACAAATAAAATTTAATTGATTGATTGATTGTACAATACTTGTGATGCATTCAGAAATCCAGACTCCTACACAATAAACCAACCATAGCAAAAACCTTGGTAAATTAATTTTGCACAAAGATAGCTTTGTAAAAGACCATATTGGTCAACAAGTACTTCATTTACTCTATCCTAAAATAAAGATCTTGAACCTACACTTTCCCCTTCAGCTATGACAGATCTGCTATCATTTATCATCCTATCTGAGTAAAAGCCTTCAAAAAAGGCCTGTCAGCACACTCAAAGAGGATGCAAACACTTTTTCTTTTTTTATTTTTTTCAGAAAACAGGCACGTGGCCTGTTGTTAGTTATTGCTGCAGCCCCACAGGCTATGGTCCGAGTCATCTGTCTTTGTGTGACACTATCAGGTTCCCTTGCACAACGCAGAGGTGGTAAAATGACTTTATTACACAATGTGAACGATACTTCAGGGACAAATTGCCAGGGAGGCATCCACACCAAAGGGAGCGTGGAGCTTATCTGAAGACACTTGGACCATGTCAGCCTCTGTCTTGTGCAGTCTATTCTGCAATCACACGTTGTAAATGTGCTAAAAGGAACCCAACAGATTTGAGAATTCTCCTCGTCGACCATTATTCACCAGTCAAAAGAATGAACTTGGGCAGAGAAAGGTGCTAGATTTGCACCAGAAGGTTGTGTGGATGAATTAAGAAGGTGGAAGGCAAGATGCAAAAAGGAAGAAGTGACAAAACTTACATTACCATACCATTAGCCACTGTTAGAGTGCCTTTCATTTTGTTAGCAAATAGCCACAAAATTCAGTTACTGAGAAGAAGTAAGACAATACTGATGCATGTTATTTCAAAACAAAACTTTTATAAATTACAAACTGAAAAGTCTGGTGTGCATTTGTATTGCATGCTATCACCTTCCTATGTAGCTTTATTAATAAATATAGTCCATTACTTTTATGGAAAAGTTGCAAATTGAAAGCAATTATCATAAGAAAGCTCAAAAAAGGGCAATTTTCAGATTTCGCTAAGTTACAGATAGCAAAGTAGATCCTTACGTCCAATAAGACTCAATGTTACATTTTATGGTCATCATGAGGAATTTTGTGTGTCTAAGAGAATTCATTTTGCACATCAGTTTGAAACACCATTCCCCAAAAGGAACACAATGGCACCTGTATCATTGTGTGGGAATCTTTTTCGTCAGCAGACAGAGAAGCTGGTCAGAGTTGATGGGAAGAAGGGTGAAGTAAAATACAGGGTGATCCTGGGTACAAAACACATTACCTCTAAACATACAGACATGATGAGTCTAGTCAAAGTAAAGACAAGAATCCATTTGACAATCTGTGAAAAGAAAAAAATCAGGAGCAAGAAACTTAATCACCAAAGGTTTAAAGCTGACAGAGATCAACGGACCCTTGGCTGATGCAACTACAACAAAAGCTAGTTCTACAAAACATTGACTCAGAGGTACTGGACATAAATGCCCACAATACTTTACAGATATTTAATTTAAAAAAAAGAAGAAGAAGGAGGAAAAAAAATCTTTGTGTTGATCTTTCAAATAAAATCCAAATAAAATTAACTGAAGCCTGTGGCTGACAAAATGTGAAAAGTTTCAAATGTTTATTGCTTATACTTTTGTTTGATCAAGCATGACCATGTAGTCATTCTTTCCTTTCTTCATCCTATCAAACTACACCACCAGCTAAGCTACAGATCAATACTCTCTCTGGCACATATTCTCACTCCCAAAGACTCCGAATGAAAATGCCATTCGATATCAATCAGCGTCACAGCCGGGCCACAGAGCAGGCACAATAAATGACAGTGTTGTTTTCCAAATTTGCCATCAAACGACGAGTCCCATCAATGTGCTTCAAGTCAGATCTTTCGGCCTGGTTTATGCTGAAAGGAACCAGATGAACAGGGGAGTGGAAGATGTATGTAATGCAGTTAAAGTAAAAGCCCAGTAAGCAAGAAATTTAAGAGGGGCCAAGGGATGATGGTATTACAGCCGACGCTGATTGCAGACAATCTGCTGAAGAAGGGAAAGATATGGAAAATATCATTGGTTGCAGCGATGGGGATATGCGAGGCGGGCAAGTGCTGGAAAGTGAAGAGAAAAAAAAGAGTAAATTGCATCTATTCGACAACATGCTGTAATAAACTACAACAAACATTTTACTGTGCGGCGAAACATGACTGTTAAAGTAATTGAAGGCAACACCATTCATAAAACAGCCAATCTAGACTTCCCCTTACAACTGTCTTCTGCCTCAGTCTTTTATTAGCACCAAGTCCTTAAACAGTCCTGTGTTTTTGAAACCCTGCGGTAGTTTCCTCCATTGACAAGAAATGCCATCTTATACTTCATGCCACCGAGAGATTTATGCCCCCAGCCCCGCGATGACCTCATTGTTCACTGCCCCATAATTCAAATCTGATCTGCTGTGTTGCATCACATTGTGTGTGACTCATTTCCATGAAGCCCATTCTCCAAACAAGCGAGGCCTCCTCGGCACGCTACAGTAAACCGACAAACAAAAGCAAAGAATTCCCCATCAGTAACACTAGCCGGCTGGCTTCACGCGTAGAACAACACAGAAATGCTTCGTTTAAAGGGACCGGACTGGGAGAAGGGGGTGAGCACTATTGCAAAGGCCTTCCTGCAGAGACCAAAAATAATCAGTAGACCTTTGAGCGAGCAACTTACAATAATTGATTCAGCATTCTCTGTGTTTTTTTTTTTATGTCGCCCTTGTAAACATACAGCTGCAGGCAAGTCCATGTGGGGCCTCCGAGTATCTGATCTTATGCACTCAAGTTCAAGCGTGTTTGTTTAAAGGAAAGTGGTTGCTGTTGATGTGCATCACATTAACGTGTGGAAGGAAATGTATGTATGTATGTGTGTCTATTGACTGGTGACAGCTCTGAGTGGTGCACAGGGAGGTGAAGGACACAGCAGACAAGTGTGGGGCAGTGTATGAATTTCTTTTTTTTTTGTCTTTGTGAAAGAGGAATAGCGCCTGAACTAAACGCTTTACAAGAACAAAGGCGTTAGCAGGAATGCATACCTATAGCGGTGTAAAAATGTACCTGTAACTTATTGTCACACTTATATGTTTCATACAGTATCTTTATATAAATGTTAATATCAGATAGACGACCTGCATGAACATTGTGCATAATGCAGTTTTCAAAAGTTTCCAACGACTGACGTAAATCATTTTCAGTAACTGAAAATGAGATTTATTTACATATCTACAGAGAAATGTTGGCCCACTCTTCTTTGCAAAACTGCTTTGCTTCAGCCACATTGAATGTTTTTTGAGAATAAAAAACTGAGTTAAATACTATTTATTTTTTTATTATTTGGAGATTGACTGGCTTATTATGAATTATTATCTCCTGCAAACCAAAGCAACCTAAGCTTATGGCATTTTCCTTCAGGATTGTTTTAATAGAAAGCAAAGTTATGTCTTCATCAATTACAGCAAGAATGAAGTAACAAAACAGCCCCAGGCTATCACCATCACCCCTATGTTGGAATGTTGGTATGGTGTATTTTCAAACTCCCACCCCTACTCCTCATATATACGTGGGTGATTGACAGTGTTAAAGCCCTCCTGGTTGTTACTGGTCATTTCTTGAGTTGTTCTCATATTATCTGTCTCATACTATGCTGACAGGATATTGTGATGGTTTTAACAAATTTGTTAAAAAGCAGACTGTTTATAAGAGTGCCATATTGCAGCTTTAAGATGCTGCAGTTGAGATTTATAATTTAATTAGCTTTAATAATGTAACAGTAAAAATAGTTTTAGTTGCTTATGTGCAAACAGTGTACAAAACGCATAGTGAAATGATTTATTCCAGAGTCATGTCTGTTTTCGATCCATTTAGGATCGATTTACATCCTTATCTTCCTCCCACCAACAGAGATGTCTTCAGATTCTTCAAATGTATTTTTATATGTATATATGCATTGTGTATCACCTGTAAATGTTCTGCAGCAAATGCAGCAATACTTCCCAAGTCTGCTTTTTTCATTTCCAAAATCCTGAAAGAACCTACTTTATATTCATTAGATTTTCTTTGTTGTATTCTGGTTTTGAAGCTTCATATACCCGCTCTAGTCTATTGTTATTCCCTTCCCAACACTTACACAAAGTTAGGTGGCATTTAGGCATAAGCTGGTGTGAGATGCCCATGGTATGTTGTGTGTTTCCCAACACTGGTCCTCAAGGCACACAGCCCTACATGTTTCAGCTGATTGCAGTTCAGCAAACACCTGTCAATGGAAATAATTTGTGCTGAAGCAGGGGAACATCTAAAACATGCAGGCCAGTGTACCTTGAAGACCAGGGTTGCGAAACACTGACCTGGAGGAAAAACCAGCACAGTACCAAGAGTATTAAAACTAACACAATTAGGTATAATAGCTACAATCCTAAACAAGGTCGTCTGATTCCCGGCCTCTGACTATTTTCTGCATGTCTTTCCCTCCTCTCTGTGCTCTCTCTACTGTTGAATATAGAACATTAGCACAATAAAAACTGTAAAAATAAAAAAATATATCCACTTTATAGAATCTAAAATTTTATTTTTTAATTAAGTTTCCAGCTACTTTTCAATAGATTAATCTACAACGTCTGTTTCATTAACATGTAAATCAAAGAGATGTCCAAAAAAAATCTCAAACAAAAATCTCTTCATAAGGACATTGTAATACTGAATTTTAATGTAAAACACTATCATTCATTTTAAATACCTGTTTTTATCCCACTTAGACTCATAAACCCAAGACAGATTGCAACACAAGAAAAACAGCCACACAATAACTCCTTTGGGTCAGTGTGGAGTCACCAATTAACCTAACATGCACGCAAAGGCTGACCAAGTACCCAGAGGAAACCCACGCAGGAAGGAAAAGAGGGGTGGGGGAGTGACATCCAAACTGCATAAAGAAGTCCTGCACAGGCGAGATGTGATCCACAGACCTTCTCCTGTGAGGTGACATTGCTGGTGCTTTCTGTGGAACTTTTCATTCTAATCATGGGTCTGAAGATATACTGTATAATTATAGGGTTGTACTTTAATTTTCATTAATCACTTCTGTCATTACAACTCCTCTATTCTTGTGTGTTATTTGTTTGGTATAGCTGATGTATATCTAATTACAATCTGGGTTTTCTTTTTGTGTTTTTGAAACGTGTTTAATTCAGTAAATAGATTATCTAATTAAATCTGTGAAAATTTCTGCTTTAATAAGCCCCTTCCTTGTTTTAATGTGACAGGAAATGAGCTCTTTTGTCTTGTGCTAAAAAATATCTGACTTAATCAGTAACGCTTGTGAATCTAAGCAAGAAACAAATTACCATATGTCAGTCGGCAGACCAGTTTGTCTTTATTGCACAACAACCACAAACCTAAATGCATTTTAGTCGGATATTTCGGATATATTAAGTCAATGTGCATCATTGAGAAGTGAAAGGTATGAATGAAACATGGTCAAAATGTTTACTTTTAAAAATCTGAGAAGTGCGGCATGCATTTCCGACTCTAAGAAGGAATGTTGTTGCAATCACATCTGCAAATCTCTTCCAGCTTTGGTCAGTTATTCCTTGCATTAAAAAAAAAAACACTCAGCTCACTCAGATTGGATGAAAAGCCTTGGTGCACATTCTATTTCAAATCTTGTCAAAAATGTTCAATTCAATGAAAACCTGGACTTGGACTGGGACAACTTTGCACATGGGCATGCTTTGATCCAACACATACCATTGTAGCTCTGGCACTGTGCTGAAGATTGTTCTCCTGCTTGAGAACAACCTCCAACCCCATGACAAGCTTTTTCACCGCCTCTGGAAGATTTTCTTCCAGAAATGTCCTGTATTTAACTTTGTTATCTTCCCTGTTGGGTCCCTCGGACGAGCTTTCTACTACAGAAATCCATAGCATAACACTGCCACCAAATCTTTTCAAAAAGAGGCATCATTTGTTCAGGGTTTTCTCCTCCATGTGTAGCGTTTTACATCTAGCTCATAAAACTCAATTTTTGCCTCCTCTAACCAAAGCCTCTTTTTTCAGGTGTGATTATGAGGTTTGTGGCAAACTAAGGGGAAATTCTTTTGGTTTTCGTACAACAATTCAACAATCTTGGGACTCTACCATAAAAGCCAGATTTATGGTCTACACAATTAATAGCTGTTGTGTCAGCATAATTTTCCACCTGAGCTGTGTATCGCTGCTCTTTCTTCAGAGTCAGATGGGCCTTGAGGCTGCTTGTCTGATTAATGCTCTTAGGTGTGCGTCTGTGTTTTGGTATGTTTGTAGTTGCCCTGTTCATTTTACATTTTCAGATTATAGATTTAGCAGTTCTCTATAAGAGGGCCAATGTTTGGACTCGAATGTCTCACCCTGCTTTAAATTTCTCCCTGACCTTTCTGCTGTGCTGCTTGGTTTTTATGATGCTGTTTGTTCTCTAATGTTCTCTAACAAATCTCCAGGACTTTCACAAAACAGCTGGATTTTTGCTGAGATTAAATTCAACGTAGATGGATTCTGTTTACTGATTATATTACTTTATTTTGGGGTGCCAAAGTTAAATGGACTGAATATAACTGCATGATTGAGTTTGTATTTGTGAAAACATGAATGAAACAAAGATAATTTTCTTTCCACTTCCCAATTTTGCACTACTTTATCTATCTAGTCAAACCAATTTGAATATATGCAATATATGCAAAATATACATTTTTAACAATTGTGCATATTTGTTTGATGTATGATAGCTGATGTAGGGGATTTGGGGTGAGGGATTTGTTTTTTGCTGTCATATTTTTTTAACGTGCTATTTATAAGTGTTCTTCTGTTATGATTTTGATGTACTTGTGTTGTTTCCAATTTTACTTGATTCCTATAAAGTGTCCAAGTGTCTAGAAAAGAGTTATGCAAATTCAATGTACTTTTATTATTATGATTATTATTAATATTATTATTATTAGCATTATTTTGTATTTGACAGACACAATATAAAATTCGTCAGGGCAGACAGATTCAACCATCTGTGCGATTCGTTTTTTACCGTTTACCTTCAGCTTCACAGCCTGATGTTGTTTAAAGATTCGATTACATTGCACTGCTTAACGCTGCAATATCCAGTGAGCAGGAAAACAAGACGGATCACTTTCAGCACCTCACAAATAGCTCGTAACACCTGGCATTAGCGGGCAGTCGAACAGCGAACAACATGGAAACAGCACAGAAACTACAGACCACTAAAAAGCTGAGGTGGGTTGATTTTAGAGCCCTTAAAAATCCCTACAGAGTTAGACATTTCACTGTGGAGGGCAGTTCTAATCACAGTCACTCAATGAATGAGTCTGTCCACAGTTGGTTTCTCCCTTTTCCCAATCATAAAGCACTATACTCTGGCCGCATGGCGAAGAGAGGGACAGGGATTTCACGCATAAAGAAAGGACGAATGAGTTAAGGGACATGATGGAAAATGCAGGAGAGTCTGGTTTCTTCTTTAAGAGAGGCGACGGGCAGGAGAACGGATATGTTAACACATGACCAAGTACTTTAGGACAATGAGGAAGCCAGGCAAGAATCTTGGATTATTATTTTAATATAAGAGAGAGATGTCATCTAGCACAAGAGAGGCCTTTTGAATTAGGTTAAGTTCGGCACTCAAAAGAATCAATCAAAAGGAATCATCGTGGCTTTATGAAAAACCACTGAAAGAGCAGTTAAATTCTACAGCTGTGTTTTCATTAAAAACTAATATTATTATGAAAGCAGTTTTCTTTTTACAACCTATGCCTCATGAGTGATGGTTTATTTGTGCAGAGAGCTTGGTTGTCTCTGCAGGCATAATAAACACAACCTAATGTTTATCTAAGAAGCTCTCTGACACAGGCCTTTGGCTTGCCAAGCATAAATTAACTTAATACAAAACTGGATATGATGAAGAACATTTGATCATCCACAAGGTGAGTCACCTTCCTCATCTCAAATCCCACCATTGTGAGCAGGCAATGTCCTCTACAGTGACCAACCATCATATCCCCACTAAAACCATGTCTCTTAAGCACAAAGTCTTTATTTTCATCATCTTCATTTTGAAGATAAAAAAAAAATCCAAGCTAACAACTGAACCTAACTATAGTCACGGCCTCTTCAAGCATGTTGTCCCCACATGCTCCCAAAGCTTCAAGATCTGGGTCTACTCTAACTCCTAAATGTAGATTTTTTCTAAACTATCCTGATTCAGGACGGGTAACATCTAAGTCTCACCCTTGAGCACAGCAAGGAACTTCCACTAAAGAGCAGCAGTGTGTTTTAACCTTAAACAAACTGAATTGTACTTCAACGTGGTTTTATGTGGTAGGTCAATATGCAGTTTCTGCTGTAAGGTGAACTAAAATAAATTATTTTATTTGTTTATTTACTGAATTGAGGCGATACTTTGTAGAACAGCTCAAACTTCATCAGATTAGATGAAAAATGTCTCCAAGTATCAGCTCGCAAGTCTCTTGCAATCTACTTTGTCCTAGCCTGTCCTGTTTACTGCATTTCAGGCATACTATGTAAAGAAGGTTTCCTAGATGTGCCAAGGCAGATTTCCTTTATAAAAAAAAGAGCATCTCTAGACGGAATCCTAATTGCGTGATTGACTTTATTAACTAAAGACAACATCTAACATCAAAGTAGGCAGCCACAATGCTATAACAGTAACCTGTGTTTGCATACCCTTCATCCATTTTGATTATTTATGTGATTTCTGCTGGGTGGGTGTAGTTGGGTGGAAATATATGTAAAAATAAGTGTCTTTGTGTTCAGTGAGAGTACGTGAGCGAGTATGTCACCTGGAGGAGCACAGATGTAAGAGTGTTGAGAATGGTACAAGGCCTGCAATGCAGCACCCAAGAGCAGCAACAAACAGGTGGATGTGATCCCAGACTGCAGGCTGCAGACCCTGGCGAGGACAACAGACTACAACACCCATGCTGACAGAGGTTTCCTTTATGAGATGAACCTGAGGACACAGAGAGCTGCTTACTTTCCTCAGCCCTTTTGTCTTTACAGGCAGATATAGAACACAAAAACACAGCAATGTCAGCGTAAGTTCAGCAACCTTAAGCCTATCGCAAGCTCTTATCAGCTGAAGGCGGGAGGTGAAAAGCCCTTAGCTTTAGAGGCAGAATACACTCTAACCTTGAAGGATTAGGTCAGGGTGCAACATTATCTTCCAATAATCTGATAACAACTGCAAACAGGATGCACAAACACAAAAAGAATGCATCTGTCCAACTCGTTCAGTCAATGTCAAAGCCAACGACAGGATGATAATTTGAATAGGTCAAAAATGGTCTTCAGAGTATCAGTGAAAGCACAGAAAATATAAAGGCTAAATGCAGTCTATCACCATCAGGCAGACATTATAAACTCCCACTCCTGGCAAAGTCCCAAAACCCACACAGCTTGCTGAAATGTTGGCCAAGCCCACCTTACTTTAAAAAAAAATGCCTGCAGTCACTTCCAAAAGAGAGAACATTTTTCAATATTTCTAAATATGTATTGTAATCAGAAAGTTGAACACCTTCAGTAGACAGCTCCCACACACTTATGAGAAGCTTAATCACCCCAAAAATAATATCTGACTTCTTTCTCATGAATGTGGGCACCGGCAGGAGCCAAGGCTGCTGGTAGAGGAGACCCGCTAGCCGGAAGGAGGTGGGCTTGTGCTTTCCCATGCTGTCAAGTGAGGAGAAGCTGTAAACAAATCATTTGTAGAACAATAGCATAGAAAAATGCCCTATCTTTCCATTTATATAATTCTCTGCAAAAATAGAGGATACAGTACTATCAGTTTTTTTGAAATATGCTTTTAACTCCTGTATTTATGTAACATTATAACTGCTAATTGTAACATATTTATTGAGAATGAATGGGTAAGCTAAATATTTAGAAATTGCAACAAAAAAGTATTTTTTATTTTATTTTCAGTCTTAGTTAAATTGTTGTGGGTCACCCATAAATCCTATTCCACCACCATGAAACATGGGTCGTGTTTCAGATCTTCAAAAAAGTTCACATCAGACAAAGATGATGTGAGTAAATGCAAACAGTGATCTCCAAATCTTGATTTCATTAACTGAGAGGAAAAAACTATCTACGCAAACCTGGAAATATGTTAAATCCTGATTTTACTGACCAACAAATAACTTTCACAGAAAGAATTTTATCTAACAATCTGGAAAGAGAAACAAAGCAAATTCTATGAGTTTGAGAGTACAGGAAACTATGCTAGCATCTGTCCATAAATGGAGAAAACTTAGACCAGAGCAGAACATTCACTAAAGAGGCCAGCAAACCAAAATTATTCCAAGAGCAAACTGTTAACTATTTCAGAAGGTTGCAAAACAACAACTTCAGTTAACATCAGTGTTCAGGATTTAATGCCAGGAAAAAGACATGGTAAAAATATGATCCATGCTAGAGTGAAAAGCATTACTGACCAAAATTAACACAAATATCTATTTCGCATTACCTTAAAACATTGTGATGATTCCAAGAATTTCTGGACAACTTTTGACAAGACAAAAATGAATTGTTTTGGAACCAAATGCATGCAGAAAAATACTAGTACAAAAAAAAAGAACAATAGCGTAGTCAAAGTCTGATTACACCACTCAATTACTGTAGTTATGCTACTAATGCTTGAAAACTTTAAGTTGTGGCTGAATTACAAATATTGTGTCAACAGTAGTTGTCACAACCAGTCATTAAGCAGGTGGCAATAACTTTTTTCAAATAAAGCCATGTTGGTTTGAATGTTTTTTTTCTCTTTACAATTTAAATTATTACTTGGAAACTGCATTTTGATCCCAATCTTGAGGTCATTCTTGTTTCAGTCTGTTAAATTAAAATTTGTTTGATGATCTGAAACAAGTGTGACAAAAAAGGGAGAAACTGAGAAAATCTACAAGGGGGAGTGATATATTTTCATAGAAGAGTGAGAAAGGAATGTGAGCCACTTTTTTGACTGAAAGCTGCAAATTTACCATCATTTGTTTCTAAATAATTCTATGTAAATCAGAGTTTGGGATCTGCATAGCCACTAAGCTGAACTAACAGCACAAATGCTGAAATGAAATTCTCTCATTACCCCTTGAAAATGCAAATTGACTGTAGTAACAAGCGGTTACAGTTGTAACAAAACTGATTATGTGCCTGCTTGTCTTAATATTCTTGTGTGCATTTCCCAAACGCTGTCTGTCTGAGATGAATCGTGTTGCCTGCCAAGGTTTATTTTCATTATCTGGAGGTTTTCGTGTTAGCAGAAGATGTTTAACAGACGATCCCTTGTTCCAATAACGACCTCCTTCCGTTTCACGGGTAGATATTGTTCATGGAATCTTCCAAATCTAAACCAAATGTATTTGCGATATTAACAGCTCTGAACAAAAGGAGAGCGAGGTCTTCAAGTCAAGCAAAAATGATCTGAATTAGCACAACCACCGTGCTTCACTCTTTTTTTTTTCTTTCTCCTCAGCACGGATCTTTAGCCGTCTCCTCCATCATAACAGAAAAGAAGCAGTGACCTAATTTATGGGAGGACAGACAGACCTACAGTAAGCAGAATGCTGGATGTCGGCTGCTGCACATCGTACGCTTTCAGGGGCTGAGAAACATTGGTGCCACATGAATTTTGTTACCGAACACGACTCTGGTTGTTCTTTAACAACCCCACGCTCACACTTGTCTGTTTGACAAACGTCCTGCGGCTGGCTCTTGAGAGGCTATCTGAGCCTGTCAGAAAAGTAAACCATTTAGACAAGATAACACAAAAAACTATTAAAGCTTATCTTTCTCCACTGTTTGAGACAGATTCAGAAATCAGACACAAACACACACACACACACATACAAGAAGTAAAATCAGTCCCTTCCTAAAGTATTGCAACGCTTGAACTTTTTCACATTTTGTCACTTAGCACAATTGTGGTGCATTATTACAAAGTGGAAGGTATGCATTTATATTCAGACCCATTTTATTCTGATGCCCTTAAATAAAATCCAGTTCAACTAATTGCCTTGCCCCACAGACCCCATGAGTCAATGCTTTATAACCAAGTTTTTCTGCAATTACATCTAATTAGGCATGAGGTTCCTGCTTATTTTATGTGTATGTCACTATTGACTCTGCAGACCTACAGACTAAAATTCCTTTCTTCTTTGCGAAATAGCTGAAGCTCAGTAAGACTTGCTTTAGAGCATCTATGCACATCAATTCCCAAGTCTTGCCGCAGATTGTGAATTGTATTAAGGTCTGGATTTTGACTGGGTCATTCTAACATACCCTTCAATCTAAACCATTCCAATTTGACTCTAGTTGTTTGTTCAAAGTCTTTTGGTGACTCTCTACCCAGTCTCAAGACTTCTGCAGCCTTTACCAGATTTTCTTCCAGCAATCCCCTTTATTTACCCCAGTCTTTATTCCCATCAACTCTAAGATTCCTTACTTTTTGTGAAGAAATACCAACCTTCCAGCCTGATGCCACCACAATGTTTTGCAGGAGGGATGATGTATTCAGTCTCCAGATGAACTGCACTAATATGACTAATATGACTTTATGTTGCATTAGAGGTAACAGTGTAACAATACTTCCACTGATAACTTATTTTAACTAGAAGTGCACGATATATCGACACTGACATCAGTATTGGCTAATATCAGTAATTTTTTTACATATTGGTATGTTCCCAATATGAACAACTGATATTTATTTTTGACTTGTTGCGATCTGTTTATGGCCAGGGTTCCCCTCCCCGCCCCAACGTTGTCAAAACAGTAATAAAATATATGTGTAAAGAAATTGTTATTGACCATTACAGTGATATTAATATTTCGGCCCAACTTTTCATATCAGTGAATCACTAAATTTCTTCCAGAAATTCTTTACATCATCACATTGCATAATTAAAATTGTGTGTGTTGTGTACTGTAAAATAAAGAAGTTAGAGGAAATGTACATAAATATAAAAAAAACTTTTGAGAAAAAAAATCCCAATTAAATACTTCCAACGTTTGAAGTAGAGCAGTGTCAAAATGTGATCAGATGCAAAGCGTCCTGATCCAAATCCATTTATCTACACTCAGCCTATCTAAAGCTGTAAACATTTCCAAGGAAACATGCCTCTCTTTTAGCCGATATGGTCCAACAGGCACCGTGTAACATGATAAAATGTGACCACTTTCATTTTTGCTCAACAGATTCCTCTGTGGCGTCTTTCTCTGCTGCATCGCCCTGTAAACATATTATCATCCATCCTGCTTCCCCTTGGATAAGATCTCCACAAAGAGTTGGAAAATTTGTTGCTAAGAGCCATTTGGATATTGAGGGTAATGTGATTCAAATAGGCCAGTACACAGCCACCCAAGCAGACTCTCAGACACCAGGGGTGCCTATTGAAGAGGGGAGGACTTTAAATGGCAGCTATCTGCAATTATTTGTCTGCCAAATCACTGATTAGTCGTCCAGTCAATCATTGGTGAGGAATTAAAACAGGATTAGGCAAGCAATACTTGTTACTCAATATTATTAAAATTAATTATGAAGCAAGTGGCTGGGTTTTTCTTCCTTTTTTTTCTGCAGGAGTGTGCCACCTTCTGTAATTTACTGTTATACACCAAGGTCATCTGCAAACCCAACCTCCAGATGCCTTCCTATTGTAAATATAATCAATGTTTTTTTTTTGTTGGTTTTTTTTTTCACCCGTAAATCCGCATGATTGACTTGCGCCGGCCTCTTGGATGCCGCTGATCCCAAACACAGTGCCGTTATTTTTGTTTTTTTTTTCTCTCTCTCTCTCGGATCCTCTGGACTGCGGCTGACGAAAAACCCGAGCACGTCCCCGAGCCCTGCGAGCCTTTCTGCATTCCCATATCTGAACACGCCAGTGACAGCCGCATAAAAATAAGAGAAGCCCTCAATAAGACGCGAAGCCGTTAGTCTTGCCATCCATCATGCCGAGGTACATGTGATGTGTAATCGCGCCCTGCAGTGAGGCAGATACATGCGGCTGTACAGCACCAGAATAATAACGCGGTACACACGCCGAGGTCCGACGGGAGCTGTCACCGGGATAACGTGATCGCATTGATTGGGGATCCGGAGAGCTAATGGAGGGATCATCGCTTATTGCTTCGAGTCACATCCGAGCGACGCCCTTTACGCAGCCGCGATCCCCCCCCTCACCACCACCTCCCCCCCCCCCCCCCCCCAACCCACCCCGGACAAGCATCCTGTGCGAACCGGTGTTGAACATGTTACCCACCGAGAGAGGCCAGCTCTGTAAGCGCAATAATCGCAGGCCACATTCCCATAGGCATCCAAGCCAGCGCTGCCGTAGAGCATCTCAGCTCAGATGCACAGGTTGACATGCAGCCAAACGGGGTCTCAAAGACGCTCGCCGCTCATGTCTCCGTAGATCTGCATCATTTGAGAGGGAATGATTTAAAAAAAAAAAATAAAATAAAATAAAAAAGTGGATTCTTACCCAATCACCAGCAGCAGAGATCTCAGGGCAAATATGTACACATCCAGCACGGAGAAGAGGCGACGTTTCTTATCAGGCGGCAGGACTCAAATATATCTTCCTAGTCGGTTTGTTTCACTTGATGATCGCTGCTTGGACTCCGGACTTGGTGCAAAAAAAAAAAAAAGGGGGGGAGCCCGGACAAGTGTTCCTCCAGGAAGGGATGGGGGGATAAAGCTATGGCTGCGTGCTTAGGATCCCGATCAGGAAGGAGGGGGAAAAAAAAAAAGCTCTACTCCGTCCAAACGCTCTACAAGCCCAGTAGAGAGCTGGAGGAGGACAGAGGCGTATCTCTCTCTCTCTCTCTCTCTCTCTCTCTCTCTCTCTCTCTCCCTCTATCCGTCTGTCTGTATCCCGGTCCTTCCCTTCTTCCCTCCCCCGTCTCTCTCCTTATGTTCTTAACTGACTTCAGCTGAAGTCCACAGGCGCAACGGAGCAGAGGAGCAGAGGACCGTGGTCAGGAAGCGAGAGCAACGGAGAGATAGAGGAGGGGGACGAGGGGCGGGAGGGTCAGAAATGACAAACCAATTTAGGAGCGCGGCGAAATGTTCGGCCGATCAGAGCGCAGCCCCGGCTGGAGGAGCGCTACGACGCAGGCAGGAAGGCAGGCGAGGAGGGGTGGAGGGTTTTGGAGAGAAGGTGATGATGCCTGCCTGGGGGATGCAGGAAGGGAAAAGAGGGAGATATGAAGTTGGGGGGGGGGTTGTCTGTCTGGTGGAAAACACGGAACTGGACCTGACTCCCAAATCTTTGGACGTAGAGCTCCACCTGCCGTGTGAAAACGCGCAGAGGCTGGCCCAATAAATAAATAAAAAAAAAGTCCTCCGGCGAGAAAGGTGGACGGCCACAACAGCTCCACCTTACAGACCGCGTCACTGGACACCAACGAGAGTCCCGTCTGATTTGTTGTTGCTCCTGTTGCTGCTTTGTGGCTCTCTAAGAGGGAGCTCTACCAGCAGAGAGACTGTACTGCCTCTGATACATTAAAACCTCGAAAGTTCTTGTCTTTCAAGGAAAGTAAGGCATTTTGAATTTTTTATTTATTTTTTAAATGAAAATCAGATATATCCAAGTTTCCTGTCCCTGCTGAAGAAACTCATCACCACAGCATGATGCCTGCCTCCACCATGTCTCACAGTGAGACATGGTGTGTCCACAAACTGTTATGCATGTATGCCAAAAAAAAGTTGAAACAGCCTTGATCGATTTTTGTATCCATTAGTCAGGATGTTATAATCACACAGCACCGAGAATCAGCAAAATTAGGACAAAGGTTCTTTATACAGCCCTACTAAGACATGAATAACTGAAAAATATACCAATGTGGTCTCAGTGCTGGGGTCACAGATCCTTTTAGAAAGAAAAACTGTACCTAAAATAAGTACAGTTGACAAAACTTGAAAGAAACTTATCAAGGCCCTAAGCCAAGTTTTCTATGCTGTCACCAGTTTCAGTGAGAAATATGCAATTCAGTGAATTAAAAAATTCTAGAAGCTCCCATGCTTCTGGAGGCTCAAGAGATATAAACAATGGACCTTACCACAGGGGCCGAGTTTCATTGCCTAATGCCAATTTTACATCACAGCGCAGGTACCATGTGCTTGACCATTTCACAAACACAAGCTACAGTAGTAAACACATGCTAATGTACATTGTAGACTAGCAGACCGACAGAAAGTTTTTGCGTCAGGACTCGAAAAAGAATGGTTCTCCACCGCCGTCAGTGGGGAATCTGTACAGGCGATGTCAGGTATCCTGATCGTGTTTGTGGAACTAAAATTCACAGATTTCCAAAATCTGAAACAGAATCAAATGGATGAAAACTTGTGCACGACCGCATTTGCAGCTCAACCGTTGTAGGATCAATAAGAACAAAGGAGTGTCTGCTGGTGTAAGTATTATTGCTTTGCTTTCTTTGTGTTTAGTGAAAGAAAAAAAAAGAATGTCAATAATAAACACATCCATTATGAAAACCTTTTAGCCAAGTACAGCATAATGGCAGTACCGATACAACTTCTACACCTTGAAGCCTGTCTGTTACTGTCCTACATTAGCTGATCAGATCAATATGCAATGTGTACCGTATTTGACATACATTAAAGATGTTATTTTACCTGAAAAGGCTTTTTAATAAACTGTTATCGTGTTAGCCACGCTAATCATGTTAGCCACCGAGTACCGTGTATCAGGCATAGGCACATTTGAACATTTGTCAACAGAAATCACCCTCAAAACCATGAATGCCCGACTTACCCAGTCTTGCAAGAACAATAGGTGTCAGTGATCTTGTCCACAGCTATATTTGTGCTGAGGGTGTGAGGATCTGCTGTGTTCCTCATCGACCGGTCGCATTTAGCTGTGACGCGCACAATGTTGGAGGCATCGCATGGCTAAAACACCTTGATGTCGTCCAAAAAAGATGACATGAACTCTTTGATTCCCCTGTCCATTGTCGTGGCTGACATTTTTTGAAAATTCAGCAGAAATTCTAAACTCATCCACTCAGAAATACTCTGCAGAGAGTCAGTCAAAATGAAATTACATATAGAAACTAAGCACCACGAGGCTTTGTTTGTGAGACATGCAGCCACGTGAGATTTTCGAGGGGCGTTTCTGGGCGGAGATTGGTAAGGTCCATTTAGCAGTGGTAGAACAATCCAAACTCAGAATTTTTTATTGGGGAACTCTCCAAAGTTATTGCAGTATTGTGAGTTTGCGAGTGAGGGGGGTCAGAGTTTTCCCCCAGAAAACTTGCCAAGCCTGGTGCTGCTAGCCCAGTCATCCAGCCAGCCACCATGTTATTGAGTTAAAAAATGTTTAAAGTTGACAACAAATTTGAAAATACTACTTGTGATGCATTTTTGGAAGGCTGGAAGATTAATAAATAAACACCAAGGACAAAGTCGTAAAAAAGGCAATAATTTAAAAAGAAACTAAGCTAAATTAACATTATTAGACATGGGCACAAGTAAAGCCTGGTGGCCTACCAGGCTTATAATATGCTGAGGGAAACCCTAGGGGTCGTAGTGAGGGACTGGACATTCTGATGATCACAATAGCAAATATGGTTCAATAAGGTTCTGAAACGTAAGATTTTAGGCAACAACTTTCTTTATAAATGTGAAAATGAACCTAGAGATTTGCTCCACAAATCCAGCTTAGGAATCAAAATGGTGTGAGAGTCATGCCTCAAAACCCACAAGGAAATATGCAATTAGGTGAAAAAGTTGGGTGAAGAGAAGACAATCAAGATTAGCTCTGGAAATGAAAATTTATTTATAAATTCACGTTTGAGGCAGGCCTAATTGAATAAACAAAAGGAAGCTCTGCCTGGAAAGGTCAAAAGCATGAAAAAGTGCAGACTATAAATAACCTACAGCCTTTCCGTGATTATTGACCTATAAAGAATGAATGAATTAATAAATAAATATATAAAATGCATTTATCATCTATGCATGTTTGTTTGTGATAGCCTAAACACAAATTCTTAAGTAGAACAGGCTACAATATAAATATTGTCCAGTGGGAACAATAAATGAGTGTGTGTTAACACCAGCATTAAGGCATGTAGATTCACACAAAAGGTCCAAAAAAGTTAAACATCCATAAAAATCTATATTTACAAGAACAGCAATATACTGTACATGATTAAAACAAAACAAAACAATAAAAATATCAGGAATAGAAATGGCATACTTAAATCCAAGGGTTGTGCAACTGGATGACTGGTGCATGATTATTATTTTTAATACCTAAATGTTAGTTGCTGTTTGTAAAAGAACTGGGTAACTTTAACAAAACACTGCGTTAGAAACTGTGACTCAGTTTGTTGACATCGTGAAAAGAGCAGCGTTGTCATTCTTCAGGGATCCCAGTGTCGAACTCAACAGCAATCTGATGAGACTACCCCAAACCTCTTCCACAGGCCAAAATAATACATTGTAAGACGGTAAATTTATGTGTGGATGTGTTTGAATTTCGATTTTTTTTTTTCAACTCAGAATTAAATTGTCAAATGTCTTAGTAAACACAATGAACCTTGTGTTTATTGGTTTTAATCTATTAATTTTCACTGCAGACTAAAACTGAAAATAATTCATATTATTACTTGTCATTTATCCAGGTCAAGGATTATTCTCATCAAGGTTCTCTACACCTCCACCCTGCTTTGTTAAATTAGTGCTGGCCCAAGAGAAGAGGAAAGTAAGCTGCTGTCCATGACATGCTCTGAACAGAACTTGACCTCTCACCCAGAATACAAGTCGTAAACCTTGAAACTTGTGACTTGGTTAATAATAATAATAATTAAATAAAAGCATAAATAAAAATTGTAAAGCTATTTTAAGTCATTCAAATTGTGAAAAAAAACTGATGAATGTGCTAGCTACAACTAAAATGACTAAGATATGAATAGACATGAACAGTCATTTTCTCTGGTTTGTAGGTTTTCTGCTGCTTTTGTCTGTGGTGGTATCACACTTCATTTCTGCTGCTGCTGTTGCTGCAAATTAATTAATACATGACAATTTTCTGTGTGTGCTTGAAAGCAAAACCAATTTAAATGGTTATGCCTTCCCAACTTTACAGTCTGCATTGAAATGCTGCTCTGCAGACACAACTACCAGGCCAAATGAATAAGCCATTGAAAACCATTGTCTCTACAATTTATTGATATTGAAAGCTATTTGGAGGGTTTATGAAGTAATGTGATCTGAGTCATAAGGGTCAAGTAAACGATTTAGTCAATTTTACTACTGAGTAACAAGAAAATCCTGAATCAATAGCGGAATTAAATGAAACGCATGCAAATTGTTGAGTTGTGCCCATTTAAAAGGTATTACAGGTGTATTTCAATAAATATGAATATGTTCAAAAATTGTATTTATTTATGTACTTCAGTTCAAATACTGAATATCCTATGTACTTACAGTGACCAATAAAGATTTTGGTAATACTTTATCTGAATGGGTGTGCATAAGACTGACATGACACTGTCAAAAACATGACATAACACCTGTCATGAACATAAATTAGTCTTTATGAATGTTTATGACAGTTGTCATAAAGTGTCATTCAGTAAATAATTACACTTTTAATGCAAAGTTGCTCTAAAAGTTGCATTAATCCATCCCAGAGAAGCCCATTAAAAATGCCAACTTTGCATTAAATTAACATGATTTACAAAATCATGCAAAGTTGGCACTTTTAATGCAACTTTTATCTTTTAACAGTGCACGTCCATTACTTACCGGTATCATACATTCTGACCTGCAGTACCCGTCATTCATTGTATCATTTACAAAGCTGAAGTTGGCAACATCAGCACAAACACCAGCTTCTTCTGCAAACTCCGTTCTCTTCCTCTATTTGCTCCTCCTCTTAACTCCTTGTGATTTTTACATCGCCACTTTTCAGTTCAAATTGAAATGGAATGTTACTCATTGCTGTTTTAGCTGGACGGAGTTAGAACTAGGCGAACTAGCCTTTCATTTACCCAGAATGCATTGCAGCTTAAGCAACATGGCGGCGTCCATATTTTTATTCTAAAGATGTATTAAGCAGCCTGTGGTATTTAACTTGAAATGTTTCTCAATATTTCTTAAGGACGTGTGAAGGCTAAATAATACATTTGATTCTGCTTAGCTGATAACTCCTCACATTATCACTACCTGTGGAAATTTCACTTGGACTTCACATAGCTTGAATTCTGTGCCTCTTCACTTTTCTGCCCATTTGCTTAGAAGGTATATTCCAATGGCAATTAACCAGAAATACATTTCAACTCTCCTAGCAAAACATTCAAGACATTCTTAGATCAGTTGGTGTTTGGAATGCTGAGCTGAATCTGCAAGTGGTTCTTTAGTTTCTCAGTTTATGATTCATGTTTTAACTCCCTGAAAAAAAAAAAAACAGGAAATCAAACCAATACAGTGCTGGATCCAAGGCCTTGTTTAACAAACATTATACTTTCGGGTTGTCTTGAATCCAAGCAGTTTTTTTTTTGTGAGGAACACAGATTTCTTTCAGTTATCTATGAAAACTGAAAGAAAAAAGAAGGAAAATATAATACAATCTTTAATTATATATGTCACACCGTTCTTTCTCTTCAGTCGGTAGGGGATGAGCTCTTTGTGCTTGGAGATCAAGGGGTGCGTGCATGCGCAGTGCACTACGCGCTCTCTTGACGCTCTGACTGGACTCAACGCAGGGGAAATAAAGTGCTCATCTGCTTTTTATTGGCAGCTGTGTCGCGTCTCAGACCGCTGTCGTAACTCGATCCACCTGCAAAAGTGGTTCGGTTTTCTGTAAAAGTCCATCTGTACCATCAGACTGACTGACTGACTGCTGAAGGTGGAGGAGATTCTCTCAAGGACCTGTTGATCGTCTGCTACAATGGAGGTGAGACGGAGCACCGCGCTGCTTCTGATGTCCGTCTGGTTGTCATAGTAATGGCGCTAAATTGCCTTTGTTTACAGAAGCAGCTTCGCAGATTGATTAGCAAATTAACAGCTGAAATGTTACCGTAAGCTAGACCAGTGTTATGTTTTTTTTTTCTTTCTTAGAACCAATTTAGAAGCACGACTTTAATAAGAACTTTTAGACGTGCAATAAGAACCATATAAACATCCTATCCCGATGCCCATCATTGGCTCCTAATTAGATTTCAGATGAGATCTTGTCATTTCCATGTCGTCGTTTTGCAAATCAAATCATGTCACTTGTGTCAGGCTTTGGAGCCACACTCTCCTCCCCTCCACCTCTACTTAAGTCAGAAGGGTCGGGAGGCCGTGTGTCGCAGTTAATTATCATCAGGGGCGGATAAAGCCTTTTGGAGCAGATTTAAATCCTGCTAAAGAGCATTAGGTGACAAGCAAGGCGCTTGGAAACAAACATGGCACAAACCCTGGAGGGAGAAGATATATGGGGGAAATGATACAAGCTAATGAACAGATGTAAAATAATTACTTGTAAGCTAGTTATTTTTCTTGGAAAGTGGGAGGAGGTTATTAAAGAGCTCCAAAATTCTCAGCAAATTCTATCTTAGAGGAGGAATGTGTTTCCACAGATAGAATCAAAACCTTTCAAAATCTGCAAAGCTTCTCTAAACGTATTTTCTACGTTACAGGAGCCAAGTGGACAAGCATGAGCATCAGCTTGAGACATAGAAGAAAATTTGGACTGAAGAACTCCCTCCGACAATAATGGAGATAATGGGTGAGTGTGTTTGGTGACCTTTTAGATGTAGGAGTGTATTTGAGTCGTCTCCTCCCCCTCCAAAGAGAAAAAGAAAAAAAAGGGTCACAATAACATCTATATACGCGTAGCTTAAAATTAGGGTTTAAGACATGGCCGCTGCAGTCAGACAGGCGCGTAGTTACATGAGCAGGTGGCGCTGGCCTCACACCCCTGTCAAAAGTTTGCAAGGAGGACTTTACAGGGTTTTAGCTTCTGCCACAAACAATTACCTCAGTTGTGGCTTGCTCTCATTAGTCCCAACTCGGCTAAACGAGCAAGGACAACATGACCTGATACAATTGGCAGTCCACTGCTTTTGTTCTTCGACGTACCAGACAACCTAATGTTTCCTCATTAAGTTCACTGGGGCCAAACTTTAACTTAAACTTCATTGCAAATGTTGGAAGAACTCACACTGGCGCTTCTCTGGGTCACCGATGTCACTTTACTGCAGATATACAAGCTTCTTTGCTTGGACCATCCAACTACATTGTCTTTAATATTTGCTGCTTTTCCCTCTCACATCAACATTCCCTGACTTTCTGCCAATGTCAAAATTAGAGTAAAGCCATTAGAATCAGAATATGCATTGAAAGGCATATTAAACAGTTCCTGCAATTATTTATAGATTTTGTCTGTCATGAAAAGCATCTGACTATACACACCTAAACAGCAAATATATAAAAACAGCATAACAAAACAAGCAAATTGTTTAATTAAAATCACCAAGGATACTCAGGGAAATGTGCGAAAAATACACTAGTAGTGCTTCCACTGGGATTAAAAGCTAAGTCCAACCTCACAGTTTCTGTCGTAATTAAGAGGGTAAATGGCAGCCAGGTCCGGCTTACCAAATTAATTTAATTAACTGAGTGTCAGCAGTGGTCGGTGACTCTTCCAGCTGTTTGATGAAACAATGCCAGGCTGGAAAGAGATCAGCACTACAAAAAGAGAGTTAATTATTGGTGCTCAACGATCTGAGAAGAGTTTGAAGATTTTTTTTTCCCAAAACAATTTCAAGTCAATTGTTCCTCAGTAAACAACAGTACAAAACAAATTCTCATTGAAAATGAACAAGAGAAGAGTGTTCAAGCCTTAGTCATCAGATTAACTGGACAAATGCTAAATATGGTTTCTTCAAAGAAAATTAAAATAATTATAATAATAATTGTAAGCTTAAATGGTTCTACAAAGGTATTTTTGTCCTTGCAGCGTGTCTTTTGGAACTCTAGTGTTGTTAATGGGAATTTTTTGCTAAAAATGTTCATTTTCAGAGTGGCATTAGTGTCAGCTTTCACACCACAAGCCAGTATTGACACATTTATCTGAGTGAGACGTTATTGCTTGCAAGAGCTTTGTGTTGCAGAAACGGTCTCTAAATTCACACATGCACATCAAGAAACCTTTGTTGTCCGCTGAGAGGCATCAGGGATGGATCAATTCTAACCTGATAGACCAGGTACAGTTTACAGTATTATGGTGGAAAAGGTTTGGAAAACTTGGAGTTTGAAAATCCCTTATTTTCCTGCAGTTGAAAGCTGTTCTAATGAGAGACAATAGAAACCCTGGTTTGAGTACAAAGCCTGTGTTGCTGTCTTGCAGCTGGCTGAAAGAAAGTTTTCCCTCAAATTTAGCTGCATGAAAATATTTCTAGTGAGGTAATGCTGCTTTAACAATAATTTCCGTTAACCAGCCAAATACAGGCTCTGAGACCAAGCAGTTAGCCTGTCTAATTGTTGAGTTGATTTAAGGAGCAGAATTTTGAAAACATGTTTTGCTCAATACACAATTTATATTCTATATTTCTTACTTAAATTTATGTTTGTCAGAATACATTAATTTTAAAGATAATAGTCCTATTTTAGTATTTTGTATTATTGAAGCAGGAGTGGGATCATTTATCATTTTGGTTGTTTTTTTTTAATTAAAGCAGTTTATTGTTTTATATATCTTTGTTATGAATTTTTTGTAAATAATGTAACAGTGCAACTGGGGTTGTTTTACTAAATTTTATTCTATCAACCCACTATTTGGCCTGTGTGCTTAAGTTTTGTGTCTGTATGTGTGTAAAGAAGGTGTTACGGGCCTAAAGTAAATTTGCTACATAAGAAAAGCTGTAAAAGCACCCGGCATCTCCATGACAGGTGAAAATGGTAAAGCACCAGACACTTCTCTGAAACCAACTTACACTAGAGTTAAATGTGACTCCATATAAGAGTTGAAGCCTAGCTGAAGTTTGATCATGCAACCATGACATTAAACACAAAGAGCAAAAATAGTGTTGCCACAGTCTAGTCAAAGTAAAGAACTTAATCTTTGTGGAAAAACTGTGGCAACTGAGTAGGCAGCGTGAAGTGTACCAGGCAGTGTGAAACTTATCTTTTATGCATAGCTTTTGCGTCGTATTTTAAACTATTTTTACATCATTACAAAAAAAAAATAAACATCTTAAAATATATGGAGAAATTCATCTTTTTTTTTAGTTGTTGCTTAATTATTTGGAATGATTTAATTGTCGTTTAATGTTAAATAACAATTATGTTCCTAATGTTACCTTTTTGTAACCCAGAAAGGCCGAACACTCTAGCCTTTAAAATCAATTTTCTCTGCAGATGCTCGGTGCGCCTTAGAAGCTGTGGAAAGACTGCAAGCCAAACTGAAGGAGCGAGGGGAGGCTCCCACTCAGGAAAAGCTCTCTGTGCTGAAGACTGTCCTGCAGAGTCCTCTTTTCCTGCACATACTCAGCTTGCAGCAAACTCAGCCAAAGCCTCCGGTGAAGGTATAGCACAAACCTCTTGTGTGGGCGTTTGGTTTGTATTGAATGATAAGGGGAAAGAGGTGGCATTCTCAAAATACTGAATGCACGGACCAAACCAGATGAGTAATCAGCTTACCTAAGCTTACCCCTTAAGCTACGATAGAGTGTGGGAGGGATGGATGGTGCTTATCATGACCACAAATTGGGCGGAAATGTCTGTTACTGTTTGGAGTTATGGCCTAATGTCACATATGTTTGCACAGCCTGATATACAGTAAAATAATCAGCTATAGAATTTGGCAGATTATATCACCTAATCATTTTGGTTTCCATCGTGCCTCCAAAGCAGCTTTGTTCCATAGTCATCCTTAAAACCCTTGAGGGTTTTGTTTTAAGGCTTTTGATCCTAAATGTTTACTACTGTTTCTAAAACTTTGGGCTTTTGTCTGATCACATGTTTGGCATTAAAAGAATATAGAAATTAGGGGTCATTCCTTTGACTCCTGTGAAGCAGTTTTTATAAAGTGAATGGTGGGTCTGTAGTGTATTCGACGTCTACAGTTATATTTATTTGGTACTTGTACAAAGCAGACATGTTGATCCAAGGTGTCCACATTGGGCAACTATTCCCCATAGCAATGTTGAAAAAAAAACATTGCCAGTTATCACAAACACTTGATGGCAGTTGGGATCAAGCATGGCCCAACTGGTTCTTAGATCAAGGAGCAATGACATTTTCTCATAGAGTCAGTCAAGTATTGTGCCTGTAATGTACACACAAAAACAACTTTTTAAATTACTTTTTAAATGAGTCCACTAAAGCATTTTTATTGGACTAAAAAGCAAAAACAAAAGAAAAATGGAAGGGGACAAATACTTTCAACAGCTCTGTACATATGTTGACAGGGCATGAAAATGACTTTATAGAGGGATGAACTAAAATGTTTTAGCAGAAGTAATTGCAACTCCCATCAGCATTCAGACAGTCTGTTAAGTAACTAAGCATTTTATAGAATTTGTGACTTTAATTAGACAACAAGTTTATAATTTGGAAAACCCACTATGTTGCAGTGGAGCTGATTAGATAAACCAAAAGTGTTTAATGTTGTTAATTGCAACAGATGGGAGTTTTAATATTGTATGATTCATGAAACGCAGAACATACTTCATAAATAAGCTACGCAAAAATCCTCATCATACTGGAAGGCTCCCAAACCTTCTCTTTAATCTGAATCTGTTGGACATTTATGACACCATTTAGACATTTAGCTCACTCGTTAGTGGTAAGTACCAAAGCTTGCTAACTGCCTGATGGGGTGTACTCTAATAGGATACCCAATGGCCTTCACACACAAGCGTCATTAAATTAGCAATCTTGCATATGCCTGAAGCCATTTAGTATATTTGCATCCGAAGAAACATGGCACTGGAGCATAGAAAAGGTTTGAATTTGTACCAGGAAAATTATTTGTAGCATTAGCAATATATCCTCAGGGTAAAGTTGTGCAAATCTGTTTAGAAGCGGTTTACTTCTTTTTATTAATTCTGAAAATTGGACTTCAGACCGCTGTATGTCATGAACCCAAAGAAGAGGAAATGAATAGGATACAAATCAGAAAAGCATGCCTCTATGATGACTGTGGACATCATATTGAGTTCTGTCAAACAATAAGCAGATGTGAGATCATATCCTAATCAAAATATGCACACTTAACATCAAAATCAGTTTTAGTATAACAAAGTAATTTGTCCCATACAGGAAATTTTCCAGAGGCATTTTTTGGGAAGTAATTTGTGAGATACCCACCAGTGATGGAGGCATTTTCTTTTTCTTTTTGGATTTATCTCAACAGCACAGTGTGTCACTCATTTGCCGATTTCTGCCCAGGTCCCCCTTGAAAATGAGATCTGGATCTTAAATAAAGGAAATAAAAAAATTGTACAGCATTTTGTCCTGGTCCTATCAGCCAGCATTGTGCTTCAAAATCTCAACATGCTGTAAAAATGAATCACCCCCTTGGTCCTTACTTCTGTGTGTTCTCAAAATATCAAGAAAAGTGCGTTAGGATTGTCATTGTCCATGCTTACTATTGCTAGTGTAGAATTAGCCTCCAGAAGAGTTTTAGCTGCATCCCAACTTTAGACTAATTTTAAAAGAAGTTAGCTTTCTCTGAAAGAGTAAGTTGTTTGGACATTTTTTATTTCGTTTATTTGATTCACTAGAGGTGCCAAATATGCCCTGTTTTTTTGTTTGTTTGTTTGTTTTGTTTTTTTACATAAGAATGTCACCAGAGTACAGGTGAGATACACTCACAGCTGTGTATTCTTGTATTAGGGAAAATGTCTGCTGAATGTGAAAAGCACTACGTAAAACTTGCATGTCATGATTTGTGATGATGATGATGATGATGATGATGATGATGATGATGATGATGATGATGATGATGATGATGATGATGATGATGATAGAACCCAAATGCAGAATAGACAGAGGCAGGAAGTAGCTGATAAATATTTAATTTTAAAAATGACTAAACAAATATTTAAAAAACTAAGCAAAACAGGGAACCAGGGCAAGAACAAAACAAGGACTGTGTACCATTAACATGAAAATCTAGCAAAGAGTGAATTAAATCAACATGGAAATATGATTTTTGGAACTATGGATCAGGGCTAATTGCTAACTGAATACATTTCTGAGGGGAGAGCAGAAGGCAGGCTGTGGGGGTGAGAGAAAGATGGCGGAGGGGAGAAAGGATGAGCAAATACTAACAGGGAAGCTGGGAAGAGATAAATATAAATTGTGATAGAGAATAACAAAACACAAGAAGTAAATAAGAAATACAGTCTAACTAAAAGACCTGAGAACTGATCTAAAGTAAAAGAGAAACAAGACAGATCTAATCAGAAAAAAGAACAGATGACCAAAACTATAATCCCAGAAAAAACAAAAATCATGACAACATAAGTTACACGACTGTAACAGGTGCAAAATCATCTGATCAGAAAAAACATGTCTCAAATATTTTCTGATCCACCTTGAAGACACAGTTTGATTGTGAAATTGTGTTTCAGAGTAAATTCCAGCCAAAGCTGAATGATACCCCTGATCTGCAGTTTATTTTTAATAACAGTAAATCAAATACAAAAACTATGACTTTATTGGAGTAATGCTGTGTGGAGAAACTTAGGAGTTTGTCCCCCAGTGCACACATCTCTTTATAGCTCTGGAAGAGGATGCCCCTAAACTACCATCAGTTTGTTAGATAACACCATGAGGGAATGCGCAAAACAAGAGCATGATGTAGGGGTTGAACCTTTTGGCAAAAGCAGGGGTTGCCACAGCAGACTGCCATGTTCATCCCATATATTGATATGCGAGTGACTCATGCTTGGGACATTTATGCTCTGTTCGTATTCAGATAGATTTGTGGTCAGATGGGTGCACAGTTTGATGTTCATTTTACCAATACAGAAATATAAACGTCTTGTCTAGAGGTCTTTGATAGTTTTCCTTCAAATGTAAGAACTCAAACAGTTTGCCATCGAAGCAGAGCCAGATGTTCTGGTAATTCCAGCTCTTTGGTTGGAAGTAATGTCCATCCTTCGGTGTGCAGTCAACTCAACTTTAAGATTTATCAAAGCACACTTGCCTCTTAGCAGATAGCAGAGTAGACAAGTCAAAAAACAAAAACCATGGCATGTGATGTGGTGGGGCAGAAGTTAAGCACAATCCACATATGGGGGCCTCAGTCCTCGACGCAGCTGTCACAGGTTCAATTCCCGACCTTGTTGACCTTTGCTGCATGTCTTCCCCCTTCTCTCATTACCCACTTTCCTGTCAATTAACTATCAAATAAAGGCCATGAGAGCCAAACCAGTCTTTAAAACAACAAACCATGCACATCTTCCTTGTAGGTGTACAGTCATGCTGAAAGTTTATTTCAATCTTTAAATAATTCAGCCTGTTATCCAAGGGATAAACAGTGGATGGAGAGGTGTAGTTGTTCCCTTACTTTAGATCCGTCTCCAGCAACATGTTGCGTCTCATTCCGCCTGCAGTCGACAATCTGCGTACCATTCTCTGTAAATCATGAACGTTTTTACTTCTCTGCTTGGAAATAAGAGAAATAAATACGGCAGCATATGGAACAAAATAGAAGGTTTTCCTGGACCAAGCCACTTGAATGTTTGTGCATGAGAATTTAAAGGGAAAGAAATACAGGAGAACTAAAAAGAAAACAACAGATCATGACCATTTTAACAGACCCAAACATATCAGAAGTAAGCCTTCACTGACATGCTCTCTAATGCTTTGTAACAGAAGATCTAAGACCAGAGGAACAGTTTAAAAGAAGTGAAAAAAAGTTATCTCACATTTGTTTGCTCCCACTTATCCTTTTTTCTCATTTTGTATATTTCTGCATTTTTTAGCATTCATTTTTATTCCCTCTCCTTCCTCTTTCTCATTTCCTAATCCTTTCAGTTTCCCTTACTTCATTACTTTTGTAACCTCATATAATGTTTCTGACTTCAATATCCATTCTCCTCTTGCGTCTGTTCTTTCCCTCCAACTATTTTGTTCCAAATTTGTGTTGCACTCATTTTAAATCTCTTGTTGTCCAACTAGGGGAAAGGCGTTTCCAAATCTGTGTCCCTGAACTGTGGCCCATGTCTGGACTTACCTGTTGGTGTAAAGGCTCTGAGCCACAGCGACTCATACACTTGGGCTGTGGAGAACCGAAAGTCTTTTCAGAAGGATGGCAGCATCTCCTCCTTTGGTTCACATGAATTATCCTTCTCAGATATCTACCCAGACAACTTTTCTCACAAGGAATCCCAGGTATGTAAAACTACCCATAATAAAGGTGAAAGGCACTTTTCTTTGACAGGGACCAATTTATTTCTAACACCTTCTCAAAGCTACCAAATAATTTCTTTTTTAAGCACACTACCCTATGAAATGTCACATTTTACATTCTAGTATTATTCCTTTGATGATTAAAGTCATGTGTGGTTGTCTTATCATCAGACAATGGTTTCATTAGGTCCTATGAAGCTGTTACTCACATACAGGTGCTGGTCATAAAATTAGAATATAATGAAAAAGTAGATTTATTTCAGTAATTCCATTTAAAAAGTGAAACTTGTATATTATATTCATACATTACATACAAACTCATATATTTCAAATGTTTATTTTGTTTAATTTTGATGATTACAAATTGTCATTTGTAATTATTACAAATTAATACAAATTATTTAAATTATTAAATTAATACAAATTATTATTATTAATACAAATTATACAAATTATTACAAATTACAAATGAAAATCTCAAATTCAGCATATCAGAAAATTAGAATATTACTGAAGACCAATAAAAACAAAGGATTTATAGAAATGTTGGCCAACTGAAAAGTATGAACATGAAAAGTATGATCATGTACAGCACTCAGTATTTAGTTGGGGCTCCTTTGGCCTGTATTACTGCAGCAATGCGGCGTGGCATGGAGTCGATCAGTCTGTGGCACTGCTCAGGTGTTATGATAGCCCAGGTTGCTCTAATAGTGGCTTTTAGCTCTTCTGAATTGTTGGGTCTGGTGTATTGCATCTTCTTCTTCACAAATACCCCATAGATTTTCTATGGGGTTAAGGTCAGGAGAGTTTGCTGGCCAATAAAGAACAGGGATACCATGGTCCTTCAACCAGGTACTGGTAGCTTTGGCACTGTGTGCAGGTGCCAAGTCCTGTTGGAAAATGAAATCTGCATCTCCAAAAAGTTGGTCAGCAGCAGGAAGCATGAAGTGCTCTAAAACTTCCTGGTATGTGGCTGCGTTGACCCTGGACCTCAGAAAACACAATGGACCAACACCAGCAGATGACATGGCACCCCAAACCATCACTGACTGTGGAAACTTTACACTGGACTTCAAGCAACGTGGATGAAGTGCCTCTCTTCTTTTCCTCCAGACTCTGGGACCTTGATTTCCAAAGGAAATGCAAAATTTACTTTCATCAGAGAACATGACTTTGGACCACTCACCAGCAGTCCAGTCCTGTTTCTCTTTAGCCCAGGCAAGACGCTTCTGACGCTGTCTGTGGTTCAAGAGTGGCTTGACACAAGGAATGCGACAGCAGAAACCCATGTCTTTCATACGTCTGTGTGTGGTGGTTCTTGAAGCACTCACTCCAGATGCAGTCCACTCTTTGTGAATCTCCCCCACATTTTTGAATGGGTTTTGTTTCACAATCCTCTCCAGGGTGCGGTTATCTCTCTTGCTTGTACACTTTTTTCGACCACATCATTTCCTTCCCTTCGCCTCTCTATTAATGTGCTTGGACACAGAGTTCTGTGAACAGCCAGCCTCTTTAGCGATGACCTTTTGTGTCTTGCCCTCCTTGTGCAAGGTGTTGATGGTCGTCTTTTGGACAACTGTCAAGTCAGCAGTCTTCCCCATGATTGTGTAGCCTATAGAACTAGACTGAAAGACCATTTAAAGGCCTTTGCAGGTGGTTTGAGTTAATTAGCTGATTAGAGTGTGGTACCAGGTGCCATCAATTTTGAACCTTTTCACAAGATTCTAATTTTCTGATATGCTGAATTTGAGATTTTCATTTGATGTCATTTGTAATCATCAAAATTAAACGAAATAAACATTTGAAATATATGAGTTTGTATGTAATGTATGAATATAATATACAAGTTTCACTTTTTAAATGGAATTACTGAAATAAATCTACTTTTTCATTATATTCTAATTTTATGACCAGCACCTGTATGGGGCTCATTGTTTTCAGTACTGCACTCCTCCTCGTATTTCCCGCACCATGTCGATGGGTAGGAACCTTTCTGCTATTGCACATGAGGTACAGTAAACATTACATGGGAGGTTTCACTGTAAATCTGCTGAAACCTTAATGAGGATTGTCTTCCTAAATTGTTTTGGTTTCTTCTTCCCTTTGACTGGCCAGAGGCGTCACGTTGAGATAATAGAGCTGATCAATGATGGGAAAGGACTTGGTTTTGGCATTGTAGGAGGACGCAGCACAGGAGTCATGGTCAAGACAATCCTACCTGGAGGAGCAGCAGGGAGGGTAAATCCTTTAGTCAATCCTTTAGTCACTTAAATGGGACAACCAAGGCAGGCTTAAAGGAGAAAACCAAAAGAGAGTGACTTTCTTCATGCATCAGCAAAAGAAATAAATAAAAACTATGCACTGTTCTAAAAACTGATGTGCTTTGTGTACAGTCTGTGTAAAAATGTGTGTTTATTTGTTCAAATGATGTTTCGCAGGACAGTCGCCTGCGGAGCGGCGATCAGATTCTGCATATTGGAGATACAGACTTGGCAGGCATGAGCAGTGAACAAGTTGCACAGGTACTCAATCTTCAGAAACAGATGAGTTATATTTACCATGCCTTCCAAAAGTATTCATACATACCACTGATTTGTTTTTCACTGTATGTCAAAACTATGTATGTTGCTAGAATTTTATGGGATAGACTAAATGCCCCCACATACTTTAACATACTTTACTCATGCAGGTCCACACATACCGCAGAACCTAATGTAACAGGTCATTAGTCAGGGAAGTTAGAAAGAGAGAAAGGCACTCGTCTAAGAAAGCCATAATCATTCCAGCTTAAAGTGGCACAAATTATCTACGGAACAAAGAAAACGTGTGGAAAAAGGTAGTTTTCTTAAATGAGAACAAAACTGTAACATTTTGGCCAAGCCCTAATGTTACCCTAAATACACTCTGGTGCAGACCACTTGAGACCGGGGTCGACGTTGACATTCCATCAACACAATGACCCCAAACAGTCGGGGCTATATAGAAATGGTTCTAATTCCAATTGCGAATGTGTGTAAAGACTAGACAGCAGCTGTTCACAGACACTTAGTTCAGACACTAACTGAGCTTAAGTTGCTTTGGAAAAAAAAGGGCAAAGATTAAAGACTCTATATGACCAAAGCTGGAGAGATGTTAGAGTCACTCCTGAGATTGCAACCAAATGTGGTCCCACAAGGCTCCATAGTGGTGAACTCTGTTAAATTTATACAAGGTCTGTCTGTATAGAAACCTTAGCGATAGGTTGATTTGTATCATTATATTGATCGTAGGAGTAAAACCTTTTTAAAGTTATTTCTGTAACATATCAAAATGTAAAAAAAATCATTCAAGTGGTAAGACTTTTGTTAGGTGGTAAGAAGTTCTTTATTTCCACTGAACCAAGTGTTTGTTTTCAAACGTCCTGTCTATTAAGATACCACCTTGTTTTCACATGCTAGTTTAACCCAGCTACATTCTTTCTCTTTGTTTCTTTAAAACTGTTAACTATTCAGGAAAATCTGGCTTTTAACAGAATCCTCCTCTGTTTTATCTAAACATGCTTACTCATATGTCTATTTTCACCTGTTCACACAAACCACCACTTTGCCCAGGTGCTGCGAAATGCTGGCAGCAGAGTGAAACTTCTCATTGCCAGGGATGTTAGCAAGCCCAACTACCTCTCCTCCCCTGCTCTGAATCAGGACACTTTGGACGACAAGGTTTGTGTGTACAAAGATGTACCTTTGTTCATCTTTGTAAGCGATGTAATTTTTGTGAGTGATATTAAATTCTTATCATTTTTCTCCGTTCTGTCCTGTTTCCAGCCCAGTGGCTTGAATGATGACTATGAGTTCAGTGTCCAGTTCACTAAAAATAGCCGGGGCCTGGGATTTTCCATCTCAAGCTACGTAGGAGACCTGAACTCAGGTATTGTAGGTGAAGTGTACCAGAATTTAATCATATCTTTTGTATTAGTTTAATCAATAAACCTTTGGTTGTGTTTCATTCAGTCTACAGTGCCGGTGTGATGGTGAAGAGTATAGTAAAGGGCAGTTCTGCAGATCAAGATGGACAGATGCGGGTTGGAGACATTATCCTTTCTGTAAGTTTTCTGAAAACATAGTAGATGTTTTTTTTTCTTTTTGTAACATTAGATTTATAGAGCACTTGTTTATGTGACTTAACTCCTATTCCCACCTTTAGTTGTTTTTTTTTCTCTTGCAGTTTGTGTCAGACAGTTTTCCATGGTGGAATGATTGTAAGGCTGCACAGTGGCGTAGTTGGTAGCACTGTTGCCTTGCAGCAACAAGGTTCTGGGTTCAATTCCCGACCCTGGCCTTTCTGCATGGAGTTTGCATGTTCTCCCTGTGCATGTCCAAAAACATGACTGTCAGGTTAATTGGCCTCTCCAAATTGTCCCTATGTGTGAGTGTGTGTGTGCATGGTTGTTTGTGTCTCTGTGTTGCCCTGCGACAGACTGGTGACCTGTCCAGGGTGACCCCGCCTCTCTCCTGGAACGTTAGCTGGAGATAGGCACCAGCAACCCTCCTGATCCCACTAAGGGACAAGGGTGTAAAGAAAATGGATGGACTGATTATACAACAATTGACTTCCATTTTTACAATTATTCCACCATATACTAATTTAGATAATATCTCTTAGCGTGTGAAGAAAATCCACCAACAATTATTGTAGCCACCAACAAACAAGGCCTGCCATAGCTGTGGCTGGATATTTAACTACTCATTTAAAACACAAATGCTGCCATTCCATTTGGTTTCTAAATCAGTTTGATGCTGGTTGAAACCTGTTTGAACACTCAAATGTGCCCAAATTGCAACCATATGACTAAAACTGCACCCACTCAGAAGAAAGGAATTTGGTTAGTATGCTCGGAATAACCTAACATATGAAAATAAAGTAGAAGCTGGTCAAATAGCAGTAGTGGCCACAGTATAACCAGCTTTACAGGAACATAGGCTGAGTTGATGCAGACAAAGAATGACAGAAATTTGCAAACAGTTATATTGGAAGCCAAGTGTCTTATTGAGCGACGTTTTATTCTGAAGTGAGATAGATTGAGCTTTTTACCAACAATGGTAAGGGTCAATGTGAGTTTCCTAAGTCTTAGAACATTAAACCAACTAGAATAGTGCTTGTAACATCATGCTTAGGGTCTCTTTCACGCCCTTTGGCACTGATGTATTGCAGAAATTGAACAATAGAACGAAGAATAAAGTCCACATTTAAATCCTTCAACATTCACAGCTACAGTCGAAACTTGGACAAAGTTTGTTGTTCTAATTCCTCCAAAAAACATTTTAAAATTCTATTAAAAAATGTAAGTGTAAAGCTGTGTTTAAATTTAGGGTTTATGCCCACAAAACAACCAATTTCAGATCATAAGGTGGACAAATATACGGCCAGATTAATGCACAGACTTTGTTGACATCGATATTTACGGCTCTACAGACGATGAGTGTGAGACCACCATTCATTTCTGTCCACAGTTGTATATTTAATTTCCTCCTTTCGTCCCCCAGGTGGATGGTGTGAGCCTTCAGGGCTGCAGTGAACAGCGAGCCATGGAGGTGCTCAGGAGGACCGGTCCTGTTGTCAGGCTGAGGTTGCTGAGAAAGGCCGTCTGCCTTCGTCACATCTTGCCCCCAGTTCCTCCTCTGCAGCCCCTCAGACACTCCCACAGCCTCCATGAAGGCAGCCCTTACAAATCAGGCCTCAACAAGATTCAGGAGACAGGTGCTTCGCGCTGATAAAGACAGACACTATATCTATTCCTGAGCAAACAAAAATGCAGAGGTTTTTATAGATATCAACCGGTGCAGCTTCCCCTGCTGAGGAATGCTGTGATTGAGATTTTCTGCTATCAGTTTCGACTCAGACTGAAGTCTAATTTTGGTGCTTCTTTGAGCAGCTGATGAACTTTTGTACTCTGTGCATGAAAAGGAAAAGATATTTTCTAATACAAGCGTGCTTGTTGTGTGCTCAAAACGTGTTTCTCCGTCTCCCAGGAATCAGCTCTCTGCGTGAAATCTCCCGGCGAGCGGCATATGCCAGCAGACGACCCCAACACGATCCCAGAGATGGTAAGTTCCCGTTTCTGCAGCGCGCAGCAACTCGGAAACCACTTCACAGGACTCGGTCTGCCGCTCTGCCTTGGATCACGAAACAGCAATGCGCCATGAACCATGCTCTTTGATGGGACTCTATTTATAGTTTTGTGCAATCATGTGTTTATCCAGCTCATTCAGCTCATTCCAGATGATTTGTCTCTCACTCTGCCTACATACATTGCTTTATTTAGACAGAAGATATTTGGGGCCTGATTAGAGACTGCAGACAAATAAGCCGTGATTGCTGTTAGGCTTTAATAGATGAATCAGAAAGCAAAACTTTGTCAGGAAATCACAAGACGTTACATGTGAATATGCATGCCTTCTTGCGTCCGTTGTGAGTGTGTATATCCCTCACAACTGTCTGAGCAGTTGTGTGTTCACACTCTTCTTTGCCTCAAGGAGAATTATGTTGTCTTCTCTCTCTATAATAGATCCAAGGTGATTTTTATATAGGACCTTATTCTTTATTGATTTGACTGTGTGGGACTTCAAACAATGTGTGTGTATATATAGGAGACTTTATGGATTTGTGTGTATCATGAAGATGTGTTTTGTGTGTGTGTGTGTGTGTGTGTGTGTGTGTGTGCTCATTTCAAAGGTGTGAAACTGACTCCAGAGGAAGAGGAAAACCTGAGAAAGAGGTGGCAGGATGCCGTTGGACACCGATTTGAAGTGACTGTACGTCTCCCCTTATTAAAGATAAATCCTAATTCCAACATGCATAAAAAATAGACTTGTATAGCAGTATTACATGCATGTAGCTGCTTAATCTTTTATGATCTTCCACATCCCAATGCATCTTTTACCACCTAAGATTTCCTTTTTGCCTCTGTTTTTCTTTCACTCACTTTGTAGGTCTGTCAGCTGGAGAGGTTCAGTGAAACAAGTGGTCTAGGTATCAGTCTGGAGGCTCGGGCTGGACATCACTACCTGTGCTCCATCTTACCAGAGGGGCCTGTAGGTCAAAGTGGCAAAATCTTTGCTGGGGACGAGATAATGGAAGTAGGTCTGATACCGTTACCCGTTTCAGTCTCAGGTTCAGTTGTTTGCTGTCTACTCTTCCGATGAAGGCGCAACATCAGACAGACAGGAGAAGCGCATGCATCCCTCTGTAAAACTCCTATTGTCCTTTGAACTTTTCCTACAACCACAAAGTCGAATGATCATTAATTGTGGTTGCGAAGGACCCAAATGCAAGCATGAGACGGGCAAGACCATGTTGAAACAGTGATTTGCTGAAGTAAAGGATAAAATTACACACAGCCGTAACCACTGGGGCAGAGAGCAGGGCTCAGAACATCAAAGGCAGGAACTAACAGACCATGTTGGGTATTTAAACTGGGGTGGTGATTATTAAACAAGTAGCATGTGGTTGATTGGAAACAACGAGCGACTGAGGGGGAAACAAGACAGCCTAAACTGAAGAGATTATTTGGAGAATGACACTCAGTGATTACACAGGGAATCAGGAAGCTAATTAAACAGCAAAAACTATAAACATAACATAAGCATCAGGATAACAATGAGAGAACACCAGACAATGAGAATCAAAGGTTGGAGGAAAAAGAAAAATGTGACCGACAAAACTAGACGGTTCCGGACATTTTAATAAGCAGTAAAGAGTCCACCTGGAGGTAATTTAATCTCAGCATAAATCCAGCTGTTTTAGTGAAGGCTGTAGAGGTTTGTTATAGAACATTATTGAACAAAGACAGCAGACAGGTCAGTATTGAAGTCGTGGAGACGTTTTAAGGCAGGATTAGAACTTAAAAGAAGTTATAAAGATTACAGCACAACTGCAAACCTAGCAGGACGTCATGGTCCACTCAAATAGGCATTAATCAGAGGAGCAGCCAATGGACCCATGAAAACTTGGGGGAGCTGCAGAGAACCACAACCCAGATGGGGAAACTCTGTCGCCACCTCAGCTGTTACTCCTGTGTGCCACAAATTTGCCCTACAGAGTGTGTGGCAAGGTTATTGCTGAAAGAAAGCCACAATAAGTTGTATTTGCAAGTCACCACAAGCCATTTACAGGTATGTGGTAAGGCAAACATGCGGAAGGAGATGCTCTAGTTAGATGAGACCAAAATGGAAATTTTAGCTGTCATGGCAGCTGTAGTAAAAGCGAAAGGTGTTGTTCAAAGTATTGACAAGCGGGTTGAATATAAAAATGTTCCACACTTTGTTTTTTGTTAATAATAATAATAACAACAATAATTATAAATCATGAATCATTTCCTTGCGATTCTAGGTAAATGGAGTCCCCCTCATTGGACAGACACACAAAGAGGTGGTCAGTGTTCTGAAAGAACTGCCAGTGCAAGTATACCTTGTATGCTGCCGCATTGTTCCCCCTTCAGTTCATGACAGTGATGAAGAAGCAAATGATGATGTCTGTCTGACTCTCAAAGAGCTGCTGGCTGAGTTCAATGACAAGGTGAGACGGTAATCCAGTGAAACATGTCACTTTCTAAAGAAAAAAAAAACCATACATTTCAGTTTAATGCATTTCCACAAACCTCTTCTTCTGTCTCCATTCTCCCTCTCTCGCTCTTGTCTCGTTGTCTCAGCTGGATCACGGCTGTGTCATACCCTGTCCTACAGCTGAGGACATTACGAAGCGTGGCGTGCCCCCCATGTCACCTCCTCTGGCCATGTGGGAGAAAGAGGCTCAAATTGTGGAGCTGGAAAAAGGCGAGTCGGGACTTGGCTTCAGCATCCTGGACTACCAGGTTAGGAATTACAAACAGAGCCAATTAAAATTGGAGATGGAGAAAGGGAGGACATGTGCACTCTTGTACTTCATAGGATGAGGTTATTATTGTCTTGTCTATATTGCTTTTGATTTGCACTTTTTTTCTTATTTGGAAATGTTTGACTTGTTGGCTTTTGTTGTTATAATAAACCTTCAGATTGCACTATTTTCCTAAGCTTGTCCCTCATTTTTTTAAAAAAATACTAAATTGAAAAATGTGTTTTTCAAGCAAAAATGTTCTATTCAATCTTCTGCTTAACTTTAGGATCCAGAGGATGCCTCCAAAACAGTTCTGATAATCCGGTCACTGGTTCCTGGAGGTGTAGCAGATCAAGATGGCCGCCTGCTGCCTGGTGACCGACTAATGTTTGTTAATGAAACTGACCTGGAGGGTTCCAGCCTGGATTATGCTGTGCATGTGCTGAAGTCTACTGAGTATGGGCTTGTTCAAATTGGCATTGCTAAACCACTGCCGGTGAGTGAGGTAAAAAAAAAAAAACAATTGACCATTTTCTTTTCTTTTATTTTTTTATACATTGCAGGATTCCACCTGGAACACATACTTGAATTGGATGATTATTTTATATTTATTTAATTAATAATTAGAAAGCTTACACATTTAGTAGAGGCATAAGGAAATTTTATAGATAATTGGGCGTAAATGTCTTTGACAAACGGAAGCAACTTGTCATGGTTGGTTTTAAACTTGAGATGACGTAATTAACTTTTTGGCAACTGTTTGATTTCTGCGCTTTGGCTCACTGCTTTTCATCACACAAAGTTAAATTTACCTCTCAATAGCAAGCAGCCTGATCACTATGGCCCACTTCCTGGCATCTTCTTAAAAAGGTTTTAAGTCATAAGAATGTTCAGGTAGAAAACTGAATGCCTTCCATGCTTGTCAGTACTGCATCTGTAGAATGAAGTTAAGGCAACTCCATGTTGTTTTTTGCCCTAAGATGAGGAGTTGCAATTTCAAATACTGTAATGATATGTTATCACCATTTGACATAATATAACTAACAAATAGAAATAATTCAAGATTTTTCCTCTTCTTCAAAACTTTTTAAATATCCATAATATCAATAATATACACATGTACACAAGCATTGTAAGGAATAAAAAAAAATAGATTGCTTAGATGAATTATTCCCCCCAAAACATATTGTATTTCTTCTTCTTTTTGTTTTGTTCTGTGGCTTAGTAACAAGGAACAGAATCCGGTTACAGGCCTTTTGAATTTTTTATGTGGTTGGAAGATGAACACGGCCACAATACAGATGGAGAGAGTAGGGGAGAGCAGTCCAGACCGTCTAATTTACAGTCACCTTTTCTAGCCTGTTTGGTTTACTGGGAATCTACAATTCACTCACCTCTGAGGCAGAGAGACCTTTTTTTTCCAGGCTCCCCTTTTTCAATCTTTCATTTGTGTATGTGTGCTCATGAGTTGTTTTTTTCCTGAATGGGCTAAACCTAAAAGTTGGATTATTTTATTCTCAGCTGGAACTGTGTGGTGGCTTGACACCCATAGCGGAGCGAAGCGCGCGGCCTTCGACCGATGACACCGACAGCCACACTCAGGTCAGCCTGCTAGCTGAGGCAGCTGAGGCCAATTTCAACGGCACAACTTGGAACGCCGAGGACCACAGCTTGAGCCAGCCGTGTTACACGGTATGTCACGCAAACACATCTATCTGTCCGTCTGTCTGTTTTCTGAACACTAGCTGAAGATGTTGCAAAAATGTCTAAAAATGCCTATTCTAAAGTTTATACTGCATAATTTGTTTTCTAAGCTTCAGCAGCCACAATCTTTTGTTTATTATTCATGCCCAATCACTTTTTTTAGAATTCAATAAATTGGATTTTTCCACAGGCTTTACACTTGGTTAGAAACGTATTTTGCAGTTTTTCTCAGGCGCTTTTGGTACATTTCTCACATCAGTCTCAACATTTGCAGAACAGCTGGTGCATCTCTCAAAACAATTAGTACAAACTGCAAAACCTGATGGATAACTTGCACAGGCGTGCCACTTGCTCAAAATGGATGACATTTTTCTCTAAAGCAAGACAGCGTTGGGGAAATGAAAAGTCTTGATATCGTGTTTAGATGGTCATGGCTTGAAGATGTTTTCATAATGACAGTTGGCTCTGGTTTTTTCCCCAGTGCATCTGATCTTGGTAATGCCACCTGTAAATGCTCAACACGGCGCTATATGCTAGCTGCACAACCATTTGAAATCCACAATTACACTTTTTCACTTAGTTGTGGGGAAGTAACACAGAATGAGTGCAGTGTAGATTGTTTGGTGTGAATTGTTTTCCAATATACTCACCTGTTCTCCTGATAAAGTCTAGAGTGATTTTCCTAACATTTGGCAGCACCAGCAATTTTAGCCCTAATTTCATCATGAATTTGTCTATGTATTTGGCCTATAATCCCAGTATCCTCACCTCTCCTTCGAGTTGCTTGCCTTCCATTTCTGTGTCATAGCATTGCTGAAAAGCTGCAATGTCCTGTTCATATGTGCTTTGCCAATTGAGGGTTCATGGGATTCAGCTCTCAGTGACTGGAGAAGTGGCTTATCAGGGGTTGCAACAAACGCTTCACACACTTCTCCTTGTCAGTGGGAGCTGAGGTTCAGTGGAGAGAAATCGTTCAGCTTGGGAGACATTTTCAGGAAAGAACAAGGACAAAATGCACAGAATTAACTTGATGGATTTTGACAACCGTTTTGAAATTTCTGTTGTAATGACAGAAACAATAAAATGAGGACAATATATTTTATGGGGAATGACAATTCAGGATTCATAATAATAATTGATTTTGACAGACATGACAGAAGTAAATGAGACTGTCCCGAAGCAGCTGGTAATTGTATGGAAAGAACTGATGAAAAGTGCAGAAGCATTGCATTTTTTTATAGAATGAACAAGAAACTGCTTCTGTGTTGTGCACAGATGACTACGTTATTAGAATTGTACTAATGAGCAGACAAATCCACCGTCGTGTCTGAATAGAACCGCAAGTAACACCACAGAATCATTCAGAGCTCTTCATTATCATGCAAACCTGAGATACCGTGGGTAGCCATTTTAGCTCCTGTAAAGGTTACCATGTCTGTCTCTGTTCTCTTCATTCCTTTCCTACCATGTGGAGATCACTGACTGCTGTATCGGTGTCACAGCGTCAGGTATAGAGAAAGTGCTCGGTGTCAAAGGCTTTAATTGTGGCCTTGGCTTGATCCTACTCAGCCAAGCTTTTGTAGTTGCTGTTGCTTAATTGCCAACAATTTCCTGTCTGTGAAAAGGGGCTTACTGCTCTTCCGCAAGGGCATGAAGGTCTAGCTCAATGTCTCTGACACAGTGTTCTCATCAAAGTCAGTCTGGCTACAAAACAAGATTCTGAACTTTTTTTTTTTTTACTTTTGGTTACTATAAGACTTAAAAGATCTGTGCTTTGCCCTTTTTTTCTTTTTGAAGTGCGCGCTGAGATATGACAAGGCTACCTTTGTCAATGTTTTTCATTTTTTTTGTCTTTGCTCCAACAGCCTTCACTATAGTAATGCTTGTCAACCTTCGGAGAGAAAGTATTCTTGAGGGGGCACACAGAGCAAACACAGAATAAAAAGAGTTTGGAGAAAGTGTTCATAGGAGTTTGTGTTTCTGAAGGGGCATTTTTTTTTTTTTTGAAAAGCCAAGGGACAAATTTGGAAACTTCATTTAAAACATGTGACAAGCAGTAGAGTTATGCAAACAACACATAATGTTTAAAATGAAAAGGATTTGCTCAGTTTTGTGCCCAGTGACCAGGCTACCAACAGTTCACACTGACTGCATTAAATTCCTCAGCATTTCATATGTTCACACTCTGTTGCCACATGTTTGCAGATAGACAGGTGTGTAACTTCATTCAACTTGTGACATAATATCTTGTTCAGGAGAAGTGATTTTAGAACTTGGGAAAGAAAATGGAAAATCCCCCTTTTTAATGAACTGTTTTACAAATACTGTAACGATTTCACAAATGAAGCGTTTTTTTTAATGAATCTGTTCTAAATGATACAAGGGTTGAATAATTTATATTTGATTATCCGAGTTTTAACTAATCTTTGTTTTGGTGGAAAATCTTCAGTTTTCATCAGCTTAAATATTTTAGATTTTGAACTACAGGTGACCCAATTTTATCCAGGTGCCATAAAAATATTAGTCAATTAGCTCTCTAGTTTACAACCTAATGCTTGGTGGGATATTTTTATGTTAGAGAAAAAGACTCTATCAAGCTTGATTGCTCCTTACTTTTCTGACCTTTGCTGGGCTGATCATGTATAATGTCGGCTTTGCAAACTAATGCAAAGGGAGATGAAAAGCAAAAGCAGAAGCACAGAGCTGACATCTCTCTACAATCAGTCTAACACAATCCCTATTTGCATCCAGCTCCATCAAATTTGAAGGTGCATAATCCTTTCATCTAAAATCCCATCCATGTGTTGTCATTTTCTTTCTTTTTTTTTTTTGCTGACAAAGAAATTCATTTTTCCCTGTACAGAAAATATTCTATGCTTTCTCTGTTTTAGCTGCGTAAGCTCTGTAAGATCAGTTTTAGGTTTCCAAGAGAACACAGAGTTTATACAATGTACCTTAACCATAATAGTCGTGATAATTTTCCAAGAAGTAAATTTACTTTAGAACAGCACTCTAGAGATACAGAACAGGGAATATGCAGAACATTGAACACCTCTTCATGTTGCATAAAAAAAGTGTTGAGGGACAAGTCTCCTCAGGGTGCCTGCTTTTCTCCTGAAGTTTTGCTCTAAAGTTATATAGGAGATTGATTGATAGGTACCTTTTTAAAACTCACATATCCTCAAAATATTATGCTGTTTTTTTTTGTGTGTGTGTGTGTGTGTGTGTGTGTGTGTTTTCAACACAACTCACAAGTACCACTTAAAAAGTTCTCAAGCATTATTTTGTATTATTCAGGAATAATGGCTGTAATTATACAGTAGTTTCAGCCATCATAGCTGGGTTATCTTTGCTTCCCAGTTTCAGTGTGTCGAGAAACATGAACCACTTTTCTTTTGTTCACTCCCTGTGCCTCATTCCAGTATGGTCTCTTGTTTGCTGAGTCCACCACAGTTAAGACTGAAATAGTAACATAATCTTTTGTTGGGTTCCCTTTACAGCCCCAAAAACAGATAATCTTTTCGCTGTATTTTCTCTTCAGGCTCGTGAGGTTTCTGCGTTTTATGCGATACTTACTAGTTGTTGCGGAATCACTTAACATAAAGAGTCGTTAGAGATTATATTTGTTTCAATATACACTTCACATACATTATGAAAAACAAATGTTTTTCCCTTTATTTCATCTTTCATCTTGCAAACTCATTCATACACTTTTTTTCTATTTTGTCACATTACAACAATTTATTTAATGATACACCATCATATCGTTATGTGTAAGTGTGAAGTGGAAAGTAAATGATGCACAGAAATTATGTATTCAGCCTCTAACTTAACACCTATTGCTACAATTACAGCTGCAAGTTGTATGTTTCTGTTGGTTTTGCACCTCAAAAGACTAATTTTTCATTCAATTCTTCCATGTAAAATTGCTCACGCTCAGTCCCCTTGGATTAAGAGCATATGCAAAATTAAGAGCATATACATTTTTGGTTTATTCTATTCTGTCTCTGGCTTCATGATTGTAGTTTTGACCCATGGAAAATTGAACTGGTACCTCAGCGATTATAACATGGTTCCTTACAGGACTGGTCTTACCTTCAACTATGACCAGCTTTACAGTTCCTGTTGAAATACTGCAACTACACAGTCCAGTCACATTAATGTGACCACCTGTCAAAAGCCAGAATAACCACCTTTCGCAGAGCGAACTGCTACGAGACGTGCAGGAAGAGAGTCACTTAGGTCCCTGAAGGTCTTCTCTGGGATGTTGAGCCATGCCGACTCTAATGCCGTGGCCAGCTGCGCTAGATTACGCGGTTGAGGATCCATGGCGCGAACAACTCGATCGAGATGGTCCCACAGATGCTCGATTGGGTTTAAGTCAGGTGAGTTTGCTGGCCAGGGGAGGACGGTAAACTCATCCTGGTGCTCTTCGAACCACGCACGTACACTGGCAGCTGTATGGCACCTCGCATTGTCCTGCTGGAAGATGCCATCATCCTGAGGAAAAACAATGCGCATGTAGGGGTGGACATGGTCCGCAAGGACAGATGCGTACTTGTATTGATCCATCGTGCCTTCCACAATAATCAGTGAACCCAGAGAATGCCAGGAAAACATTCCCCAGACCATAATGCTCCCGCCTCCAGCTTGGACCGTTCCTGCAATGGTTGCAGGGTGGTTCCTTTCAGAGGTTTCACGCCTTATACGCCAACGTCCATCTGTCCGATGGAGCATAAAACGCGATTCATCTGAAAACGCTACCTGTCGCCACTCAGTGGACGTCCAGCTGCTGTACTGGCGTGCAAATTCTAGCCTTCGTCGTCGATGAACACCAGTCAGCATAGGTGCACGAACCAGGCGTCCGCTTCGGAGGCCCAGACGCAGCAATGTTCGCTGAATAGTGGTTTGGGAGACACTTGTGGTAGCCCCTTGGTTCATTTTAGTGGTCAGTTGCTCAACGGTAGCCCGTCTATCTGCCCGAACGCATCTCCGCAACCGTCGTTCGCCTCTGTCATCTATGGCCCGTGGTGCACCACATTTGCCACGTCGTTGATTTTGGACAGTCCCATTTTGCCATGCACGGTACACTTTTACCACGGCGGCACGCGAACAGTTCACAAACTCAGCCGTTTCGGAAATGCTTCCACCCTTGGCCCGAAAGCCAATGATCATGCCCTTTTGGACGTCGGATAAATCGCTTCGTTTCTGCATTACGCCAACGATTGAAATGTTTTCCGAAGCCCACACACACCCTTTATATACGCTCAACTGCACTGTGCTGCCACCTGCCTTCTGTGATTGGTTATTTAACTCTGAAGTGGAAAGTACGTGGTGGTCACATTAATGTGACTGGACTGTGTATATATCATAATACTGTCATGTCTGTGGGACCTTATAAATACAGGTGTGTGCCTTTTCAAGTCAAGTCCAATCAACTTCAATTACCACAGGTGGACTTCACCTAAGTCATAGAAACATATCAGGGATGATCAGCGGAAACAGCCCAACTTCTAACTTTTTGACAAAGGCTGTGAATACATATGTACATATAATTTTTTGGTTTTCTGTTTAAGTAAGTTTCCAAAAATCTCAAAAACTTTTTTCTCCACTGTCGTATTTGTGTGTAGACTTTTGAGGTAAGAGATTAATTTAGTACAATTTGTGAAAAGACTGCAACATAACAAAATGTAGAAAAAGTGAAGCACTGAATGCTTTTCTGCGGCACCAAAAGTTTTCAATTTCAGACTATGGCTTGAACAGTGCTCCATGTTTTGCCCGAAGTTTAGGAAGTTGTTTTGTCCATGTTTAAATCTCTTGGCCACTTTCTCCCTGCCCTGTCTGTCTTTCTTGGTCTTCATGTTTTTTCTTTAATGTCCTCTAAAACCCACTAATCAAATTACATGCAGCTTGACTCTGTTTCTTTGCTAGGTTCACTCTGTTATGGGCTGCTTGCACTGGATTTTATTTTTCAATGTCACTGTTGAGGGACTTAAATTTAAATGTGCGTCCTCCTGCTGAGACTTTTGTGTGGAGAAATAATGAAAATATTTTGTCTTCCATTTCACAATTATTCCCAATAATGTTGAAATTATTAGGAATATGATTTAAATTTTTTATTGAAATCTATAATTTCAATAAAAATAGATTTGTGATTGAAACATGACAAAAATATGAAAAGGTTAAAGAGAAATGAATTCAAGCTTCATAGGAGCCTGAATTCATATGTAAAATTAAAAGCATATAATTTTATTCTTTGTACAAAAGAACAAGTGTTCTTTGTTCCAAATGAGTGAGGAAGCAGAAAAATAATAATAGAAAAAAACTTACATTGAGCAAGATCAATAAAAAAATAAATAAATACGTCTGGTTCCTTGGAAGCAAAGTACAAAGACAGTAGCATGTCTATCCTCTAAATAATGCCAGTATCACATTTCATAAAACACTCACCCCACTGTCATGTTCTCACTCCCTCCTTTACACCCTTCTTGTCTTTCTCTTAGGAAAATCAGCTGCGTTATCGCTGCTGCGCAATGGAAGATGACGGTGGGCAGCAAGCTCCACCTCTGCCCCCTCGCACAAGCTTTGAGAGGACAATCACTGTTGTCCGGGGCAACCGTAGCCTTGGTATGTTCTCTGTCTTTCTCCTGGTGATGGTGTCCTGGTGTGTGTACGTTGCAGGCATGGCCTTGATGACACTAATTGGAGATGGTGATGACGACTGCCCCGAAGAGGATTGTTGACGTGATGTGTTCATCAAATCTGAGAAAGGAGATTATTTCTGTGTGGGGGCAGTATGTGTGTGTTTTGAATGAGATAGTTAACATTTTTTTAACACTTAAAAATGCTAACTAATAGTAAAGGTAATGAGAAGGTGCAATGGCTTTCAGTACACACCTCTGTAAAATACCAAGTTTTTGTCATGTAAGAAATGAGAGCATGTTTGTTTTTGTTCTCATTACTTTAGGTAGCTTTTTTCTACCTAAAGTGTAACATTTATCCTGCACAAGGTGCAATAATCTATTTGCATAAGGCAACATCCTTAAGGTAAACATGCTAAACGATCTTCTGATTTAATTAACCATTAAGTCATCTTGCGTTCACACCCATCTGATTAACCTGAAATTGGCTTTTCCTCACTTTTCCATGCTTGCTGCCTTTAGTTGTAGCTATAGCTTGCAGAGATGATACAGAGAATCACAAAGATGTGATTGTACAAAGGTATCAGTCAGGAAAAGGGTACATAAAGTTTCACTTTTATATACCTCTACTTGTGGGCATTTGCATCAAGGCACAAGGAGCACAGTCATCAACAAATAGAGAAAGTATGTGACAATAGCAGCAATAGAAAGTTCAGACATCTCTTAAAAAATTAAAAGACAAAACAAAGCCTCGTGAATCTGCCAAGAGACAAGCAACGAGAATAAGGTTATGGTCAGATGAAACAAAACATGAAAATGTTGTCAAAATTCTAAAAGGTTCACAACATTGACTATCTAATGAGCACTAGTCACAGTAAAACATTGTATTGGTAGGATAAAGGTCAGGGTTTCAGGGAGACCTAAGATTTTTGTCAAGGTGGTTGGAGGACATCTTGAACAGTTTTGGCTACAAACTCTGTGGCGGCTGCTGGAAAACTGATAGATTTTATTTTTCAGGATTGCTAAGACTTCTTTCAAATCGCTACAAAATGTCAAGAAAGTAGAAATTTGGAATGTCCAAACCTTAATTTAAAAGAAAATATGTGGGGTGTCATGAATAGGGTTGTGGACAAGAAATGTCATCAAAATCTGAGAGATTTTGAGAACTTTTGCAGATCAGAGTGGTACAGTGATGGGAGGTCAATATGTGGGATGATGACATACACCAACCTGTATTCTAAATTGGATCAAAAGCTGTTTTGAACTAAGTATTAGATTTAGGGTATGCACACTAACGCATCCAGGTTATTTCAGTCTTTACTTTTTTCCTAACAGTTTTGTATATTTTTCCACTAAATTATATGGAATTAAACCTCAGGTTACATGTGGAAAAAACTTTCTCATCACAAAAACCTTGCTGTTTAACAGGAGTGTGTACTTACACTGTATATCTCAATGTTCAAATTAAACCCATACATTTTATATGACAGTGTTGATCAATTTAGACTTTTTATTATATACAAAATAAGAGATTTTTGTCTTAACTCCAGTTCCAGTGTTTGGCTGTCTTAACATGACATAGAACCAGCAGAGTCAAAGCCAATCCTCCACTTTTGTCTAAAGACACTATGCAAAGTATAAGGAAACCAAGTCATTTGTATTCCGAATGCATGTGTTGATAAGGCTTTCGACTACCTACGTCTGTGTGTGCTTGAGAGAGGGAGAGAGAGAGAGAAAGAACGAGTTTGAAATTATGTAAATGTTTGTGGTAGAGAAAATCAAGGTCAGAGTATCAGTGCACCCTTCTCATTGGTTATGATTCTTTGGATCCCTTTGCTGATTTATTTAATGACACAGACTCTACTGGAAATTCAAACACACAAATCACACATGCGCACGCATGCACACACACACACACACACACACACACACATATATATATATATATATATATATATATATATATATATATATAGATCAGGAGTTTATGAGTGGTGATAAGCAAAAGTTTGGGCATCCTTTAATACCCTTTGACATACTTTGGGATTTTTGCTACTTTTTATTACAGAAATTCTACAAGACTTTGTGTACCAAGCTAAAATGATTATTGTTATGAGAATCTCATGCTTCTTTGAGTTTACAAGTAAGTTAGGTTTATACATTTCTGGCTAAGGATTGATGGTCTTTTCAGTAGAACTTTACGTTTCACTGAGGTGTCTAATAGTCCAAGAAAACATCAGACTGTCAGGTCTTTCCCCCCTTAGATATGACTATTTTTGCCCAACTAGTTTTTTTTGTTCATTTGTTTCTTGTAGTCCTCACTGCAGTGAGCAATTTTCTGAAACTCACAGTTTGGTAATCTTGAAAGCATGTACCACAATATTGCACTGTCATGGTGTTAAGATAGACAATTAATACAAAAATGTAACAAATGACCTCACTGCTTTTCTTTCAAACAGAGAGATTAAATATTGATGAATAAGTTACAAACTGTTGAGAAGAACACGTTTTTGAGTTTTGAGACAACAAAACAAGTCAAGATTTTAGAAGTATATCTGGGAAAACTAAAAATCCACCCATCCATCCATTACCTTATACTCTTATCCCTGATGGGATCCCCAGAGGTGCTGGTGCCTAGCTTCAGTGGTAAACAGGTGAGAAGCCGGGTTCACCCTGGACAAGTCGCCAGTCCATCGCAAAGTAAAAATCCCTACTTGTTTTTCTTTTGAAAAATTAAGATTTCACAAATTGCATTCCGTGTTTTACAGAATTTTACCTTAGTGTAGAGTATTATAGTGAAAATTTGACTAGTTTGTATAATTTAGTTTTAAGGTTGCCTAAATAGTGGCCTAAATGTTGAAAGACATTTAGAAAATGCTTTCTTTTTGTTAATTTCACAAATTTTGTATATGTCAACCTTTGCTTTAAACAATCTCTCCCTAGTGAAATATTGTCCAGTTGTCCAATATTGGATTAGAAATGATAAAATGCAGTCCTGATGTCCAAATAAAAATCCTTTAGTGTACAAATAGGGAGCTCCAAAGCGGATGCTCTTTTTAATTTTGTTAGCAGCTAAAAAAATAGATTGCCAGTCTTTTTTTTTTACACTCCTTACAAATCAAATCTTGTCTGTTACTCTTGTCACAAACAATTTAAAAACAATGGCGGCTTCTTCAAAGCTTTATTACAGGGTGTTGTCAGCTAGCGCGGAAGTAATCTTTGTTTGCTAACTCTGTCGGTACAACAGGGCAGTTCAAGAACTACTTACTCTCTCTCTTCAAAATAAGAGTCTAACATAAATGCAGCATTCCTAATAATGACTTAGAATTACTTCACCAGACAAGGTCACATGCTAGCACTAGCTGAAATTTACTTTGCAAGAGACTCTTCACTTCAAAAGAATGATTGCCTATTTTTATTTTTTTTATTGAGATCCCATCTCAATCTGAGGTGGAAGCTTTTAAGAATGACGTGTTCTCATTTTTTTGTTCGCCATAGAATACGTTTGTATCTTGGTAGACCTTGAAACCGGGAACTGACTAATGCCTACCTGCTGTGATCCGTTTGTCCCACACAGAATGTTTTTTTAATAACTTTCTAAATATGAAAATATTTTCTTAATATTTTCTAAATAATATAATATTCTAAATGCAATGTATTTGTTATAATCCCAAAGAGTGAGCATGTCTTAGTCTTGCTCAGACTTTGGTGATGCAAGAAATGTTTTCTTTAAATGAATGATGAAGGTCAATGCCTGATTATTTAAGTCTTTTGAGTACTCCTACAATTTAATGTTGACTGTCCTTCCAGTCCCATGAGGTGTTCTTTGAGCAAGATTGCCTGGTCTTAAGCAAGAAAAATAGCTTTTGAACATAATAAACACTCTTCCATACCTTCCTGATTATTGCGACAAGGTCTCGTAAACTAGCATCTATTTACTTTTTACGAATAATGCTGTATTTGTTTCTACAAGCACTTCTTTGTTATGAATACTGGTGGGTCATGAGTCTAAAATCTCTCTAATTTTCTGCTGTTTTTTCTTAAGGAATGCATGCATCATGATATTATGTTAGTATTTAGGTTTTTATGATAGAAGGCATAGCTTTAAAGAGTTGTTACAGTTTCTTGCAAAAGTATTTCTATTCCTTGAACTTTTTTTTTTTACAATTTGTCACATTAAAGCCAGAAACATCAATGTACTTTGTACTAATTATGTGTGATAAAGTGCATTGAAATGCCTAAAGCACCTTGAAGACCTTTGTTGCTGAAGCGTGCTAAAGAAATAAACTTGACTTGACAACTCACTGGCCTTTAGTTTTAAACAGAAAAGAGTTGTCTGCATGGTTTTTACATCTAACAAAAAAATAATAATCTTGGATAGGTGTTAGAACTTGCCCTGTATTTAGTTGCATCAGTTTCCCAATCACTTCTGACCAGAAAAGCAGCCCCACACCATGTTTCATAGAAATTATTTTTTTCCACCACACATAGCTTTTTCTTTTTGGCACAATGCAAAAATGTTGGTCTCATTTGACCAAAGCACTTTTTTCCATGTGTTTGCTGTGCCCTCTACATGGATTGTGTCATACTGGAATCAGGGCCTCATGTGGCCTTTTTTCCAAGAATTGCTTCAGTCTTGCCACTCTTCTACCATAATTATGTCACTATTAAGACTTGTATCAGACCTGATTCATGAATTTCTGTGACAAGATTCAAAGGGTATGAATACTTTTGCATGGTGAAGTTTAACACTTTACGGTACCTTGTTCTACATCTTGGATATTTAAGTTCTTAGATTTAAAAACTAACCTGAGAGCTCAAATCTCTTATGATGCCTTTAAGCCTTTTAATGGTGCTCTTGTTCTTATTTTGTCATTTAAATGTTGCTTTATAAAGCCCATAATATATGTTATACATAACAGATATTATATGATTGTACATTTCATTGTACTACTATTTTAGGATAAGTTCACTTTCTCAATTAACAGAAACCAGCGGTCACAGAAATGCCCAAACTTTTGCTGGTCCACAGAGACAGAAAGAGATTTTATATTCATTGTATTTGAACAAAACCTGGTACCATATTGTTGTTTTTACTTGATCTGGTTGCCATGTGTAACTCTCTCCATAACCATATTAATGTCCAGCTTTGGGAATTTAAAACAAATGATATTGCTTGTAGCAAAGAATGAACATACAGGTACATAACAGCAAGTTTTAAGAAAAAAGGTTTGAAAAACTAAGTCTTGTTCTTGCCTTGTTTATTTGACTAATCACTAATCATTACATGTTCTTAAATTTTCTAAGCAATTGATGCAACACTTTTCCACTTGAGTCTTTTAAACTGTTAATATGTGCTGTTGAGCTTAAATCAAATGCTTTTTGCATGTGAAATATGAATTTACTTATAATTATTAGAAATGCACCATTGAGAATTTTATTTCTGATTTGTGTAAAGTTTTGAAATATAGATTTCCCAAATTCCACTTTCTCCTTGTTAAGTATAAAAATACTTTGTTCCATCCTTCCTTCAGAAAGCAATCTTTATTCATATTAGTAGCAGCTGCCACTACAAGGCAGCTTTTTAATATTTTAAAATAACAAAATCTTTGCATTGTTTTGCAACTAATATTAGCAGTTAGCATTATTAGTATCACAGTCTGTATTTAGTCAAAAAAATTAAGCTCTTTACCTCAACTCTGGGATTTCCAGAACACAAAATAGATTTAAAGGTCCACTATGTTACATAACAGTTTAAAGACTTAGAAGAATAAAACAGAGCAACCTTGCTGTGAAATTTTCAGCCTTCCTGTCATCTGCTGAAAGTGTTGCTCTTTCTCAATCTCTTATAGCCTCAGTAAACTGCAGATGTCTTGACATGTCATAATACAATACAAAAGTTTAAATAGCTTTTTACTTTTATTTCTTTCATCTCTGTCTGCACTTTTAAACAACCCGTTGATACTGAAAATAGCTAACACCGAGATTTCTTTCCTCAGCAACAACAACCACGTCAAAAAGTGTTGCTGCTGAGGTGGTATCTTTTAAGAATGTCATGTTCAAGAATGGATTTTTAGATTCCCAAAGGAGAACATCCAAAGTCCGATGCCTGCTCCTTTTCTTGGTGCATCTCTATTAATTATACATATAAGCACTTTTAGAGCTTGTAATATTAGATGTATTTTTGATGCAGTGTTGTACTTCAGCACCTCTAGAGTTGAAAACTTTAACTGTTATTTCTTTAGACTTCAGACTTTGAAATGTGTATCTTTGGTTTGTCCTGTAAGTGGCAGTTGCTGTCTTCCCAAATTATTGTACTCCATGCACTATGATTGTATTGCAATTTGAATGTAATACCAAAAAAAGCAATAAACTATTTATTTAAGTAAAATTAAGCACAAAGTCATTTTTTTGACCAAGTTCAAATTTTGTACGACCATAGTGTTGTGGATGTGCTTCATTAGTAGCTAGCAGTGTTGTATGCCAGCACCTTAAACCAGCCTATCTAATCTGGCATAGCCTTCCCTCTCTACACCATGTTTAGGTGTGTGCATGAGGTGTGTGCCTCTATGTGTGTGAGACCTGATTTACCTACTTCTGCCTGTTTGCATTAATGACTTGTTAGCGTAATCCACCTAGTGTCCAAACTGCTAACGCTAAAGTAGGGTGTTTGCGCAAATGGCATGTGTCACTCCTCCAGTCACCTGTGCCCTCTGACCTCTGTGAGCACAAGTGTGTGAGACTGAATTAATTCAACTTATGCGAGTGTGAGTGTGAAGGATGCTGCCGTGCAAATGTCAAGCAGATGTGGCCATGTCTGTGTGCTAATCTGCCTCGTGTCTGTCTTGATTATACTGATTATTGCAGCAGTCAGGTGTTTGTTTGGGTGTCTGTTTGGCGTGCAGTCAGAGCCGTCTTAGCCTATCCTCTACTCACCCATGCTTCTGTGTGCTTCTGTGTGATGTGATTGTGCGCCTGTTGGCAGGGATGTCGGTGAGTGCTATCAAGGACGGCACAGGCATGCTGGTCCGGAACGTGGTCCAGGGGGGCTCTGTTTGCCAGGATGGCAGACTGGGGTGGGGGATGTCATCTTGGCCATAAATGGAGAACTTGCCTCAAATCTGAGCAGCGCCCAGGCCAGGTCCATGCTCCGCAGGCACTCTGTCATAGGGCCAGAGATGAGGTGAGAAGTATCTCTTGCCCACAACACTTTTAAACTGTTATTTGCTAATTAACAAAACAACAACTTGGACATCATCTGCTTATATAAAGGAACAAATAATCTTTTATTTAAACTTACTTGACACTTTAGATGAATGTACTGACAATATTTTTTTTAAGTTAGAAAATAAAATGTATGCCTTCACGGAGCATGCCTTTGTACATCTGAGTCATTCTATATTGTTTTTGAGTTAATTAGTTATTTAATTAAATTTATAAAAGCTTAAAAGGTTTTAAAAGTTTGAAAACCTTATCCATACAATCCAATGTATTTCCTTGTTCAAGGTAATTAGAATTGCACGACCTTAGCATATATATTACTGAAATAAAAATGTTGTTTGGTTTACAAAATACGTAACAGATAAAACAATGGTCTGATGTAAATCTATAAGGTAAAATGCTACACATAGTTTAGTCTGCGAGTGCTTTGTGTTTGGATTGTTTTAGATGGTGATCTCGGGGGAAGTTATGCCGATTCCTGAGAGCGTCTCTCAAACTCTTAAACCTATTTAACTACTTCATACTGCAAGTAAAACATTGACTTTTCAGAACACCACACAACCCTAAAAGATTATAAAATGAATTATCCCTTTAAGCTATCACAAATTAATACTAATAAATGATAAATCATGTGTAAATCCTTTAAATGTGCTTGTTTCTCAGAGCCTTGGGTACAAATGAAAAGCAATTACTCATTACCTTTCCAGTTATTTGCACGTCTTAAAGATTTTAGAGGGTTCCGGTTTGAGACCCATGTAGTCGTATGCAGTCAGTTATTCCCACGAAGTCAACATACAGTATTAGCTTGACAATTTCCATGATTTGGATGACAGCATTACTCCTATGGTTAATCTAAGTGTGCACTGTACAGAGCACAACAATTTTCATTGCATTATTATGGATAAATAATGTTTCACTTATTGCAGCCAAATCTGACTGAGACGCTACAGTCATGTTCAGTTTAGATGATGAAATTCTTAAAGACTGCCTGAGGAAAAACTGGCTACATTAGCACTTGTTCCAGCATCAGCAATTATGGCTCCACATTGAAAAAGCTTGTTTGGCTGATTGGGGATGTGCTCCACCTCCACTATCCCTCTGCCCTGCTAAACACCTACTCACATTCTCTCTCTGCATCTCTCTCCCCTGCTTTTAAAGGCATCACACACACACGCGCGCGAACACACACAAAAGCATTCAGTGGCCTAACCTCCAAAAACACCCTCTTCCTGCTATGGGAAATATTTCTGAATAATTCATCTCTCATCTCACCTTGAACAGTGTACCTCTGAATAAAGGAACGTTTTAAAGAGTCTCTCATGCAAGCACTGCACACAGAATACACACACTGATGAACACACACACGTTTTTTTTTCTTTCTTTCTTTCTCTCTTTCTTTCTCCACATACACAGAGAAACACTCAACTCCACACACACACACACACATGCACTCTTTGCCTCCTTCTGACAGCACTTCAGACAATCTAAAAGCAAGTGGAGGCAGCTGAGTTGCTTTGGCAGCGAGAGAGTGAGCCACGCAGAAGGATGAGGGCTTGTCACTATCAAACTGCGTCTTTTGAGACAAGACGAGCTGTCCACACGGTTCAGTCACAACAGCTTAGCACAGAAAACTTAAAGACTCAAAATACCTTCATGAACTAAGGAAGATTTGAACAACTGTTTTTCATTACTCTTACAGTAATGTATGATAGCATAAGTGTATGGTACAAGTGCAATGAGGCATTATTGAATTCATAAGTTTATTGTCATAAAACGATCTGAGCTCTGTTGAATTAGAAGGGGAACTTTTTTCTTTTTTTTTCTTTTTGGGAAGGTTGTAAAATTAACTTTTTTGATTTCATTGATCAGGAAAATGACAGTAGAACATTATAACATTATTTATTACAGTGTTTTGTATAAGTGTTACTATCCCTAAAACTTTATGTTTTGTAATTTTATGACTTTCATCTACTCTATGTACAGTGGAACTAAAATGATACATGGTTTTCAAAAAATTCTTGACAAATAAAATCAGAAAAGTGTGAGAATTTGTAATCAGTTCCCTTAATTCTGACAGGTCGAAAAATAACCAACCACTTGCTTTCAGCAGTTGCATAATTAGTACAGTAAGTAGAATCCACCTTTGTATGATCTGATTTCAGTTCAAAACCAGCTACTCTACACAGGTCTCAGAGGCTTGTTAGAGAAGATCTATGAGCAAACAACACCACAAAAACCAAGGAACATCAGGCAGGTCTGAGAGAATGTTGTGTATAAGCTTAAAGCAGTTTTAAGTCTTCTGATAATATGGCTAACCACAACAAGAGGTGAACCTTGCCCAGATTAGGGATATCAGTGCACCATCGTGGAGCCATTCCTGTGGGAGAGCTCACAAGACTCAGTTCAAAGAAGCTACAGAAAGCCCCCTCTGCCTGGGCCCATCACCTGCAGATAGGAATATCAGGATCAGGTGCGTGCAAAGTTGGAGGAATGAAGGTGAGGGCGGAACCCTCGGTTTGGTCATTTCCTGTTGGTATAATCTGGCTTTAGGGACATGGAATGTCACCTCTCTGACAAGTACAGAGCCAGAGCTATTGTGTGAGGTTGAGTGGCACACGCTAGAAACAGTTGAACTCACGAGACAAGCCAAAGTGAGGCTCAGTAGTGTTTATTTCATGGCCTGTATGAGCTATCTGCAATGCCTGAGCATGCATGTGATGAGGTGACAGATATTTTCCTGAGGGATCTCATCTTGGATCTGGATTAAAAAAAAAACAAGGAATGCTATGTCTGGAGACAATAATGCCTTGTGCCATCTTCGAACCTGTTCAAAGAGAAACATGGGAATGTTGCTCAATTAACAGAACGTGACGTATCTGTCGCAAGAGGTTGAATGCCAATCAGGCCACATCAGACTCAGCATGCCACACAGCCTTCTGTACAGACCTATAATTATCTCAAGTTGACAAGTGAAATGCTGTTGCTAGTGGTTCTCTCAGTTTGCACAATAAAAGCCCTGTGGATGGTCCAGAATGTGTCATTTTAGCAAACAGCATGGGATATATGTCAATCATGTGCTAATTGAACTCTAATGGCTTCTCAAATATCTATAGAGCATTGTGTGGTTGCCAAAAGGTTGAACCTTTTCAACCTTCAGTTTACTTTTGTCGGATTATATTTCTAATTATTATGAGAGGAAACAATGCTACATAGTTCTCAAACGTTTTCACAAATAAAAAGCTTAAAAGATGTGCATCAGTGTCCCCCCAAAAGTAAGGCAACCTAATGAGACACTTGATTCATTTACTCATAGAATTACCAGATTATTTACCAAAGGACTGTTGTGGTCACAAACTATAAGGTTTTATGAAAGTCAACGAAATGCCACATTGTCTATGAAATAAAACATGTAAATTATACTTTGAGTCTTAGAAATAAAAAAATATAATTAAATTATGTTCACCAAGGTCTACTTACTGATCTTTTCAACTATTTTTGTTCTCACTAAAGAAAAATAACTTTTTCTGAATTAATGGTGACGTTTACACTGTATGCAGGCTGCCTTGCCAGTTTTACTTGACTATATATATTTTTTTCTACCTAACCCTGCTTTCAGGATAACCTATGTTCCAGCTCATCAAGTGGACGAGCACCGAACCCGTCTGTGTTTGCCTCCTCTGGCCTCCATCTCAACAGACAGTCCATCTTCGTCGCCCACCCTACCTACCCCTGAGCCTGAGTCAGCCTCAGCCAGATCTTCCTGTCCTCCGGCTTCATCAGCGCTCAGATTGTCTTCCTCGGTCAAATACAAAACAACAACAGCACCAGAGCCACCCACAGTCAGGGCCACTGTTTCATTCAAAGCCTTCAGAGGACCAGCCATAGTCCCCACCATCACGCTAGCCTCAGACACAAGGTAATGTAAGACAAAGAGAGAGTTCTGCCTTTTATTTGTGGTCATCCAATCCTTACCAAGGCTCCAGAGCTCCAGATCTCTGCAGCAGAGTCAGAAGAGTTTCATATAAATGAGAATTACCTGTACTTGTGTTTTGTTGTACCAGCTGACTAATGGCTTTATTTTATTTTTTTCCACCAATGTACAACTTTTCATTCATGAAACTGTAACTGAATTTGTGCAAATTAGGCTCCCCACAGTTCAATGATACTTGTTTTACTTTTTAGCTCATACAATCAAGTATTAGGGATGTCTTGTGAATCTGCTTTGAGTCACGTTAAAAGGCATCTTTCAATCATGTTGAGTCTCTTACTTAACCAAACTCCCAATATCCGTGGTAGCATGGCCAGGTTTCGCAACAACCGTGTTACAAAATTACAGCTGGAGACTTGGCATTGTAGTCAATTGCTTAATACGCGTTGTGTATATCACCAACCATCACAGGTGAAAGAAGGTAGCAAAGCCAACAAAATAGTTGCGCAGAGTTTTCATTGAGATCAATTTACATTTTTTATCTAACACTTGCTGACTAATGTTGGTCACTGGGGCATGATACGGGTACCTGGAAAACTAAAAAACCTATTTCAGAGACTTATTGCTGCAAGGTGATGGTGTGGACTAAAGCATCCGGTTCCGTTCCTTATTAGAATAAGTTGACATAAATACAATGAAATTAAATAAAATAAACGTGACATTCTAAGTTATTTAATTTAACAACCTAACACACTTAAGGTGGATCTCACATCCACCTTGGTTCTTCTAATTAACATTTATGAAAACAGAACAACTCCACAATTGAGTCAATACTCCTTCTGCACCAAAGTTATGGGACTACAAATATGGCATATCTAATATTTGAAAAGATCCAACATCTGTCACTTTAATTAACTGCATAGGTGAGAAAACACTGCCACAGGATGTAGCCAGCTTTATTGTTCCAGTTGGTATTTCTTCCTCTCCGTTGTTCTCCGTGTTGAATCCCTGAGTTATATTTAGCTGTTCGTGTGTGGATCTCAGAGCCGACTGTCAGCAAGAATGAATCGTTTCGCTTCTGTTTGTTCCTGTTTTCACTTTTCTTCTCCCTGCCGTCATCCGTTACTCCCTGCAATCTTTTCTTCATTTTTATCTTTCAATCATGTCTTTCTGTTCTTCTGTTATGTGTCTGCATCCGTCTTTCATCTCACCCTCTCTCTTCTGTGTTTGCTTCCTCATTGTGCGTCTCTCCTCCCAGTCTGGTTCCTGCCGTCTTCTCCCAGTCGTCCTCTCAGTCCTGCTAGGATCATTTGTTCTGCTTTCTTTTGAGCATTAACTGGCTATGGGCTTATGTGATGGCACATCCTCGGCTCTTATTACAGCCGCACACCGTTAAACATATTCATGAAAATATCTGCCTTTCTCTTACTCTTTCTCCCACACTCACACAAACCCGGTGCACGCGCTGTCAACAGAGACACTGTATGCATTAGCACACACCCACACACACCTCAAGACACAACCTTGTTGTGACTTCACTGGGAGAAAATAAATATTTTCAGGGCTATTTGCACTTTAATCAGTGTATTTTCTCAAGGCTCAAAAATATAAATCAGTTTCAACCTTTGTGACTTGTAAAAGAGTAAATAGGTAACTGCTTGAAAATGTTGTCTTGCGATCACTATATATATATATATATATATATATATATATATATTATATATATATTATATATATATATATATATATATATATATATATATATATATACAGTATATAATACAATAATAAAATAATCACATCATCATAACAAAATAGCATTTTTACTGAATAAAACAGGCCTCATGATTATTATTGTAACAGCAATTTGCAGTTTAATATACTGTTTTATTCAGTAAAAATGCTATTACTGTTATGATGATGTGATTATTTTACTATTATTATTTTTATTATAATAATTATTATTATTATTAACAGTGCTACTAGATCTATAAGTTTGGAGGATGAGACGCTTAGAGAGAGACAGAGATGTAAAAGTAAGGAAAATTGCTTGACTGCTTATTTCCTTGTCATATCAGTGATTTGGCAGTAATTGCTTTATTGTTGAAAAGCCTGTTTTTGTGCCTTTCAAAGGTACGACATTTGATTAGGAACTTATTTGCATATGTGGGGGTGAGCAGTACAGTTGAGCTTTCCCATGGTGATGGACCTCACATTTTTGAAAACTTTGAGCTGAACAATTTTGTTTTTCACTTGGCAAATTTGAAGTGAATATAACTCACATTTATGCTGTTTATTGGTTCTCTACATCATGTTTTAAAGAGCCAATCTTGTGATATTCATCATGTAATGGTACTAGAGCTTATTCCAAATAACTGCTGAAACTTTGTTTTGCTAAACACAGCTTGACGTTGTCCTCTTTGTATAGATCAGTCAAACCAACTGAATGTTGTAAGCTCCCTACTCACAGATTCTACTTATCAGGGACCTGATTGTCAGCATCTGAGGGACCAAAAGCTCATATCAGGAGATATCAGAGAATTTAACCAGTTTTGCAATTGGTCATTTTGTTCCCTTCTGCATTGAGTGAGTCCAGATACAGTTACATTTAAGATGTGATGCTCTATATTGGTTGCTGACATATCTCAGTTTTTTTTCACTGCCTTAAGCTCTTGCTTGGAATAAAGTGGATTACTTAATACTGTTTTAAAATGCTAAAAGTTTTACATTTAAACCACTAACTGATTTCATAACTTGACATCGAAATGGCTTGATTGTACCTCCTAATATTTTCAGCTTTTTGTAGTATTGCCCAAAGCTGCTCAGCTCACAAAATTGGGGAGACAGCTGATAATTATAGAATTGACAGAGGTAATGGTTGTTGGACATCACATTGTCTGCAAATTCTCAAAATTACTGTTTGAAACCTATTGACATATAATTTGGAGCACGCAGTTGACATTTAATTTGGATGACACATAAAATGCTTCAGAGCATCATTTTTAAAATGCTATTTTTTCCCCCAAAGCATTTAAATGATTTGCAATCAGTTTCACTCTGTTTTTTTTTCTTGGGGTGTCTTTTTTCCTACCACCAGCTGGCAGATTCCAAAATCCCTCCAAAACCCTCCAAATAGCAAAGTGAAGGAAACGGATGCAAAAGAGAGAGCAGACGAAACAAATGAAGGCGTGAAAGTAGAAAACCCACAGGTGAAAATAAAGGTTGATGGTAAAGAAGAGGACAATGAAGAGGTCTGCTCACATGCAGCCAGGTCTTGGGATCAGCCTAAAAGGTCAGTAGTTCACTGTGTTCAGCTTCAGTTGTCTGATGCTCTTAAACCAATTCCCATGATGCTTTTCATGGCGTTCTGTGTTGGAGAAAGTTTACAGAATACAAGAGGGCTCCAATTATGTTCACAGTGGTCTCAGAACAACAGCACAGCAGATTTTTTTCATGCTAAATCTTTTTTTGAGATTTGGAGAAAGTAACTGCTTTACCATATTCTGTTTATTGCGTTTGTGCCACTTGGATAAATCACGTAATGTACGTGGCACACGCACACACGCACGCACACACACACACACACACACACACACACACACACAAAAAATCATTGTTCATGTGGCTTCCTGTGAGAGACAATATGTTTTTGTTTTGGCTTCATCTTTGGAATATAATCCCCAGTGGTAAGCAGAGAATACGGGGAAACAGAATTTTTGCAAAAATAAAAAAAAATAAAACGAAGATAAGGGTATACAAATCGAATTAATTCTATGTTTGCTATTTTTTTTTTGCAGCGGTGTGTTGAGCACACCTCTATTTTTTAGAGGGATAATGAGTTGTTCAGTCTCTGCCTCCTTCCTCTGTGTAACAGTGTGCAGCTGACTCGAGCACCGAGCCAATCGCTGGGTATCAGCATTATGGGAGGCAGAGGCATGGGCCGCAGACTGAGCAGTGGAGAGATGATGAGGGGTGTCTTCATCAAGCACATCAGCCCCGACAGCCCTGCAGCACTTAATGGCACCCTTAGGGTTGGGGACAGGATACTGGAGGTTTGTGTGCGTGAGTGTTTGCGTGTGCATGCGTGTGCATGCGTGTGTGTGGGTGTGTGTGTGTGTGTGTGTGTGCGTGTCCTTGAAGGTTACACATTTAGAAGTCAAGAAGTGGTTGTAATAAAGTAACTACATAGCACAATATTTTAAAAAATGAAACAATTGGCAGTGAGACTAAATGGATGGAGGAAGGCACCCAAGGTAAAATTGGGGGAAAATTAAGAAAAAGTCAAACATCTGACTGAAGTGTGGTAATTAAAATCATTCTAGATCTATAACTTATATATCAATCATCACTGTGGGAATAAAATAGGACCTCTTTAAATGAGTCAAGATGTGGTTTGTAAAGCTGTTAGTTTCAGAAATGTCCTTGTTGACGAGTATGATCCGAGAACGGCAATGAATGTCTGAGGTGACAGAATGGCTACTGTAACTTGAGTAACATTTTTTTTCTGTCTATACAACTGTGATAAGCAGAATGGCTGCAGAATGCGCAACATGTTCAACCTTGAGGCAAAGAGGCAATAACAGCAGAAGACCATGTCAGGTTCCACTCGCATCCGCTGAATAAAACAGATACAAACATCTGAAGCAGCTGTGAGCACGGACTCAACAACACCTTGCCTATAGGAAGGCAAAAACATTTATTTTTCTTGTTGTGTATCTTAAAGGAAAACAAAAGCATTTTGCATTTAGGAATAGAGTACACACCACTCATCCCTGAATATGGATGTGAGTTCTCATGGTTACCAAAAGCTCTATGATTGGTTGTTCAACTCCTATCTGAAGAAACCACTTTGGAAGCGAAATCCTCTTCTGAGCTCAAGTCAGTGGATTTAACTCACAACTTGTCAGAGGATTTTCTTACCAGTCCCAGGAGAAAAGTTTATCCATTTCCACAAGCATGGTTGTGTCTAATGTTCTTTTTCTCAACATCAAGCACTTGTCTTTTTCTGATGTGGAAAAGACTAGGTATTTACCTGTTTGTAAATTAAAATCTGCTCTGCACCATTACTGGGAATACCTACCCCACAAGGAGGAGGGGGCCATAGAAGTAGAGATGATCCCTCGGAAAAAGTTGGGACTATTATGTCAGTCTGGTTCATGTCTGCTGTTTCTTACCAGCATCCTGTGACAGAACACCCCACTGCACACCCTGTGAAATGTGTCCACCAGTCATTCACATCCCTGTTTTATAATGTCGCACATAAAACAATAAGTGGCTTTCACAACCAGGAGGCACAGTCCATTTCTACAGGCATGTGCAGAACTTAACATAAACACAGGTAATAACTCCAGACTGTTGGGTACATGTAAAAAAGAAAATACACACACACACACACACACACACACACACACACACACACACACACACACACACACACAGAAAGTAATACTTATTAGGCCAAACTCTGCAGTTGGACTATTTAAGATGTCTGGAGTTGACAAAATCTACAGAAGGAGTGGAACATGTGGTCAACTGATGAAGAGCAAATTCTTTGTGTAGCTGAACTGCAGAAGTCAATTCGATGATTTTGAACTCTGGAGTTATTTTATAATACCTGTGTGTTCACAAGTTCAGTTAACAGGTGAACTTCCTGAGCAAATCAGGAATTTCTTTAGCAACACGCATAGTATTTCTGATTTTTTGTTTGTTTGTTTTCTAATCAAATGATAATGATAATCTAGCTTGGATGTTTTTTCTTGGCCAAGGTGAGTGGCGTGGACCTGAGAGATGCCAGCCATGAGCAGGCAGTAGAAGCCATCCGCAGGGCAGGAGACACTGTGCAGCTTCTGGTTCAGTCCGGTCTGGACAGAACTCAGGTACAGCTGCTCCGAAACATTCCGAAAACATACATACATGTCAATACGTAGGTATTTCGTTTAACCTTGACACAAGAACTGCACACATTCTTCAGTGTATGTTACACTGGTACACTCCAACCAACGTGCATCAATATTTGAAACCTGAAATCATGACGGCTGCTTGACAGATAACATATTAAATAAAAGTATCTTTTACTGATAATGTAATCAAAATTGTATTCATGTCTCGTAGTCATATAGGTTTCCATCCGCCCACTCTGCATCTTGTATTTCTCTTACAGTCTCCCAATCCCATCAATCATGAAAGACTATCTCCTACACCGCTGCCCGACTCACACAACAACAAGGTAAGGCAGATTCCCTGCCCATGTGAACTGTCACACTGTGATTTTTGGCTTTGAATGTATACTTAGGTGGAAAGTTTGATTCTTTCTTCAGGGATGTCGATCAGGTTTATTTGCTTCCGAGTTCGAATCCGAGTTCTTTGATTTTGAGTATCGGCCGACACTGAGGCACAGTCCGATACTTCAAAAATGCAATGAAAAAAATGAGGACGAGCGAAGAGGCAGAACCAGGACGTCCCTTCATTTTTATTTTATCCTCCTTGTAATAATTATAATAATGTAATAATAATATCATTACACTATGGGATGTTTCCATAGACTTTACAAGCCAAGAAATATAACAAGAGCTGTAGGCATTAGAGAATGACATACCTTTACAATCATGCTTTGACATAAAGTGCCATCAAAGGCTGATTAAATTATGCTTCTAAACATAAACCAAACACTGCCCTGCAGAGGTGAAGAGCAGGTACTGCAGCAAATATTGAAACTGAACAAAACTCACCTGCTCAAACTGAATGTCAGCCCCCACACTGTAACAGAGGTTTGGCTGTGTTTTTTCAGCAGTTTATTGAGTGACACGCACTGCATTTTATATAAAGAGTGATGAGTCATTAACACCTGCGCAGAATTTTCCAAAATGTGTTTTTTTTATCGTGCTATTTGTGCAGCAATGCGTAGAGCTATATCTGTGTTTCCTTCCATGCTCTTAGGAGACAGAGACTCTCAGCAGTCTGTTCCTCAGTCTTTCCCCTGCGAACCCCTTCACCCCCACCCCCTTTAAGGTCGGTGCATCGTTTAGTGTGAGTGTGCATGCGTGACTTTTACTGCAACATCTCAAAAGAAGCCTTACGTTTGCATCAAACTAACTTGCAAGAAAGTAATTAATGTGCACATGTGTAAATAGAACCCCTATGGTTCAAAGTCCCTCGCAGCTACCTTGTTTGCTAAAAAGTCTTTATTTTTGCTTTGATGCAGATGCATAACTCTAAATAGACAGCACGGTCTTTTGAAGTTATCTTCTCATGTACTTGTGCATCTGCTACAAATAATGCATGATTCTTCTGGCCATCTTTCATGTTATTTATAGCTGACATTAAAAACTTTGTTCATTAATTCATCTTGTTCACCAGCGTTTCCCTCTGCTTCATCAAGCGCACGGAACAAGCCTCAGGGGTCATTCAGCTCATGCCTGAAGGGCCCCTGAGGCATCTCAAACTCTGCCTTTTCAATAATGCAAAAACTTCTCCCCAAGGCCCCATCACCGACATCCGATAGAATGGATCGGAGAAGCCCCGTAAATGTCACAACAGCAGCCGATGCGGCAGCCGAGGACGGAGACGACACCGGCAGGAGTAAGTGTGCATCATAAAGACGTCATGCAGACATAAATAGGCCTGCTGCCCAAAGCCTGGGGGAGTACCGCCACCCTCTCAAAGCTCCAGAGAGAACGAGCACATGCTGATACCGAACCTCGAAAACTACTCCCACTCCTCAAACTTTTTATTGCGTGGCCACACTTGGGATTTGATACAGCAATGCAAAGTATGGTATACCGATGTGACAAGAAAATTATAAATAGCTCAAATTTGTTTATTTTTTTACTAGTTTAAATCTGACAGATGTAGTGTACATTTGTATTCATCCCTAAATAAAATAGCTTCTCCAAACCCCTAAATAGTAAATATAGTATACTAGTGAGTGGTTTATTTTCTTTTTTTTTCTTTTTGTTTGGCAATAGTGACAATTTTGATGTGTTATTGATGATAATACATAATATTGATGTATTACTCAAAAATGGGCAGAGAGAGAAAGGGAAGCGACATGAAGCTACAATCCAGGGTCAGGAATCGAACCCCAGAGATGGCACCAAGGACTAACAGCTTCTGTGTACAGGAAGCTCTCTCAACCTCTTCTCCTCAACTAGTGTGGAATTTAATTTGAGCAAAAATCTCTGAAAACCTTAGAGGTTCGTTAGAGAACATGAGGGATCAAAGATCATCATGAAGACCAAAGGACGGTGGAGGACCAAAACTGACATAATTAAAAACAAAAGCAGAAATCTATATTTTTTGTTTTTTCTTTTATTTACACAAGGACACAGAAGAGAAGTCAGAGATTAAGTTGTAAAGTCAATTGAAGTAAAAACTCCAATTTATTTGCAAAACAGTATCTCACAAAGCAGTAAGCTGTCATTATCGTATTATGATTAAAAAAAAAAATTAACGTCATTAGAATTGTGGTTTAATGTGAAAATTATGAAATTTAATTCATAATGTGAGCAACCTCCAAAAAGTGAAATTTTTGGAATTGTAACTTTGCTGATATGACTATAGTGTTTCCTGTCAATTCTCTAAAGGCATAGATTAATATTAACATATTTGTTAATATGATTGGATGGAAATATTTTTACCTTTTTTAATTCCCTGTGGCATAAATTTATGAACTGAAGTCGCTTCTCTGATATTGAGATAAGTTATTTTTAGACCAGTGTTTATGGTGCTCTGACAAATTTCAGTAATGGATGTATTTCCAGATAACGTTTTTATCACTTTCTTCTTATTATAAATACAACATATACACAACAACTGTCTTAATATGGTCATCTAACCCAACTGCAAACCCACTAAGACATAAATAACTCTGGAGGAGATTGTGCTTGTGATGCTCACAGACAATGAATTTACACAGTTTAGACATGGACATATTTTTTTGACATTTACACAGGAGACCAGCTGGCTAGAGCAGTGATCTGGCTGATTACTCTTTTGTTCCTTTGGTGGAAATGAATGTTATGACCTGGAACTATCTTAGTGGCCACCTTGATCCTTTCCTTAAATAAAGGTTATAATTCTGGCTACAGGCAGCATTCAGAAGGTGCATAATTCATGGAGCTGTCTTTGGTTACGGAATATGACACAGTTTTGTTTCCTCTATCCTCTTTTTGCACCCGCTTCAAAAACAAAAATAACAGGAAGGCATTCTCACATACAAACCTCAGAGCCAGTCATATATTTTTTGGCACCCCTTGGAAAATGTGTAAGAAGTCATAAAATAAGACAGACATATTTAGAAAAATCCTGCCTTTAATTTCAAGCACATGTATTCGGTGAAGAAGTAATTTTTTTTTCTATTTTTATAAAATTGCTGATGCCACTCATTATGGAACCCTGGCAGTCAATAATTATCACAACTCTCTTAATTGTCAGTAACGGAAGATCTCGTTTTTTCCCCCGTAACATTTCAAAAAGCTGGATTGTGCAGACCCTAGCGGGTAACTTTAAGGTAACTTAAAATATTAAATTCGAACATGTGTTTAGAAGCGAGAGCATGTACGTGCATTAAAATGTTCGCTAACAGCCGCAAATTTCAACTCATGCACATATAGACATGTATCCGCTGGTATATCACCACAGAAGTTCATATTCACACTCATGCACACACAGCACAATTATATTATATATGTGCAGCGAGCAGAAACCCTGACATTGTCCTCCCAGTCCACAACAAGAAATATCCCTTCCAGGCAAACTGCAGCAACACACACACACACGCACACATGCACACGCACTGTCCTCAAGGCTGGATTGCTTCTCCACATGTCTCCAAGTGTCAGTCATTAGATGTAGTCGGCCACACTTTTTGGCTGAGCCATTATATTCTCCTCCTAACAACCGTCCTGTTTGTTAACACTCCCTCCCTGCTAGAGAAGATGCTCCAGCGCTATGGCAGCCTGTCAGGAAAGCTCCACATGATTGAGCTGGAGAAGGACCCTGCAGCTTACGGTTTGGGAATTAGACTCGCAGGCAACGAGGAGGGCTCCAGGGCACGAATGAGTGTCTGTGTGGAAGGAATAGACCCGAATGGGCCTGCTGGCTTGGATGGGAGAATACATGTTGGGGACGAGCTGCTGGAGGTAAGTAAGCTCAATAGAAATGAGGAACAAATTTGGCTGAGATGAACAAACGGACGAAATCTTAGAAAAGGGTTCTGTTATCACAAAAAAAAGAACTGTTATCACAAAAAAAAGAACTGTAGCAGGAGTGAAAGATTTGAGTTGGAGACATGAATTTGATATTAACTTTCTCCTGTAGGCAATGGATGAATACAAAAAGCATTCATTTCAAACTTTTATCTGGAAAAATATGTGGAAGACCTTTTCTGTCCAATTAAAGTTAAATGCTATTTTCAGATGGTCTGCCATATAAAATCTCAATAAGCTTTAAGCTTAAGTTTTTGGTTGCAGAGTGACCTTAGATGTTCAGGGAGGTTTGGACATTTTTTCAAGACCCTTTAATTAGTTTTATGCTTTCAATAATTATTGTTGCACATAAAATCACAGGGCATTTTGAAAAGGCATATGCAGAGTTAGTCAAAGAAAACACAAAAAATAACTAACTCAAGGGTTGTTTCTTTTTTTTTTTTCAGATAAATGGCCAGATCTTGTACGGTCGGAGTCATCAAAACGCCACCACCATTATCAACAACACCCCCTCTAAAGTCAAGATCATTCTCATCCGGTAAATTACCTGTTATGTGCATTTACACACCTGCTATTTCTGACAACAACAAAAAACAAAAAATCATGTTTTGATGAGTTCAATAACTTTCATTTTATTAGAAATAAAGCAGGACAAATGCTGAAGAGAATCAGGAGAGAGGATGAGGACACAGTGGACTCTAAGACAGACGCTGCAGAAGGTGAATCACATGGCATCGAGCATATCGTCCTACCCCAGGTACAATACCTTTCCCCTTCATGGATGCATCTGGCTTTAATTTTTCTCAGCATTAAACACTGCATTTAAATATAAGGATTTTCTTTCCAGGATCATGTGGGTCTGGGCCTTTCCTTCGGTGAGGACGATTCCAAAGCAGGAGTGGTTGTCAGGTCCCTGATCCAGCACGGCACTGCCAGTGAGGTACGACTTGAATAAAAGTACTGCTACCAAATAAATAAAAGTGTTACCAGCTCAGAGATTAGATATCCCAATTTTGCTCAACACTCCCCCCCCGCCAGTTTATACTAATATAACAAACACTATGATGAGTAAATGCACTAATTTTTGACAAATTGTCACAATTACCTAGGGCATTACGTAATGCTTTTATAGAGGCTAAATAATTCATAAGTAGTATTATTAAAATAAATGTAAGATTTTTACGTTTCTATATTGTAATGCAAGCACAATTTATGTCTAATGGTTATCTAAGTCAGCCACATCTCTCAAATAAGGCAGTAGTTTCACAGGAAAGTAGCCTGATACCTGAAGGCTCTACTTCCTATTCTACTCAGTCACTCCAGGATTCAGAAATAACCCTGCTGTCTGAGAGTGAAACACTCTGCTGGATGTTGGTCAGAAAAGAGCTTTACCTATAAGGCGGAGGATTTTAAATACCCTTCTGGACTTTCAGGGAGTCACGGAGTAGAAAACTACTCTTCTATAATTGATTTCAGCTGTTTTAACTAACCACTTCTGTGGACATAGGTGAATAATATCCTGCACCTTGTCATGCAGATTGCTTCACAAGTATTTGTGAATGAATGTGTCCATCTCTCTAAAAATAAAAAGTGGAAGTGAATGGAAATGACAGCAACTCTCCCACAAAGTGGTAAAGCCATGTAAAATCACAGCAGATTCTCCAAATGTGCGCTGCCTTCAGAGAAACTCAAGAACTGTCTAAAAGGAGGCCTGTAGAATGGGTTTCTCCTGCTTCCAAGCCTTCCATAACAAAATACAATGTGTCCAATTCGCTGGTGGAAAGCTCTGGAGCCTGGAGCTTTGGGCATGTGATCTCTGGGGTGGCTAGTCGTGTCTCTCTTTCTGGTAATCCGGTGGACAAGGCTGGATTTGACAGATTAGTAAACACACACATCACGAAGCAAGAAGGGAGCCCTCCCTTGTTTGTCAAATACCACGTAGGAGATGCATCGAACATGTAGAAGAAATTCTGCAAGTCACAAGTGTGCCTGATCATGGCATAAAATGAGGGAGTAAATTTAGACAAATACAGAAATTTGACCCAAGATGTCGTTTCTAACACCCTCCAGCATGGAATTTGCCTGCAAGAATAAAAAATGCAATTCACTGATGTATCTGTATACTGCCACTGTGACCCTTTAGCCTAATTGCTCCTGTGTTCATAGGATAGGTAACTATCAATAAACCTGACATTCGCCATCAGTTGCTTGGAACCCAATCAGTCAATCCCTGGTGAAAATGTTGTGGTCGTATTGTCAGTTTCTGCAGTCTCAGCTGTACGGTGATTTAATTACCCTAATAAAGGTTTATGGCACAGTTTGGTTGAAAAATAGTCACTGCATTGCTATGTCAATAAATTGTGGGGACATTTATTGAAATAAAATGTGGCATGGAAACCTACATGTGTTTGCATGCCACTGCTGTCTGAGCAGCCTTGCCCTGAATAGTGCAATGTTACGCAATATTATGCAAAGTTATGCGCTTCATTTTATTTGTTTTACAGTAAGCAAATTACTTAAAAAACCCAGTTAGATTCAGATTAGGTTCCTCTACATTTTTTCTTGCTTTTCTGGCTTCTACCTGAAAAAACTTAATTGCGATGAAAGCGACATTCACATGTAGTAAGTCAAAGTGCTACAGTTGGATTTGTAAGGCTTACAAATCAGACTGCGACACATTTTTTTGTCCCAGTGAAAGTTGGGACAAAAACTTTTGCAATTATTCATATAAATTATTTTTGGCTTGCTTTTCCTACTTTAAAAATGTGTAAAGAATCTCAGGCTCTTTATACATTTTGTAGAGATGCTCCAAAAGACTTGCAGCTGCAACTGCAGCAATAGGGACACAAAATACAAAGTATTGAATAAGGGAAGCCAAGTGCAAATCAATGTCAGGTTTTACAAATTTTAATTTAAAAACATCTTTTTTGCCCATGTGTTACTCTTCTCTCTGGTTCACAAATGTGTACTTTGTGTTGTTCTATCACTTAAAATATTAATAAAGCACATGTTATGTTGTGAGGTTGCAAGTAACCACAAGTATAAACTTGTGGTTATTTGCAAAGTGTATAAATAGTGTGTAAATACTTTTGTTATAATATATAAGCATTGCAGAGCTTATTTTAGTTCTTACCTTGTTCATTTCTTTATGAGTTCCCAAAGTTCTTTCAATACATAGGTTGCACATTATTTCATCATGCTTTATCATTTATCAAGCCTCTCTAATTTGACGTGCAATTACTCGTTAATCATAATAAAGAGCTGCAGATAAGCAGCTCATTAAAGTATAGTACATATAATTGCAGCTTCTGATATAATTTTTACGGTCTCTCTGCATTTGTGGAAATGTTTGCTTCCGATTAAACTCCAAATGGTCGTTGCAGTTTTTTAATGACATGTCATCATGTGTTTAAAAGCTTTCATGTATTGCCCCAGGCAATTATGCTGATACTTGTCCACAGGGTGTGTTTGATTTTTAATCTCTTTAATATCTTTTGCACACATTCTGACTTACATTCTGCCTATTGTACATTTTCTTCCGTGCTGCCATATGTAGGACGGCAGGATAAAGGCTGGAGACCGAGTCATAGCAGTGGGGGATGAACCTATAGCCGGACTGTCAGTAGAAGAGGTTCAGAAACACACACACTCATACAGATTCTGCCACGTACGTGCTCTCCAAGGTCAAGTTGATTTAATGATTTATGACTTGCCTGTCCTCTTTGTATTCAGGTGTCCAGTTTGATTCTCAAAGACCCGGTCACTGTCAAGCTCTCCATCAGCCGATCCAAGACTCTCCCTTTCTCCTCTTCTCAGTCTCTCCCTTCATCACTTTCCCATCACCCCCACATTCCTGCTGTTTCATCTGAACCCCGTCGCGTCTCTCAGTCTTCTTCTACATCCCTCGGCACAGAGCAGACTTCTCCAGCAGAGTGCTCGCATTGGCCAGCCTCAAGTGATTCAACTTCTGACCCCCGGAGCTGCCCGGTCTTAGCTGGGAGGGAAACCACCATAGAAATTTGCAAAGAAAGCTTAGGCCTGGGTCTCAGCATCGTAGGAGGATGTGACACCCTTCTGGTGAGAAAAGCCAAGCAGTGTCTAAAAATATACATTTAAGTAATCAGCTTTTGCTTTTAAGGTTTTGTAATTATGTTGCAAAATTTATTAGGGAGTGTTGTGTAAATCAAATTTCTATCCATTCATGATTAAAATCAGTAATAAAGACTTTCAGCAGCCAATTAGACTGTCTGGTTGTCCACAAATATTGTCTTTTCTGTAATAATGAGGGACGTTTTTCATTTTTGCACCAGGGGGCAGTAATAATCCATGAAGTGAATGATGGCGGCGCAGCACAGAGAGATGGAAGGCTGCAGGCTGGAGACCAAATATTAGAGGTGTGACAGAACCATGCATGCAAACACATAAGACTCCACTGGCTTCTGTTGCACTTTCACAATCTATGTCATTAAAGTGATAAACCAATACACAGTAATGCCCAATATACACAGTCCAGTCACATTAATGTGACCATCTGTCAAAAGCCAGAATAACCACCTTTCGCAGAGCGAACTGCTACGAGACGTGCAGGAAGAGAGTCACTTAGGTCCCTGAAGGTCTTCTCTGGGATGTTGAGCCATGCCGACTCTAATGCCGTGGCCAGCTGCGCTAGATTACGCGGTTGAGGATCCATGGCGCGAACAACTCGATCGAGATGGTCCCACAGATGCTCGATTGGGTTTAAGTCAGGTGAGTTTGCTGGCCAGGGGAGGACGGTAAACTCATCCTGGTGCTCTTCGAACCACGCACGTACACTGGCAGCTGTATGGCACCTCGCATTGTCCTGCTGGAAGATGCCATCATCCTGAGGAAAAACAATGCGCATGTAGGGGTGGACATGGTCCGCAAGGACAGATGCGTACTTGTATTGATCCATCGTGCCTTCCACAATAATCAGTGAACCCAGAGAATGCCAGGAAAACATTCCCCAGACCATAATGCTCCCGCCTCCAGCTTGGACCGTTCCTGCAATGGTTGCAGGGTGGTTCCTTTCAGAGGTTTCACGCCTTATACGCCAACGTCCATCTGTCCGATGGAGCATAAAACGCGATTCATCTGAAAACGCTACCTGTCGCCACTCAGTGGACGTCCAGCTGCTGTACTGGCGTGCAAATTCTAGCCTTCGTCGTCGATGAACACCAGTCAGCATAGGTGCACGAACCAGGCGTCCGCTTCGGAGGCCCAGACGCAGCAATGTTCGCTGAATAGTGGTTTGGGAGACACTTGTGGTAGCCCCTTGGTTCATTTTAGTGGTCAGTTGCTCAACGGTAGCCCGTCTATCTGCCCGAACGCATCTCCGCAACCGTCGTTCGCCTCTGTCATCTATGGCCCGTGGTGCACCACATTTGCCACGTCGTTGATTTTGGACAGTCCCATTTTGCCATGCACGGTACACTTTTACCACGGCGGCACGCGAACAGTTCACAAACTCAGCCGTTTCGGAAATGCTTCCACCCTTGGCCCGAAAGCCAATGATCATGCCCTTTTGGACGTCGGATAAATCGCTTCGTTTCTGCATTACGCCAACGATTGAAATGTTTTCCGAAGCCCACACACACCCTTTATATACGCTCAACTGCACTGTGCTGCCACCTGCCTTCTGTGATTGGTTATTTAACTCTGAAGTGGAAAGTACGTGGTGGTCACATTAATGTGACTGGACTGTGTAGAAGGATAATACCCTGTTTTCAAATATTTTTTTAACAAGAAAAGATCTGAACTGTGCGGCATACATATGCCCCTGAACAAAGTGCAACCAGTTCCCCCTCAGGAATGACCAAATTAGAAAACAGAGGCAATTCAGTTTGAATCCAGATCTAATGCCATTCATGCCCCAGAGTGCCCCAGTCATGCAACTGGGAATTTCTGGCAAAAATAGAAAATGTATATATATATACAGATACTCTCCATTCTAACTGAGATTGAGATATTTTGCAAAAAAGAAAGTCCAAAAGTTTCAGTCTTTGGATGTAGAAGTTATTGAAGTTATAGAAGTTATATACTCAGTTATTGACTCAGGGGAACTGATAACACATTGAACAATTGATGGATTTTTATATTTAAAAACATTCAAAATCATATTTATAATATCTCTTTCAACACAAAGCTACGCACTACATTGTTTTGGTCTGTCACTTAAAATCCCAATGATTACAGGATTACCTTTGTGGTTGTAATAACAAAATGTAAAAAACTAAATAATAATAATAATAATAAATGCATTGTGCATTGATGCATTTTCATTGGCTTGACCTCTTCAGGTGAATAACATAGACCTGCGGCAGGCCACGCATGATGAGGCGATAGCAGTCCTGCGGCTCACCACCCAACAAGTTCGGCTGCGTGTCTTCAGGCACCAGGAGGCCTACCGGGAGGAAGACCTGTGGGACATCTTTAATCTGGAACTCACGCCTCGTCCAGAGGAAGGCCTGGGGTTCACCACCGTGGGGAAGAGGTAAAGAGTTAAGCTGTTGCTCCGCCAGTGGCGTGGATAAGTGATAAGTTTGGACTAAACCTTTGGCCATTTGGTGTGACCCATGAATGGTTTGTTAAATAAAATTGTAAATTCAAATGTGACTGCTTTGGACGCCTTAATTTTCACTTTGTAATAGTTATTTACAGAGAAGCAGATTTCTGAATTTAGTGCAGATTGTGTATTTATTTATTTCACTTTCACTCATGTAATATCTTGAAATTTTTATTATGCAAATTAGAGAAATTAGATCTTGGTAGTGTTCAGGGACAGTGATAAAAACAATGTCTTCAAAAAAATTGGGTTAACTATTATCTATTGTTTTTCAGGGTAAAAGTTTAGTGACAGATTGTAAAGTGAGACTGGATGCTGAATTGTCTATTTTCTTGGATTTATTCCAAGTAATGTTTGATGCATATGAGTGAAAAACATATAAAACATCATGAGGACCCTCTGATAGGTGGTGGACTCTGTCACCTAGCAGGTATGCAAATAATAACCCTCAGTATAAATTTGTGGTGTGCTGCAAATGGAGGCTAGTAATGACTTTAGCATCCAATGTATCTATTAATCAATTTTACACATAACATTGGTGCTAAACCCTCGTCAAAAATAAAAATGGAAGAAAAATAATAAGTGCACTGCTGTGATTTTGTGAAAGTTTTGTTCTTCAGTTGAAGTAGAAATTATGTTTATTTTTTTGCAAGTGGAAATGTGGTGGAACCAGGATGCCAGAGTTGCTGCAAGGTGACTTTGTTTTGGCTGTAAAGTGCTGAAAATGCATGATAAGTTTGCAAAAACTTATAAAGCAAAAGACTTGCCAATAATCTGTCAGTGGGTCAGAGTGAAGGTTAATCAAATATTCCCCAAAGCAATTTTTTTTCATAACTTTCCTGTGAGGGACACATCATCTGCAAAGTGAATCTCACAGTTTCAGTAAAGTAGGAACTGCTTTAGTTGCTGTTGTCAAATATTTAAAAATTGTTTTCAAAAGTGATTACAAGTTTTTATTATTTTATAAGAATTTTTTTTAGCCAAAAAACAGTTCCCAACAATTTACTTGGCTGAACAGATTTTATAAGGTGTGTTTCATCACACATCCACAACATTATAAATGTTATCTGTTTAACACAGTTCAGGATTAATAGGAGATTAAACTGATAGACGACTTAAATCTTAAATGTTTTTTTGCGCATAAAGTCAAATGTATTTCTACGAGCAATAAGAGTTTGATATGTTTTAACTTCTCTCAAAATGTAGGTTTATAGCCACACTGGTGTTGCTTCTGCGCAGTGTTTACTCTTCCTATTGAGCAGCTTTAGACCATTATATCTAAAATCAAGACTAAAAATTAATTTTAGAGTTGGCTTTGACTGTTCTACTTATGTTACTAACAGAAACATAACTGACTTTTCTTTCCTTTCCTTATTTATGACATTGTAATGTACTCTTTTACGTTTTTATTATGTAAAGTACCTTGAATTGTTTTGTGGATGAAATGTGACATTCAAACAAACTTGCCTTGCTTTGCTTCATGTTTCTCAGCTGTATGCTACTTAAATGTTAAAACTTTATTATAACTTATCAGATTTGGACAGAGTTCTTACTTCCTTAATTCTCCTTGTCTTGTTGTAGTGGGATAATCCAGCAAAAGTTTATGTGTTCTATAAACTTTCACTATGTGGAATTGATTGACTTTTTTGACCTCTGTTTCCTCAAAAACAGCGATGACACAGGCATCTTTGTGTCAGAAATCATCAGAGGAAGCGCTGCAGAATCGGACGGCAGCTTGCTACACGGTGACCAGATTCTGTCGATCAATGGGGAAGATGTCCGCGCCGCGTCACAGGAGCATGCGCAGAGACTTCTACAGGTCTCACTCTATAACCTGTCACAAAAACACAGCTACTGTTTTTCGTTTTTTTGTGTTACTAAGTTTTCTCGTCATCTAAGTTAAAAATCATTTTGCCTTGGTTTAGGAGTGCACTGGAGCAGTCCACCTAGAGGTAGCTCGTTTTAAAGCTGGGCTCCAGTATTCCCAGAGGAGTAAGGTAAACTGTTTTCCTCCTTTAACTGGTATGGAGGACCAGACCTGCCATAATTCAGGACAAATATTGAAAGAAAGAATGACTTGATTGTCAAAAAGAACAAAAATATTAAAAGTAATTTTAAATAGGTTAAGATGTACAAAATGTGGCACAAATAATATACTAATGTTGTTTGATGTACCTCAGTGTCAATATTCCTACGTAATTGTTCTTAAAGGTATTGTAATTACTAATGGGATTTTTTTGTTTCTTGTTTTTGTTTCAGTCTTTGTCATTTTGTGCTTCCCTTTTTATTTATTTTTTTGTTATAGTCTTTGCATCTTAATATCATTCATTTTTGCAATGTTTTATACCAATAAAATTATCTTTAATATGTCTTCTAAAAGAAAAAATAAAAAGGAAAAATAACAAAGAACAAAATAGATAAGAAAAAAAAAATTATGTAATGAATAAATATGAATCAAAATTACAGAGGAAATAAAAACAAAACATTAATATCACCACAAAGGTATTGTAATTGTAACAGCTGGAAAAAAAAGTACTAATCCAGACTTCTTTTGCCCAGAATAATTTTTTGTAGCATTATTATAGTATACTGCACTATTTTAACAATATTATTTTGTGAATCTAGGAATATTTTCAGTTGTGTTTTATCCAGAGCGAAGCCTCTGACTGCTCCACTCTGACCAGCAAAAGTGGACGTGATTCATCTTTTTACCACCAGAGGGAGACGGACAACAAAACACGGAGCTGCAGTAAGCATTTTATTTATTCAGGTCAAACAAACAAAATAAAAAGAACATGTGCATATGCACTTTACAGTTTTCAATTTGAAACCATCCAGTTAAACTTGTTTGCTCTAAACCTTTACATTTTGATTTTTTTTTTTTTTTTTGTTATTCTCTTAAATGCTTCAAGAAGCTGAGCTCAGAAAAGTAACAATAGAGAAGGTAAGGGGCTTCAAAATAACAAAATGGAATGCATTTTTTTTCTGTAAATAGGAAAATTTCATCTGTTTCAAAAGGTCCAATTTAAAAGGAACAATTTATTATTTATATCACAAGACTTTGAGTTTACTCATGTATTAAAGTAACAACATCTTGTCTTTATTTTTGATATCACCACAGGGTCCAGGTGACACCCTGGGAATCAGTTTAGCTGGAGGAGTAAGTAGTCCCCATGGCAAAACACCTCTTCTCATTGCTTCTATGGATACCAATGGACTGGCCGCCAAAACATGGAAATTAGAGGTGAGCAAATGCCTGTGTGTTTTTATTTGTCTTATCACACGCTGGCAAGGTGGCTGATTATTGGAGTTTACTGAATATATCTGATCAATAATTTTGACCTAAACTTTTTGTGCATGGACAGAAGAGGATACACAATTTAGCTCTGATTCAAAAGATGAGGCGGAAACTAAACTAAGTCTAAATACAATGTATGAACAAAAACAATGGCAAAAAAATGGATTTAAAATAAAACTAAGGAACATTGTGGAATTCATACAAAGTATTTTGGATGTCCAAATAAATATTTGAGACAGATAATAGGCTATTACAAATATACTACTATTTCTAGATGTTTTTCTTTAGAAAACAAATATCTGAGTTTCTAAAACAAAATATTTTTATCTATTTATCAATTCATCCATCCATCAATAAATGTGTCATCAATGACTATAAACCAGTTTGTTCTCCTTTCTCTACACCTACTTTCTGCTCCATCCACCCATCAGTCCATCCGTTTATCCATCCACCATTTCATCCATCACTTCAATTACTTCTATTCATCCTATCCATCCATCAATAGATTAAGTCTTTCCATCAAATTGCCCATCCATCCATCCATCGTAGAGAAAGATTACCAGTGACAAAACTGTAGTGAAGTTTTGTGTTTACATTTTAAAAATGGGAAAATTTGACAGAATAATGTGTAAATGTGAGTGTGGAGAAATATGGAATTTTGAAAGGAGAAATATGAAGGAACCCTGAGACCATTAAAAACCTTAAAGCCTTAAAAAAATGTTTCAGCTAAGTTGCTTTAGTTCAGATTTAAATATCTCAGCATATGGAAAAGTTGTAGCGTGTGTGTGTGTGTGTGTGTGTGTGTGTGTGTGTGTGTACCCCAGACAGGAGACAGGATCCTCAGCATCAACGATGTGTCCACGGAGGGAATGACTCATGACCACGCTGAAGCCCTGCTCAAAAACGCCACCGGAACCATCAGTCTGCAGGTCCTGTCACACTTAGACATACAGTAGTCAATGGATAATGACCAGATGAATAATGGCAGAATCCCTCCAACGTCAGCAAGATTTTTCCTCTGCGCTGTCAGAGACAGGCAGGAATACCTCACACTTTAGGTCATTTTTACTTTCAGAAAAGTCAACCAAGACATTACTGTGCCTCTATAAAAAAAAGTATTTAATCAAAGAGAGAGCTCACAGTTTTCAGTAGGTCTTTGAATAGATTTGTGACATCAGTAGCACCATCAAATTGTTGTCATGCATCTGTTTATAATGGAGTTTTTTTGACGATGAAGGAATCAAACTGTGTTAACTGGTGCACAAACAATTGGGTTAATTATTGTTATCCAAATTTAATCAGAAGAAAATCCAGAATAATAATACAAAAAAAAATTACCAACAAAGATATTCAGGATAATAACTGATAACTGTGCCTCATAATTTTTCACTTGAGATCAAAATGTGCCAATCGAACGGCAGTGAATACTTTGTAGAGCCCCCTTCTGCAGGAAATACAATTCTTTTAGTGTATGTCTTTATGAGATCAAAACGTCTGTTAGTCAGAGAGGATCTGTGAGCAGCCATGTTTTGGGTCATGTGACAGATTATATACTAACCATAAGTCCATGTTTTTGCCTGGTAATAAGCATTATAGCACATGAATAATCTTGTATTTCTTTTAAGTTTACTCACTTATTGAAGCATCAATTACGGACATAACAATCAGAGCAATCAGTAAATAAAAGCATGCTTTTTAAGGCAAAGCGTTAAATAGTGCAACTACTGAGAAGTATTTTTAAAACTAAAATTGTGTAGCTCTAGCTGAGAATCATCTTAAAGAATTTGTCTTCAGTAACCGGTTTTGTCCCCCAACCTAAGCAAAGAAAACCACCCATCAACCTCAAGCTCAGCCTTGGTCCTGCCGCTAGCATAAGAAACATAAGAATTAATGAGCGAACGGTGCTTGTTTTTTTACTTCTGTTAGGAGCTCAGAGTCTGGACTTATAGTTGACCAAGCAACTCTGAGGTTCGGCATGATGCTCAGTCTGTTTTGTCCTTAGCTGAACCAGAGCCGAGAAGCCACACTCACAGACAGGTGCTGAATGGTAGGAGGATTTTTACTGTTCTAACGTCAAGAGAAGGAAGGATACTCACTCATCACTCTAGCTTCAGAACTGAGAGAGGCTTACCTCTGCAAAGTTCAGTGTGCGGTCACATGATATTCCCATTATTCGAGTCTTTCTTTTGCTTGGCAAAGAGACAATTTCCTTGTAGATTCCAAACAAGAGCAAATAGTACTCCATATTGTCTATATACCATTAGACATGAGCCTCACATAGATCCTATATATTAATGTATCATGCTCCATTAATACATGTAAGCAAATGTGTTTTCTTTTTTGATGCGATACAATATGTTTACTATGACATATTGCATGATATTTTTGCCTTCTACAATACGGAGTAAGCATAGATGAGAACTCCATGGATTTTTTAGCTCCCCACCCCCAAAAGAAAAAATGCCGAGTTAGGATTAGGAGCCAGCATCTCCAAAAGTTTTTATCAAAATCTTCAGCTTGTTTGTTTTGGCTGCATGTTTCTTCCTGTTCTCCGGATGAAAAGTGAATTTCCTCCCCAGTCTCAAAACGTCTTCAACCTCCATCAGGTCTCTGCCAGGATTGCCCTGTTTGTAGCTTCATCCATCTTACCTTCTGTTCTGAACAACTGAAGAAAAGTGTCCATCATGATGCCGCCAACACCGTGTTTCACAGTGGAGATGGTGTGTTCAGGGTGAACAAGAGACATTTTCCACTACTATTAGTGTTTTGCATGTAGCTCGATTTTGGTTTCATGTAACCACAAGGCCTTCTTTCCTCATGTCTGTTGTATTCTGAATGCAACTTTTTGAAAAGTAAACAGGACTGTTTTCTTTTTTCATACAAGTCTTTAAAAAAGGTTCAGATGTTTAAAGTGCACAATAATTGTCCTGTAAACATACAGTTCACAGTTCAGGTATTCTCTATTCCTGAACTGTGGATCTCCTCCAGAGTTACCATTAACCTGTTGATTCTGATCTGATTAATGTCATCCATGTCCAGCCTGTCACTTTGGGAGGATGTCCATGTCTTGGTTCTGTGAAATATTAAAAGCTTGGGATATTGTTTTATAACTTTGAATATCTAAAAAAAATGTCCTCTGTGACCTGCCTGCTGTGCTGCTTGGTCTTCAAGATGCTGTTTGTTCCCTAAAGTTCTCCAACAAACCTCTTAAGCTTTCACAGAACAGCTTGATTTAAATAGTTCAAATTACACACAGATGGACTGAATTTAGTAATTAAGTCGCACTGGATTTTTTTTTTTTTTAGGCGTTGCCTTAACAGGACTCTAAACTAATGTTAATTTATGCCACTTTTCATTTTTTTAATTAGAACAGTTCTTTTTAAACAATGGACATCTTTACTTGCATTGCACAATTATGAACTACTTTCAGTTGATCTCTCACATAAAACTCCACCTTGGGTTTTTCCCAAACCAAACTCTGAAGTTTGGGTTTGTAACGAGAAAAAACAAAAATAGTTCAGGGGGTGGCAGTATCTTTACAAGGCTTTATATATGACATTAGAACCTGCTGTGTGTGTGTGTGTGTGTGTGTGTTTCTGTATTTAGGTGGCAGCTGCTTTTGAAGGGTGCAGCTCACAGGATCCAAGTGAGGCTCATGTCAGCTCATCAGATCCAACCAGTAGCTGCTCTCAGAATAACTTCTGGTAAGACTCCGTGTCAGCAGGTTTTCACTAGTATTTATTTATTTTTTTTTCCATTATTCCTGGTTTCACCGCTGAGTAAAGATAAAATCACTTGAATGCAGTGCTGATGCATCCTGGGCCTGAATGAACAGTCATGAGTCTGCTCCCTGATCCTTACAGTCCACGTGTTTATAAGACCATCGGTCTGGAGAGAGGTCTGTCAGGCCTGGGCTTCAGCATCGTGGGGGGGTTCGGCAGCCCCCACGGAGACCTGCCGATCTACGTGAAAACTATTTTCAGCAAGGTGAGAAACCAACTTGTGAAAGTGCAAATTTCAACACTATGTCTGCGTTGCTTATTTAGTCTGTTTATTTTTATGTGTTCCATGTACACATAAAGGTACATGGAACACAGAAACTCCCACTGTCCCATACTCTGCTGCTTTTGTTACAAACCTATAGAGAGAAATCACAGGCAAACCGTTTGTTTGGCTGAGTCCTGATGTTGGATTTTCAATTTTAGCAGGAGTATCTTCTCACAAACCTCCTTTTCAGAGAAAAGCTAAAAGTTTTCTAAAACTGAAACAAAAACAGGCTGTAGAGGGGCTTGAGGAGAATATGATTTAGGAGCCTCACTGATAATTGGTTGTTATCTGATGAGATGTTCTTTTGAACAAATCAAATCCAAACTCAAAGCATCAGTTTATAGCTGCTCAACAGATTATTATTTGCACTTTTAAAAAGTGAACGTTCCATTTTCTTTAAATTTTAGCACGAGACAATTTGTAATCTTTGAGTTTATCTATGTTGAAACCATTACGTGAAATTTAATTTTATTCTTGTTTTCAATAAACGAGTTATAAAAGGATTACTTTTTATAGTCCCACTGTTTTCCGGAAGTGGGCATTGTTCTCTACAACAAATATATAACGAGACTCAGTAGTTTGTAGTCTGTGATTGGCGGTGGACTCTTCTGTCTCTGCAGGGGGCAGCCATTGAGGACGGCAGACTGAAACCAGGCGATCAGATCATTGCTGTGAATGGACACTGCCTGGAAGGTGTGACTCATGCGGAAGCTGTGGAAATCTTAAAAAAGACCAAAGGAACTGTAGTCTTAACTCTTCTCTCCTGAGTAAAACTTCACTGTGTCCCAGCTTAAACGCACACATGACCGATATATAACTCCCTCTGCTGCTTTACCAGACAAGAAAACATACAGGTGTAACTGTCTCCTCTAAAATTGCTCATAGGACCCATTTGAGGACCTAAATGTGGATGATAAAGGGAATTTCAAGAAGACCAAATGCACCTTCAATGCCTTAGAAAAATAGACATACCTCATAAACTTCTTCACGTTTCACAAATTTATAAAAATCTTATTAGAAATGGCCCAAAACACAGCAGCATCATATTTGAAATGAAAGGAAAAGAACACATGATGTATTTTCATAGAATAATCTGAAATGTGTGGCAAGATTTTTTTTTTTTACTTTTCTGCCCCAACGTAATAAAATCACCTGGCAGCAAAATGCTGCCGCTGCCATTTAAAAACTCTGAAAAACTATGAATCCTTTTTCAACGTGTCCTGTTGTGTTGTTCTGTTATACAGCCCCATGCAATACAGTCACAATAAAATACATCACAGTTCTCTAGTTGTAATTTGACAAAATGTGAAAAGGTTTTAAAGCCACGAATACTTTTGCGAGGCACCATTCACGTGATTAGGAGAAGTTTTATGTAACCATCTTGTGTTTATGTGCAGCACTCTTCATGAAAATATAATGGGCTACTAATAACCTTTGCATTTTAATAATATGAGGTTCTTACATTATTTAGCAATAAAAAACAAAAATATCTGTCAGGGAACAACAACAACAAAAAAACACACATGCAGTATTCACTCTGTTAACTGACCTCTGTTCAGTCAAAGGGAACCTCCCAATACGCACAACATGCCAAGTGCTTCTGCCAATTTTTGTAAGGCAATAAGGTTTTAGGAAACTGTCTTTGAAGGCCTGATATTCATTTCCTCTGTATTTCTGTACCACATTGGTTTAAAATGTGTCGTGGTTTTTCATGTTCTGAATGTCGTACATGACCTGTGGACAGCTTTGGCAACTGTGTCATGTCTGGCAGTTAGAGAATCAACATGCTAAACTTTGCTTCTGCTCTTTAGCACTTGTTGAATGTGTTTTTAGTGCAAAGTGCAGTCTACATCTAGCGTTTGTTTTTTATTATTTAATTCACACATTTAATTAAAAACTCTCTGTTTTAATTGTCTTTAAAAAGCCACAGCACTTACACTTGTGTGCATTATGTAGCTCTGTGTAACCGATTGTATTAAAAGTTCATTTATTAGTTTTTTAAAAGAGTCTTAGAGTTTGTTTTTTTTACTTTGTGAAATATTCATGTACACTGTGTAAAACATCTATAACCTTTCTTCCCCCCTGCCTAACAATTGACCAGACTAAGTTTTTTCTCTTTTACCCAGTTAGGATTACAATACTTCTTTTTCCAAGATGCCAAAATATTGAGAGGATATTTTTTTCTCTTCAAAGATTTACATGTATACATATTTTTAGTATTTGTTAGACATACCTTTAAATTGTATGATTTGGGTCAATGGTTTTGGAAATTCTTCCACAAGCTTCTCACAATAGTTTGCTGGAGCTTTGACCCATTTATCCTGACAGAACTGATGTAATTGAGGCAGCTTTGAAGGCCACTTTATACCTAACAATATGTTTGGAGCGATGGTCATTTGGAGGACCCACTTGTGTCCAACCTTTAGCTTCCTGTCATGACCTGTGAGGGTTTGTGTTTTAGTTTTTTTGTGCGTGTGTTCAATATTTGTTATGCCTTTCCACATCTAGTTCATTCCTGTGTTTTGTTTCTGTACTGGCTATTCTCTTATTTTTATGTAAGGCTTATAGTTCCATTGTATCAAGGATAGTTTCCCACGGTTTTCATTAATATTCTCCTCTTAGTTCCCCATTTAGTACTCCCACTCAGCTGTTTAGCATTTCCTGATTAAACACACCTGGTTTCTATGAAACCATCCATCCATCCATCCATTTTCCTACACCTTGTCCCTTAATGGGTCGGGAGGTGCTGGTGCCCATCTCCAGCTAGCGTTTCGGGCGAGAGGCGGGGTACGCCTGGACAGGTCGCCAGTCTGTCGCAGGGCAGGTTTCTATGAAACATTTCCATTCTGCTGCCCTGGTTCAAAGTTCTGCTCTCCTTGTGTCCTCCATGTAAGTGCCTGTTTGTTCAACTGTTTTATTGCATCATGTGGCTTTTGCATTTTCTGTCTGAAATGTAATCCTTCTTTAACCAAGCTTTCTTGCAGATGTTTTGAGATGTTTCAGTATTTCCACATAATGATCTTTTAGCATGAAGCCATTTATTTAGTGAAGTGCACTAGTCCCTTTTGCAGCCACATCCTCCACAGTTGGGATGGTGTTCTCGAGTTTGCAATGTTTCTGCCTTTTTCTTCCATATAAAGCAGTTCTCATTACGATCAAACATTCAAATTCTTTGGCCTTGAGAACATTTGCAAGCTGGATTTGCATTGTATGCATCCAGGTGGGCCTCCATTTAACGTATGAATCGACCAGTCGGAAGTTTACAAACAATGATGTCATCATCTGAACTTTTCTAAATTGCTTAGATTTGTGGTTTTCTTAATAAGGGTAAATTTTTGAATTTTTAAAAAAAGTTTTCAGAAGTTCTCTAAGAAGATATCTTTTATTCTAGCAGTTATTACTAATATTAACTTTGGTACTTCAAACCTAAAATAGGAAGGGTTTTTGCTATTTCACTTGAACAAAAATCTTTTGTGTCTTTTATTGCAGGTGTACCAGTGAAACAAACATCTTAAATATGATGGGTTTTAGTATGACAGAACACAGGAATGTGTCTCTGTAAAACAACAACCAGAAAAAATCGGAACTCTCATTCAAACAGCAGACGAAACTGGTGACAACTTAACAAACAATACAATTGCACACAAATGTCTCATTTAGGAAAGTGGAGGCATCTCAGGAGAGCCTGTCTGCTGCCTTCACATTAATCAAAGCCATCTGTTCACATTGCGAGCTTTACTGAAACCCAGCCATCACAGTCTGCTTTATCCTGGTCCAGATGAACAATTGCTCGCCTGCTTGGATGAGGAGGCTTTTAAGAGATGGAGATATGGCAAAAGGCTTGTTCATTTCAGATTTTTCCCTTCAAAAACTTTTTCTCCTCCCTCCCCCCCTGAATTTTGGCCCTTTGTTCCTTATCTTTGCCGCTGAGACTGCAAAGCTCACCAGTGAGTTTTGTGCTGCATCTTAAATTAACATAACTCTCAAGAGAGTACACTTGAAAGGTGCTAATGATCCTCCTGTCTCTGGAGGGGTAGCAATGGCCAGGAAACTGTTCTGTGCAAGACTGTCACATCTATTCATATTCATACATCCAGAGGAATGGGTCTCCCTCCCCCCCTCCCCACCTGCCACTGTCACCTAGTGCTGTCCAAATGTCGATGGATCCAAATAGGAAAATCTTCACCATTCAGTTTGAGGCTCTTTTTCAGAGTACCATCCTACGCTGCAAAAATGCCAATCCAAGGTAATTCAATCCACTGCTGAGTCCTTAAAATCCGATTCCCCTCAAATTACTATAAAAATACCCAAAGGGAAGACTGGCTGAAACTGGTGTATGCTCTGAAGGCTTGGGTTTAATTGCAGCGTACGTTTAGACGCCACCACCTTCGCGTCATCCCTCAACTCCAAGTCTGGGTTGTCACGGGCAAATGAGATGGACTGATTGGAGCCTGGGTACACAGAAGCATATATGCCCATGTCACTCATTTTAACTCTGTGTCATAGCCTAAAGCTAGAAGTAATTATGCTCAGTCATGCAGTTATAGAAGAGAAGCAGAGTACATCCAGGAGGTTGGAAGTTATAAAAATTCAGCTGTTTTACCAAACAAGATAGGACCGGTAGAATACTGATTTTGGAGATGTAATCTTGAGCTTGGGCTTCATATACCGAACTTTTATTAGATGGAATCTCCCTATGTTAGACCTGTTTTGGTTTAAAACTTTCATTTTTCCCTAATCGATAAAGTGAAGGACATTATCTGGCAAAAAGAAAAAGTTTTAGTTTGCCACAATCACAGACTATCAATGTATTTTGGGGGGCGGGGAGATTTTATGTGGTATGTCGCACCAACACAAGATAGCGCATAACTGAGAGATGGAAGGGAAATGAAAAATAAAAAGAACAAGCATGCATTTGTACTCGCCTCTCCTGAAATTCCTGTATAAAGAGTTCTGAACCAACTACGACTAAAATTCAGTTTAAATACTTCTGTTCTGCTAAAGGCTTAAGGTTTGCTAAACAAGTTTCACACAGAGATACTTTATAAAACAATGCCCCAAGCTTTAAACAAACGAAGGACCACTGTTCATCCATCCATCCATCCATTTTCTTACACCCTTGTCCCTTAATGGGGTCGGGAGGTGCTGGTGCCTATCTCCAGCTGGCGTTCCGGGCGAGAGGCGGGGTCACCCTGGACAGGTCGCCAGTCTGTCGCAGGGCAACACAGAGACACACAGGACAAACAACCATGCACTCACACCTATGGGCAATTTAGACAGACCAATTAACCTGACAGTCATGTTTTTGGACTGTGGGAGGAAACCGGAGTACCCGGAGGAAACCCACGCATGTACAGGGAGAACATGCAAACTCCATGCAGAAAGGTCGGGGCCGGGAATTGAACCCAGAACCTTCTTGCTGCAAGGCAACAGCTCTACCAACTGCACCACTGTGCAGCCTGGACCACTGTTCAATCTTCCAAAAATGAAATATTTGTCTCTTTCTATTTTTGATATCTAGAGGAGAACCAACTATTACAAAGCCATCCACCTAATCTAACTGGCTCTGGAAGAGCAGCAGAGATCCTCTGTCCAGATGAAAAGTCTGCTGACAGGACAGTACTCCATAAATTTGGTATTTCTTATGAAGTAGCAAGAAGAAAGAATCTCTTAAAAAGTCGCAATGCCTGATTGGCTCAAGCCATTGAAGGGCCACTGCAAACATGTACAATACAACTTTTAACTTAAATGCAACACATTGTCTATTGCAGAAAACTATCACTGTACTACACCCTGAATAAACCATTCCCACAGGGAAACACGGTGTAGGCGACGTCATGCTGTGGGGAAACAAGAAGAGGATGACTTGGAGATGGATGCAGCTAAATGCAGGGCAATCCCAGAAGAACGCCTGTGAAAGGGGCAAAAGATTGAACTGGGGTGAAGTTTCAGATTCCATTCAGAGAAAGACCCTGAACATAGCCAGCCTGGATCGAAGCATTTTCATGAGGTAGACTGGTCCTGTGAGAATCTGTTGCATGACTTAAAAATAGATGTTCACAGATGCTTTTCATCCAACTTGACAACACTTTACCTGCCTTACATGACTTAAACTTCTACACGTGTAGCCCTAGAAGAAACCCATCCTAAAAGACCTGCCTCACTGGTAGTAAAAGCTGATGTATTGACTGAGGAGCTAAATATTTCATACTGCACATATTAAATTTTTAGTTGTATAGTAGCATGAAAACGATGCATAACCTTTCTTTTACTTCAAAATTGTTGAATACTTTGGTTTATTTTATACAATTGCATGACTGCACATCTGATTTTGTCAATATAGTGTGACAAAATCTGATGTGCAGAAGTGCTGAAAACCCCTTTTACAGTTTTACTATACTCCAATTATTTTTATGTTCTCCTGTCTGTTAAATGCAACAATATAAAACATGCTATAAAAAATGCCTCTTCACCAAGGTTACACTGTGAAACATTTCTTAAGGGGTTCATAAAGTCAGTGCTCAGGCTTTTAGGCTCCTAAAAAAACGCCACATGGGAAAAGAAATTCTGTGGGCTGTACACATTTGTTTGGAGCTGCTCAATGTCTTGCGAGGCTATTGTATTTTCAGATAATCTGACGTAACGGTTGGCTTTTACTGGCAAATGGAGAGATCACGGTACGCGAGACGGAGGCTGCTCATTCTTTAGTCGAATCTAGTGCCTGCAATGTAGTGCAGAATTCTTTTAAAATGAACTGAAAATCTGGTTATTTCTTACCAAAAACTGAACAAAGTTGAAATGCAACACTCTTAAAAATGAGGTTTCGTTCATTTTCTTTTTCAAACTATGCAATTTGGGTGATTCAAATATAAAACATAGCTTGGTTGAATTATGTTCAGCAGTTTTCTCTCACTGTAGAAACGGAGTGGACAAGATCTCCTACAAGCTCATTTGCCCTAACTTAGCTTTCACACCTTGAAAATCTAGACAAATGTGAGCTATTGCAGTAACGTTTCATATCCACATGAGGGCGACGTGTGTTCTGTTATCAAGACATTCCGTCTCTCTCTGAATTAACCATTCTTTACGTGGACCATTAACATTAAGTGGTGTGATTTGCCAGATGGCCCCAGGCTTTAGACAAATAAATTTGCACGTGCCGCAAAAGGGCTGTCTTAAGATCAGTCTGCGGTCTGTTCACACAGCCCTGCCTGTTTACTTAATGACAAGGATGGGTAAACAACAGAATGACAGAAATGGGGACACAAACATCGGAGCAGCCTTTATGGTATGATCCATTAAACCTTAAGATAAACTGGCAGAGTGTGAGCCGAATATGAGATTAAAATTTAGCAAAAGGGGTGAAAGTGACATTGTTTCTAAATGATCAGATGTGAATCAATAATGTACATATGTTCTATTTAGTAGTAGATCACACAAAGAAAGCACAGGTTCTGGGTATAAAACCACCTCCGCTTTATTAGAAGAGATTGGTAAATTTAAAAAAAAAAAGTCAGAAGAAATGTGTGAAGTCGCCAGGCCCTCTACAGACAGAAGTGGACTCAGACAACAGACTGAGGCTTGTCCAGCCTCCTGTCCTCCTCTGAGTAACGCCTGTAGGTCTCTGCCAGCAGTGGCTCCAGGACCTCGACCGAGCTGTGGGAGCGAGCACGCACAGCACAGGCGACGACCCCGCCCACAGCAGCGACGACCACCACCGCCACAACAATGGCCACCGTGATGACCTCAGACAGGGTGAGGGGACGAACTGCGTAGGAAAGGAATGCAGGTCAGGTGAAGCTGGGTTATTGGGAGCAAAAAGTTAATGGATGAGTGTGTATATGCTGCTCACCTGGCCACTGGACCTCATACGAGTATCCCAGGTTTTCAGGGGCAGGGACAAACATCTCGGCATTGGTGACAGGAGGCCAAAAAGGCACCATGTTGAACCTGCGGTTGTGTCCAATCGGGGCGTTTTCTTCTGGATAAACTATTTCACCTACCGGCAGATGGTCACAGCTGTTACACGTCGTTCTTTCACCACAGCTGAATTTACTGTGCTTTGCAAATGTACACATATAGTTTGAACTTTGGCACATTTGTCATGTTACACATTTGTCACAGTGTATATCATGGACGACCAGTCCAACCAGCCAGTTCATCCCAGAACAACATAGAGACTCACTTTTAGCTGGAGTTCGCATCATTTTCTTCTTGCTACTCTTTTTCCTAAAAAGGTCAGATCTGTTGTGTGAATGACTAAGAGCTTTCCTGTCACCAAATTTCAGTGTATGAGATGTGAATCTCTGCAGCTCATCCAGAATTATCCATCCATCCATCCATCCATCCATCCATTTTCTTTACACCCTTGTCCCTTCGTGGGGTCGGGAGCGCTGCTGGTGCCTATCTCCAGCTATCCAGAGTTACCATTGTAATCAAATCTACTTATTTGATTATTTCTCTGCTTGACCAGCTTGTCAGATTAGGTGGACAACCATGCCTTGGTAGGTTATCAATTGTGCAAGACTCTTGATTTTCTGATGATGCTCTGTGAAATGTCTAAAACTTGGAATATTTTCTGTAACAAACTTCTAATGCATTCACAGAGCAGCTGCATTTGTACTGAGACAAAAATACAAAACTCAGTTTATCAAGTAGGTGACTTCTGTAGGCACTTAAATGCACTTAAATGCAATATAAATGTGAACCATTTTTCTAACCGTGAGCGATTTTGAAACCCAGGCATTTTTTTTTCTTTTACTTGATAATTATTCTCTGTTTCATGTTAAAATAGCACATAGCAACCCAGGAAAATAGACTGAACATCATATTTGTGAGAAGGGAAATATATTTAAGAAGTCTGAACACTTTTCCAAGAAACTGAAAGCTTATGAGCCTGGACTCTGAGCGTACCTGGCTGGTGCCTGCGAAGCCACTCGTCGAACACCGCATCGGTGAAAGTGTGCAGCAAGACAAAGATGGGATCATTAGGAGACAGATGAGTCTGCCCACCTGTCCCGTTGAGGAAGAGGTGAGCTAGATTGTGGAGGCTGCGGATGACGGGGTCGTACATCCCCTGGGGGGCACTGTAGCCTAGTTAAAAACAGAACAACAAAAGAGAGAAAAGAAATGAAATCACTGATTTACCAAAATTAGGAACAGCAAATGCTGTCTTGGAGCTAACCATATGTGCATGTGGGTGGAGGATTGAAGGAGAGAGAGTTTCTGGCTTGAGTTTTCATCTCGATATTTTCACACGCAAACTTCTGCTTCATTTCCTGTGCAACTGAACTGCAGTTTTCCCTTTCTATCGATGAGGTAATGGCAACGCTGCTTTAGCTGTGAATAATAGCCGATGGCTGGATACCTTCAATGCTGTTCCTGAAGCTCTCAGAAGAGGTGGAGTAGTAAGGTGGAGTGTCGAAAGTGTTAAGCTCCAGACAGTCCAGCACATCCTGGGGCTCCGGCAACCTCTGCACCATGGGTCGTGCCACGTTGCCTGCTGGGTTCCTCCTGATTGGACTGCTCTCAGTACCTTGAGGATAAGGATAACGCCAGAGACAAGGACAGAGACAAGGTTGCTTGAATCAAGCAAAAATAAGTTTCAGTTATACAGTTGGGCCTTTGAATTTTTATGCTTTGACAGAATTTCTGCTTTTGCGGATATTTTTGGGCTAGTTCACGAATTGACATACAAGGAGATTTCTTTCAATGAAGTTTAGTGGATGGGGGAAGCTATTTATCGTCAAGCTATTGCTGTTTTTAATAATTCATAAGAACAGAAACTACCAAATTCACCTGCATCTAAGGGGCATAGATGGAAGCATATCTGTTGAAGCTGTGGATAAAGCAGTTTATTTCCTCAGATGCCATACCTTCCCAGTGTTCTTGACAAAAACCCCAAGTTCTTGCAAATTCTTTGGTTGAGTCTTTTAAAAACTCAAAGTAATTCAATGATTGCAATGTCAGCAGTTTGAGATGGCCATTCCTTCAACTTGTTTTGATCAGTGTTTTTGCATTATTGTCATGTCAAAATGTTCCAGATTTAATAAAGTTCTCTTTGTTTGACATTCCTGAAACATTAGAGATGCACCTCTGTTTCACTGTTGCTACTATCGTGACTATGGCCATCAAGATTTTTGTTCTCATAACTCAAAACTACTTCACACCACAGGTTGTGAAGCTCGCTGGTCTTTTGTCACAGTGAAGGCTTTCTTCTGGAAAGGCATTTGGCATTCCAAAAAAAAAACCTTTTTTTCCTCTGTTTCCTTAACAGCCTGCTTAAATTTTCCTATTACTTGAAATCAACAATGGCAATAAAACAACAGGTGATCTGTAGGGAACCCAAAAACTCGCTGAATTGTATATATTTATTTTACCTGCACCAATATAATCAAGCAAAACGGGTCAGGGGTGTGTTTAAACTTGTGTGTGTTAACTTGTAAGTAGATCATAATGGAACAAATCAAGGTTATGATCCAGATCACTTGGTCAGTTGTAGTCAAAATTTTAGAAAGACCAAACACAACCGTTAACATTGAATAGTTTCACCTGAAAGCTCAACGTGACTAGTCAAAAAGTTTTGGTATGAACTCTGAAAAATGGCAAATCTAATATTCTACCAGGGTGTGTAAACTTAGGAGCACAGCTGGATATCATTTACCGTCTACTTCTATGTGGTACATTGTAGCAGTAAGATCAGTCTTAGACATGACAGGATGGCGTATAAATTTATTTCAATCGGACTCAACGGTAGTGTGTGGGGGCTTTAGGACTGAAGTTTTCTTCTTTCTTCTCTCTCCTGCACTCATGATCTGCGTCTTTCTTTTCTCTCCTACATGCGAGCAGGGGGCTACATAAATGGGTTATGTGTGTTTGAAGATTATTCCCTGAGATCAAAGGAACTGTAGACTTGCTAGATTCCTGTCTTCAACAAGCAGATGCACAAATGAGGCAACCCCATTGCCACCCTCCTCCCCCAACCCATTTAAGGAGCAGTTGCTTGTTAGTGCGGGAATTACCCGACCTGTCAAGACTCTCCATGGAAAAGAATGAACACTCGTACGTCGATCACTTGTATTTTTAACTACTTCAGTCACCCACACATCTCATTTTGTGTTTTGACAAAATGAGATGTGACTCAACCCCATACAAAAAGAAAACTTTAAAAAAAGCAAAGGATGTGACTAATCTCCTGGAATGAGAGCTGATCCCAATACATTAAGTCACTTTTAGCAGCTCATGTAGCTTTAAGTCACAAAAGTCTTTTATTCCGTCCTAAGTCGCGTGACCTATTGTGGAAAACATGAACATTTCAGGGAGCGCCATTGTCCTCCAGTGGGGGAATATTTCAAACTCTGTATGCTCTAGTGCAGCCCAGAAGGCAAACTCTGACAACCAGAGTAGTTTCAAACAAACAGTTAATGGCCAGCAGTATTGAATTTAGCACAACAGCTGTGAGGTATTATTTATAGCAGCTTATGTTCTACATGCTCTCTTTACAAGCTTTTTGCCCTCTTTTTTTCTTTTTTTGGATGCAGCTGAGACGATGTTGTACATCAGCAGCACCGCTCGCCTTCACGACGAGGCGAGGGGCGAAGGCGAGTGTCTGTGCGGTGTAACCGGCTTTTTTACTGTTGCAGACGGTGCCCAGCGCGTCGTAGTCCTCCACGCTCTCGCAGACGACTCTCCACTGAGAGAACACGGAGTTGGGGCTGATGGAGTTCATGTCGAAGGCACTCCTCGCTCCCAGCAGGTCGTCGGTGCAGATGTCACATTCGCTGCCGCCGATGGCAAAGTTCCAGTATGGCAGAGCAAAGGTGGGATCACCCAGCATATCCTGCTCAGTAGACATGAGGGCAAAATTATGGATGGGTGGATTAAATGATTTTGTTGTTGAATATATCTGATTGCATTATTTTCAGGGATAATCTTGGGAAGTTGGCTGACGTTTATGGCCTTTACTAACGACCAACCAGTCAGACAAAAAAATATCCAAACTGGTTAGTGCACCATTACTTAGCACTACTACAGTACATTATGATGAGAATAACACTCTTTACTACCTTGCTAAGTGGAAAACAAGATGTTTAAAAATGATATAAGAAAATGGAGATGTTGAAACTATTTTCTACAGCAAACAATAAGAACTCTCAAGTTTTGTAACAATAAAAGGTGGGAGAATTTAAGATGATATCAGGTGCTTTTTTGGTTTGTTTTGTCCTTTTGACCTTTAAGTCTTTGTCACCCAATGTATTGGATCTAAAACTGTTGGCTTTTTGGAGGGGAGGAGGGATTCCTTGTCAAGTTAAAAGGTCTGCCTTCTTTTGGTATACAAAGACACCAGGGAAGCTAGCATTATATACCAGCTAGCGTAGTAGAATATGCTAGCAGGTGTACAGCAGCTAGGATATTTTAGCATGCTAGCTGGTATACCACTTATATCGTAATCTAAGCTTTGAATTAATCTGCTGCTGGTGGAGAGCCTAGAAAGACTTCTTCTGAATAATGTTCTGATATCTTATGTTATCATTTACAAATGGCTAAAACCAGCCATTTGTAAAATCAGTGTGTCAAGCCACACTGCAATATCAACCCCTGCACACACCACATCCCCACTTTCCTCCTTACCTGCATGTCTCTCTCCAGTTGCATCAGATGAAATCGATGCCAGGTGACAAAACCTGGACCTTCATGTGAGAAGTCCACACCTCCAAAACTAGCCTGGCCCGGCCCAAGGTATGTCTTACTGACAGAGTAGTAGTGGCTCCAAACAAAATAGTTGTAAATGGTGACATTCTCAAACTGTGGGGAGTTGCCATCGGGTCCTAACACTTCCTGGTACCTAAGACAGGTGAGGAACACGTTCACTAGAGTTCATGAGGCTTCAGATAATTATTTCTACCTTACGGCCATATCTGAGCATTTTCACGGGGAGACAAAGACATTTTGGTACCCACAGGAAATTTTAAAAGCTATTCGCTTTTATTTTTAGTTTTATTGCTGCTTTCTCAGCCAAACAATAGCTTAATTTATGCTAGCTAAAGCTGTCGACTGTATTACCTTTAACTCATCAGTAAATATGACTGATTCCTCACATTCTTCCTCACTAGAGTTGGTATGCTCTAAATGTGCCAGGACTTGAACAAACCTTTCGATTTAGTGACAAGCAGTCCTTTTACAAAATGAAACACACATGTTCCTGAGATTTCAAAGGTTATGTATGGCTGTTTGGGAATTTTTCATACAGATGGTTTGCTCATAGGCTAATTGATATAGCTGGTAGCATTCTTATAATTTCACTTGAACCAGATGTTGGTTAGGAATACAGAATCACATTTAAATGTCTGTAAAAGTGCAGACAATGCATAGTTGTTGAGCTAGTCTGGGGGTGCAGCTAATTACTTGTTTGCCTTCCAGCAACACGAGAGTCTCTTCCCTTTTCTGTTATTTCATGCTAATCCAAATATTTTTTTCCCTTTTGAAATCTTGTACTTGCGACTAAACTCTTAATTCATAAAACTATGACATACCTTCTTGTGCAGATGACCAGGTCAGGATGAACTGTCTTTTTTGCTTGGTCAGGGCATTTACAAAAGCCTGCTTCTCAGCTGTGTTCATCTGCATGACATTCCTCCTCACTAGAGTCAGGTTGGCAGAACAGAGAGAGAGAGAGAGAGAGAAGTAAATGTTAATAACATTTACCATTTGTATTCTTTATCTCCAGATGATAAAATGCTCTCTTAATCCCACAAGCGGATGTGATTGACTTGTGAAGTTCTAAAGGGCGTACCAGGGCACACAGCATCGTCTTGAATTTTAAAGACTAAAACAGAATCCATTTTCTTACCTACAAAGATCCTCTGATCACAGTTTGGCCCAGTCAAACCGTGCTTGCAGCGTCCGCAGTTGTAGCCGCTGAAGTTGCCGTTGCACTGGCAGGTGCGGTTGAAGAATCTCAGAGGCCACCTCTCCCTGTCATCACGGCCTGCGTAGGGTACTGTGGCCCGTGGCGACGACTATCGGCAGCGATTGTCACACATTGCCCTCTTCCTGTGCTGGAGCCACACTCATCCCCCGCTACGCCCGTAGGGGATGGACAACACTGGCCGCTCCGCAGCCCCTCAGGAGTGATGCATTCTCGAGGGAACTGGGCCCAAGAAAGGCTGGCACACAAGGTCACCACCAGTGGACCCGCAATCCACACGCTAACACATTCCAGTTCAATTTGCAACGGATTAGAAAGAAAAGATAAAGTTACTTCAGACATTTTATATACTGAGATGATGATGCTTCATACCTTTGAAAAACCTTCATCATAGATGATATCTGAGTCAAAAAAAAAACAGAAAAAGCTATTCAACACTAAACTGACACACACTCCACATAAGCTCCACAACAACACAGTGGGTATGCATTCTTTTGTTGAAGCCAGTTGACTCAACATAATCATCAAACCTTAACTTCATAGACGCCCCAGCAGGCAGTGAAAGTCATTATTCATAATTCACAATCCCATTAGCCTTCCAACGTAACAAGCTCAAACGCTTTCAACAGTAGCTCGCGAGAGATGATTTCCTCCCTCTTTCTTTTTGTAGTTGGATTTGCTTGTCTTTTGGAGCTTGTAGATTAGAAATGAATGGAGTGACTAATGACTTTGGAGCAGCAAACGGAGATAATAAGATCTCAAGGAAATTACCAATGAAAACAAAATGGTGATGGTTTACATCTTTATATCTTGGTAGTCTCTAATCTCCATACAGCATAGTCTCATAGTGATTGCCGAGGCGTTGAAGCGGTCATTCATTTTATTAAAAGGTAAGATCTTTAGTTTATTACAGTACTTTAGAAAAAAAAACAGATAGCATAACGCGGACCCCTACCTCTGACGATGCATGCTGCTCCTCTGTTTGCAAAACTGTGACCGTTCTCCCAAAGAATCAGCCCATTTCTCTGATTCGTCTTAAATAGCTTTGGACACATGACCGGACTTTTGTAGAGCTGGAGCCAGCCTGCTCACACACATCCACGAGTGCTGTGGTGCACAAAGCAGGCTGCACACAACACTTGAGGATATCTAAACAGTGGAGATACTTTTTTTTTCAATGTTTATTTTTATTCACATGCCTTGTGATCATGGCACTTTGTGTGATCAATCGCAGAAAAATGCAATGAGATGGCATTCCTGGTGAAGCTGTGCACACAAAAATCCTTTGTTTTCTTTTTTCTATTAGAAAAGCATAAAACAATGACTTCTTATGAGTGGAGTTAGACAGATGACTGGGAGTAAATTCTTGGTAGTACATGTGTACAAAATCCCCTCTAAGGGAATGTCTAAAGGGATGAACTCAATAAAATCTATCATCTCAATAATACAATGTAGAATATGGATTCATCCAAGTATCAAAATGTTCAATTAAGATGTTATTTTTTTAATCTTGGTGAGATGCCATTTATGTTTTGGTAGCATTGTTTAGCATTGCAGTACTGAAACATTTATATGTAATGTTTCAATGTTGTTCTTATAAATGTTGTTCAAAGCAAAATATTATAGATATCAACCTACTTTCTGGGTATTTTGTCAGCCACCGTTCTTTTGCATGTACAAAAGAATGGGCTTGGGCCCAACGGTACACGGGGCCTATAAAAGCATCGTTTTTCTGTTCTCCCACATTTGTTACAATGTCTTAAGTTTTCATTGCACACACAGATATATGACAGGTATCAATATCAGGAATCAATATAATGATGGATTATTTGTTGAACCCAAATGATGGGTTTACACTGTTTGGAAAGCAGTTGAGTAGAAAATGGCTCTTTGGTTTTTATTCAGTTAAAGCAAAAGGAAAGAGATGGGTGTCTTATATGGGAGTCCTGATGTCTTGTAAAGAGTCTGATCCTGGTCCTGGACTGGGCATCATCTCTGTGGAGCTTGGTGAGCAGTTCGACATGGCTACTACATCTCCATATCTTTGCTTTTCCCTTTCTATCGACAAGGCTGAAGCCACATCCGATGAGTCGAGTCTGGTTATCCTGGCAAAAAAGGAGAGTTGGGAGAGATTGAACACTTGCGTGGAAATACTTTTCTTTAAAAAGTTAAAAAGGTAAGGAAACTTGGAGGTAAAAACAGTTGAATGTGAGTGCATTATGTGTCTTTTAGAAGACAAAAAATTAGATAGATCAGGATTTTTTTTTTTAGATAAAAACAAAGACTTTTTTTTGTTTTTACAAATGTTGGTGTGACAGAAACAACTAACAGAGAAAAATTAATATTTTCTCCCCTTTCTTATGAAGGCTGTTGGACTGCTGTTTAATATCCTGCTGAGAGGAAATACTAATATTGTCATAGGAAGGGCTGTTGATTTAATGGCTTGCGCAGCAGATGGAGACACACAGCTCAAATGAGACACACTGGGAGATAATGACATCCAGATATAAATAAATAACTTGACATTATGGACTAATTGCAGGTGATGCTCTCCTAGACAAAATAGTTTCAGAATTGGATGAATTATTTTGAACATGCACCTCTTAACTCTTTAACATCGTCACGTTTAGTGCAATTTCAGAAATTGTTTGCAGAAATTTTGCAAAACCCCTCTCCCCCCAAAAAAAAGAATAATAATTTCAGTCATGAATTGACTGAATATTGCCAGTTAAACCACTTCCAAGGTTTAAAGCCCTCACTGGCTTTTGTCATTTTTCAGCCTGACCTTATGCTTCATTTGTTTTAGATGAAGCAATGTTTTGAGGTTTAGATACTATAAGTGAGTTGTTATTTTCTTACCACTTGGACAGCTACTTTGCACATATTTACATGCGCCACGCTTATTCCTATTATTATTCCTTATTCCTGCCTATTCTGGAGCAATGAGATTGTAAATTCAGCTGTGCTGCCTGAGGGTTATGCATCAGTCAACGTCAGAGAAGGTTGTTCCAGGTAAACCCACCTCTGACTGCCAAGTCTATGCTAAATACAAAATGCAGAGTAATAGCAGAAATACAGGAAGAAGCAACTGGGGAAATATTGATACATTTTGCATTTTTTGGTCATTATATTTTACTGCAGTGGATTGTAATTTATGATTCTCTTAAATAGTTGTCAAAAGGTATGATAAGATTTTCTGTTGCCTTTTTTGCTCTTTTTGATAATTTGATCCATACAGACACCTTAAAAGCCATAATTTTCTACCAGAGAACAGATTTCATCTGGTTTTTAAAATAATAAAACCACATCAAATACTCCAATAGATCAACAGAGATGTAATTTGTAATTTTAATGTCAATAGTCATCATTTAAGTTTTTAAACATCAACTGAAGACCCATCTGACTCTAGTTGTGATCTCTTTGGTTGGGCAGCACTGCTGCCTCTAACATTGAGATTAAGACGTAAATGTTTATATTATGTAGTGCATATTAGATTAAAATAAATCATTGTGCATCGTGTTAACATTAATAATATAAACAAACTTGTTTTATTGCCTGTTACCTAGTTTCTCTGCTTTAGCAAACATTTTCTACCCTTCACATTGAGTATTTAGAGTAGAAAAATATGAATCTTTTTTTTTCTTATGGAAAACCTGCTTCTCTTGTCACAGTTCTTACTGTTTCTGTATTACAGCTTAATTTGCATCATGCTGTCTTGCATCATAGCATGTATAAACAGGATTTTTTTTTCAATTTGAGATCATTCCCTTCCCCAAAATAGAACTTGTACAACGATTTTTACAGTAACTTCTGCAGTTTGTTGACACTAATAATTTTATAATGACAACATTTCTGTAAATGTTCAGATTATATCACTCCACAAGAACCTGTTTTGTGATAGCTCTGCTGTTTGATATTCATTTAAATTCAAGATTGCCATTTTCTTTTACACATTATTAGCCAAACATTTCACATTTTCAACTTTCCATCAACACCTTTAGTTTGTTACTGATCCAACACTGCTACCTCCATTACCCAGTAAAGCTCTTGTTTCACACTTTCAGTTTTTTTATGTGATGCTAAGAGGAGAATCCTGAGCATGCCGGCCACAAAATTCCCTAGAGGTAATCAGCTGAGAAGCACACAGCTGGTTGTTTCTTGGAGCCACAGGTTCATAGGTCAAAGCGTGATATTTGGTCAGCTGACGGTCTGAAAATCTGACATTTGGCTGGTCTAATTGATAATGAATTAAACTCTATTTTTTATGATGCAATGAATCTTAAAAAAACACAAAGCTGGTGAAAAATCCTCTCGAAATCATATTTTAAAGTTTTAAATGACACACCTCCTGTACCAATTTGTTTGGGGGACATTTTAAAACAAAAAAGATGCCATAACCTGATTTCACATATCTGCACAATATTAAAGTAGCACTTGTTTTTATGCACGTTTTGATCCATTTACCGGGATATATCACTAACAGTATTAGAGCAAATCTGATTAATCTCTGTATAAACATATGGCTATAACAAAAAAATACAACATGTCTCCTGAAAATGTAATAAATTGAATCCATTTTTCATTCATAGCATTCTTCTTGATAAGTTTACATAGCATCAACTGAGAAAAATAATTATTTACACTAAAGAATTCAAAATACTCTCGACGCCCTTTTCCAAACATTTTCTGACAAAGGAAAGATAATATAAACTGTGCTTTCATTCAAAGTATATACACTTTACGCATCTTTTCCACCATTCCAAACATTTTCGTGAGTAAACATACTCTTGAGAGTTTTCGTTGTCTTCTGTCAGAGTGTCGTCACTGCAGTCGCCTCCCATCTCTGTCTCTGGTTCAACACACGCTTCCTCACAAGCCTCCTGCATGGCTGCTGGTGTGCTGCTCACACAGAAGCACATGAACAACGTCTCTTTATCACTGTCATATTCTCTTCCTGTTGCCCTTTTGCAAATGAACAAGGCATTGCTCTGAAGCATTTGGACAAGTGCTGGAAAGCTATAAAAACATCCTAATAAAGATAAAAAAGAAATCATTTTGTGAACATAAGAGGAGATCCAGAGCCAACACAAAGCACATTCTCCTCATTTCATCATCCGTCAGTGTTGAAATGTTAACTGCAGCTTGGGCAACATCAGAGGCAATTCTGTACCAGCACTGCTGTGAGACCCATCTGTGATTGCGGGCCTGTTGGTTCTACAACTAGAGCTATCAGACTGCTAGTTTCAGCTTTAAAAAATGACTTCTTAGATGTATTTAGTAGTAGTGCTAATGTAGAATTATCAATTCCACTTATTTATACAAAAAATAAACATAATTTGCAAAAATTAATCTAAAGTTGTCACATGCACATCCTTAACCTTTTCATGCATAGTGGTCACTAGAGTGGACAACTATCTAAGAGCTATTTTCTTGTGCTTCTTGTGGATTTTTATGTTATAAATGCACACAGACCACTGAAGTTGACACTAATCCATTATAAAATACACCATCAACTACTGGCCATCAGCTGAAAATGCAAGAAATTATTTTTGTTAAATCCAATATGGCCGACAGACAAAAACGTGAATCAACCGACCAGGTCCATCCTTCTACTGTAAATGACTCTTGTAGGTAAAAAAAAATATTGTGACATCAGATAACCCTAAATAACAATACTACTGATGTATTTTCAAATAACTTTGTTTTTGATCACCTAAAAAAATTAACATATATTTTTTTTACTATTTTTTTCCCCCTACCTTTTTTATGCCTTAAGAAAATCAAAAATATTCTGTCTTAAAGGATCATAATTCATGCATGAAAGGGTTAAAGTAATCACAATCATAGGGGGATTTTGTTGTTGTTGTTAGATGTACTATCTAGCTGTTCCAAATTATCAGACTAAATGGCAGGCTTCAAGAAACATTTTGGCAAGAGTTTGGGGTTATCTATCGTGTTAAAAGTTGTCTTCGTTTCCAGAAATGTCTCTGATTCACGCTGATTTCACTTTACCCTGATCAGACTTCCATGAGAACTTGAGCTGCTCTCAAAAGCAATCGGGTGAGATCAGCTTTGCATCCTTAAGCTCCTTGCAAAGCTAATTGACCTTGCATCTAATTGTAAACGTTGAATCATGAAGTGCTTATTAAGAAATTTACTGTGGAAAGCCACCTCGAAAACCTTGAGACAAAAGATTTTCTTTTGTTTTCAGGCAGGTGTGGCACTGTTGGGTCAAAATGAGAGTTGTGTTCTTACTCTGTTTTCATTTGTATTTCAACGTTTATATAACGTTTTATGTAACCAAGAACCCAATTAGGAAAAAAATCACAGCGCATTATTTTTGATTGTAAATTCAGATTTTTTTCATATCCAGAGGAACTGGGGACTCGGCAGACCCTGAACACTGGTTCTAACAATATTAACAAATAAAAGAAAAGAAAAGAAAATTGCCACGCACACACAACCCTGCCTGTTATCTTCAGTTCTGTCTATTCGTTCCATTAGAAAGCACATTTCACATGCATTTTTTACACAATACCTTTTAATCACAAAGGATTAGTAGAAGTTATTTAAAAATTTTACATAAGTGTTTCATGAGAAGGGTTAAGACTTAAGTGCGTTGAACCCAGAGGTCTTTTGAAGTTATCTGAAGTGGCAGTCAGAGATCACTCACTCTGAGGCAATTCTTGTTTCACGTGCAATGATTTTTTTTCTTTTCTGGCTTTTATCAAGCTTTTCTGCAATCCTTAATGCGCAGAAGCTTCATCACTTACCTTTTCTTGTTCCGACATTTGAGGACGTAGATAATGATGACGACGGTCTCCAAAACCAAGAAGACTGCAGTAAAAATAGCCCCAGTCTTCCATGCCTCCAGGCCTTGCTCATTTTTATCTAAACAAATATATTACCAACAAAAAACAAGGAAAGAAAAACAGAAGGACGAACTAAATTAAATAAATCAATAAACATACTGCTTTAAACAAAAAGATAAACTGGAATTCTGAAATGTTTTTTAAATATTTTTTCAAAAATTTATCTTGTTTTATAAAAAAGGTCATTTTTTTCACTATTAGCTTATGTAAAGCTAGTCTACTTGGAAGTGGTGAAAAAGTATATGTATTAAATAAAGATTTTTTTCTTTTTATGATGGGAGCCATATTGTGAATGAATCTCAGATTTTTTCGTCGTAAATATGCTTGCACTTTTTTCCCGCCATATTACCTGTTTTTCCAGGTGTAACTTCCACTGCATCCCTGATTCCATTCGGTTTCTCTCCTTCTTCCTGATGATATTCAGCAAAAACATTGTTTTCAAACTTATCTAGTGTGGGTTGGATCCTGCCATGGTTGTGTGGCAAAAATCCAGGCTTTGAGGTGATGGTCCTGCTCTGATGGTTTGATTTCACTTCAATGAGAGTATTATCTTCAGTTGTACCAGCACCAAATGATGGGTTTGGGGTAGAGAGCTGGTTTCCAGGTCTCTTTCTGTGAAGTCTTCCTTATTCTCTTCAGATTGTGGACCAGGGATCACCATTGCCGCTAAATGAAAAGATGTGTAATTTGACTTACAAAACATTACACCAAAATGCAAACATTTTGCTAATAGAAGGGAACTACAGCGTCTTGTAAAAGTGGTCATAGCCAAGCTTTTATGTGACAGCGTAAAACAAAGTAGCTCATGATTATAAAGTGGAAGGAAAAATGAAAAAATGGTTTTCATGTTTACATTCTGAAAATTCAATGGAAAAAATTGCAATACAAATTAAAGTAAGCACATTTGGTCGGTTTAAAACATGTCTAAAGATTTTGGATTTCTTGTTGGGCTTTGATTCCACTTTTACAAATTTCTTCATGGCAGCTGCACATATCTCACCTTGATCCTCTTTACTGTCCTCTGAATCCTCCAAAGCAATTTGCTCCTCCTCTCCAGCATTGTCACCTCCTTCAACCACCAGTGCCACTGATCCTTCTTTGATTACAACCTCACCATATTTTGCCTCTACTGTTACTGCCCTTAAATCTGTACCGTCTGCTTCTGCCTTTTCTATCTCCACTAAGCCATTGTCAGGTTTTTCTAGTCCGTCCATGTTCTCCTCTCTCCTGGCCGCTCTCTCCTCTTTTATCGGTTCTCCAAAGACTGGTTTTATTTGTATTACATGATCATTAGGATGAAGTAATGCTTTCCCTCCATCTGTGTGGTCTGTGTGACTTATCTCAAGCAGAGCTGCTTCCTTTCTCCTGCTATTCTCTATCTGTTCTTCATCAGCCACTCCAAGGCCAGCTTTAGATTCTTCCTCTTTTTCCTGCTCTGGCTGCACGCCCACTGCCACCTCCACAGTAGCTGGTGTTTCCTCTCCATCCTGTGTTTCTCTTTCAGAGGCATTCTTTAGAACCATCAACACAACCTGCTCCTTGCTGTCCTTCTTCGCAGCCTCTAAATCCCCTTCTGTCTCCTCTACGGCTCCATCCACAGCCTCTCGAGTTAATATAGTTTCCAATAATGACTCACCGGTAACCTCCAAACTCGCTGCTGCTCTGTCTGTCGTCTCTTCAACAGATCCAGCTACTTTCCCCCCTTCTTCCTTGACAACTTCTTTACCCCCTCCAGCTACATTTATAAATGTATCCACCCTGGCTTCTACCTCACTCTTCTCAAAACCATTATCTCCTATCTCAAGAGTCATATTTGCCCCCTCTTGGAGTGGTTCCAATGTTTCAGATTCTTCCTCGGCTTCACTCTCTCCCTGAGCATCTTCTTCTACGCTTTCCTTCTCCACAGCCATATCTTTTGCTTGAACAGCTGCTTCCACCTGACCCAGAGCTGCCTCTACCACCCTCTCAAGCAGTTCTTTTAACACTTCTTCTGCTCCACGGCCCTTCACTTGCTCTGAGGCTTTTTGCATTGCCTGCTGAACATCCCTCAAGCTGGGAGTGGACACTAAAGGCACAATTTCAGGTTCCTGGAGAAAGGTCTGGCCATCTTGGTAGACCGCCTCAGTTGGGAACTGAATGGGGCCAGACATGCCTGAAAACATAGAGCCAAGCATTTTATGTGTTCTGGATAAGTACAATCTATGGTTTGTGATGCTCCATATTTATAAAGTTACTGATGAAATGATGATAAACAAATTTATGGATTGGTGGAACTGTAGTTTTACCATTTGCATCTTCTGAGAGATTGTTTCAGATCAGACGAATTTAACTTGAGAAAATACAAAAAACGCTTTTAAAATGATTTCAGAAAGCGCTCATTGTTCTGACGCAACAATGCTGCCTCAGAAAATCACACTACTATCACCATGTATGAAGTTCCTTGAAAGTGTTGGTTTTATAGCAGTTTTAAAGGAACCAACACTTTCCAAAAAACTTGTGAGACATTTTTTTGTCTCATGAGAATACTTTCCAATACTGTGAGGTGGAACTTTGTGTTCATTTTACACAGCAGTGGTTTTGGCCTTGAGGTTTTTCATCTTAGCTGAGTCTCTTTCTTATTGCTGAACCTTAATCTGTAACCTAAACTGAGGCAAGGGAGGCCTGCAGTTCTTTAGGTATTCTCTATAATTGAGAAAAATTGTGCATTTCCTCCTTTCACAAGACATAATCTCACTTGCCTTTTCCCTCATTTAGACTTTGAATCCCTGTGCAGTCACCACAGATTACAATTACATGGTCATTGTATCAGAGTATGTTTTATAATATCAGCTTACCTTCAGATGTGCTGTGTTGTGTTAGCAAAACCACCAGGAATCCCTTCAGTATGGAGTGCCTCATGTTGTCCAAAAACAAACACTACTGAACATCCAAGTCTTTCCCAAGAATTGTCAACGTCCTCCTGCTGTTGAAAGGATACCCAAATGTTAGGTGTTAGCCTATTCACCATTAGAAACCACACAAAGTATGGGCGAACTACAACATTCACAGGCGACAAAGATATGAGGGAGGGTGAAAACCCAAGACATTTCCATGCCAAATATTGCCACGGTGAGTTCTGTCGTAGCACCAAGTGTCTCTACATGAAGTAGCACTGAACTGTCAAATGCCTTTGAGACTTTGAGACTCCTACAAGGGCTGCAGTGAAGTATCGGCAACATGTCACACACTTATGAGGAGCAATTATAGTAGAGCTGTGAAATGTAGGGTTAAGCGGCTACCGGGGCCTGAGACGGAGACAAAAAACTGCCATACATCTGGAAAAAGTTGAAATAACTCAAAAGAAAGGAGGTGACCCACATTTATGGATATGAGTCACATCTGTTGTTTTTTTAGGTTCATTTCTTACACTAAACTCACATGTGTGTCCAAAGTATTGTGTCTGAAACAGCAATTAGAACTCCTTAGTGAGACTGGATGGACTTCTAAATGTGATGCATTATCTGTGGTAAAAAGAAACATTTAATGTTGTTCCTGTGCGAGCTTCTGTTGCTCGTGATGGGCTGTATCATAATGTAAAGCATGTACAGAATAAGTTGTGATCTCTGTGAGAAAAGTATGTGCTGTCAGAAATGTTGTATAGTTGGGGGCAATGGAAAATCACTTGATAATATTTTGTACAGCAGTTAATTTATGTTATTTATGATGAGACCAATCTGAATGCAAGGGCTATGTGTAGATTTGGCCGTATTTATAACAATAAATCGCTTACAATTAAACCTCCTTGCTGTTTTGAAATCTTCTTGGTCAAAACCACCAGATTAATTTTAGCTATTAATGTGACACATTTCATAATTCTATCTTTAAATGTCTGACTCGCTAGATTCTGTTAAAACGGTTATTGTTGCTCTAAATCCCAAAAGTCATCAGCAATGATAAAGTGAATAGAGCGTTTTGTACTGAACACAATTAGATCTCTTCATTCGGGGAAATCAGACTTAATAGCCTTAGATGGCAGGTTTCTATTAATTTTGTTGTCACAATGGATTAAATGCTGCAGATGTGACAGTTTAATAAAATGTTGTACCTTTTTACTCCAGGTGCAGACATGAGGTGAAATGGAGATATTTTCTTCTGTGTGCTTCATCAAATCAGTCTACCCTTGGAGTCAACATGTGCTATAGTCGCTCTGTAATCTGTTTAATAATTCCTCCCTTTGTGAGGGTTATTTATTCTATTGTGTTTTCCCTGAAATCAGCTGATCCTGACCAGAGGCACTATTTATTCTCCTGACAAAAATGTGCCTTGCACAACTATAAACCCAGATCAGATTTATCAACCCACCAGTTATGATGTGGGTTTTTTTGTTGTTTTTTTTTTCTTCCAGGCATCTCTGCACGCACACTCAATGTTTTGAATTTAGAAAAATAATAAAGACCCATCCTCGGTGTTTGTAGAGGAATATGTCAGTATGAGTCTCTCTGGTCTTTGTGTAGGTTTTTAAGTCACATGGGGCGCCGCACTGTGATCTCTGCTTCAGCGTGAATCACTTGACAGTTCACTGCCAAATCCGTGCTCCTGTTCATGAAAAGTCTCTGTTCTCTGTGACAAAACAAAATCATACAAGAGCTGAAACTTTGGAGTTTCAGAGGGGCAGCAAATTATATGAGAAATGGAGCAATTTCTTTTCTGAGTTTTTATTTTGTCAAAAAAGCTTTTGAAGCTGTCTCTAACTTTCGATCTCTAATCTTTTCCTCCTTCCCTCCTCAGTGACTGGTGCAGAGTAGCTCAGAAAGGTTAATACAGTCACATGTGCTTCACATTGGGCTTTGTGCTACAAGGCAATGGAACTTGAGACTCCGCATGTGACCGGGCTGCAGAAAGAGATTAACACAGATACACACCTTATATTCACCATAATTAGTGGTAATCATGAAAGTGATTACTGAAAAAGAGTTAATTAAAACATAATTGAGTAATTAGCCTAAGAAAATTACATATTTTCTGAAGAACTGCCGAGACTGCGTTGCGAGAAAGGGGAGAGCGGAGCAGGACCTCGTGCTCTGCTGTGAAGCCATAGGAGTTGCCCTCTGTATTTCACACATACATGCTGGAATTTCCGATGCTTCTTTCCACAAGAAGACGCTGCGTGTAGCAAACGTTAACCTCCACCCTGACCCACTGAGTTTAACTACCAACACCATTGCATGCTCAGGCCACCATTTGTCGTGAGGCAGTTCTAGTTTGAGTTGTACTACTTTTAGGAAGGAGGAACCAGGAGAAGCCTTGCAAAGAAGTGTGATGGTAGAGTTGTCCTGTTGATGTGCTCCACCTACAGGCAAGAAGAGTCATTACTTGTTTGTCAGTGTTTTAGAATTTATTTATTTATTTAATTAATTAAAAGACTTCTTAAAACTTTTTTTAGCTTGTATGTAAAATTTATGAAAAGACTCAGTGGTCATGAATTCTTTTTACTCCGATGGTCAGTATTTCAACTTTTGAGACAATAATTGGAGTTTAATGTTTGCTGTTAAAAAATGTAAATACTCTGACGGTTGTGCAATCTCCTTATCCTTCTTGCTGGATATGCCATCAATAATTTATGGCTGAATTGTTAGAATAAATTTCTTAGAGGACATTTGGATTCCAATCCTTATTCATGGGAGTGAATAAAGATTGGCTGAACTGGTGTTGGGCCCACAGCCTTTGAAGAGAATAGACATGGACTATAACAATTTGTGTGATTGTAGGTACTACTTGTTGCCATATTTTCAAATGATCCTCCAGATCTGCCCAATAATTAGAACAAGGATTTATCAGAGATGTGTTACATACCACCAGTTATCTAATCTTCTCCCAAATACATCCCACAGAATTTAGTTTGGTTTTTCATAAGATGTTTTTCTTAGTTAAAAAGTGGTTTATTTTTGTCATTACAAGTTACAAAATTCCACATATCCTCTATGCAGATGCACTCACACTGGTTGTGCAAGTTGTACTGAGCAAGCTCTGCGTTAGTGATATCACAGCTGCTTAGTATGGATGGGCAATAAGGCACCAAAATCATCACTTAATCATGATTTCCCTTATAAAGCATAGCTCTTAAAAATGTTTGGAACACTTAGGCCAAAGTGCACTTCTGAAACACATTTTAATCAGAAAAGATTGTGTCGAAATTATTGCGAAAATTATCAGCAAACAAGCTGAAACCACTGTTGCTGCTTTGGGTGAGTATACCCCAGATACAATACTGATCTTTAGCTAAGTCAGTCAAGTTGGTAGCAAGCTAAGCATACAAACTAGACAATTCTGGAAAAAAGCAAACATTCATCAAAGTGTTCACTCATTTTTGCATCAGCTGCTAAGTGTCTTTATTAGCACTTCTGAGAAGATGAGTCCAATGGATAATAAAGTACCAATAGTGCAGTAAGTAGTTACATGTCCTTTAAAACGTATCTGTATTTAGTTTTAGTTGAAGGAAATGGGAAGAAATAAATCTGATTGGTCTGATTAAGACCACAGAATCAGTTTCACACTCTAGTTTGACAGATCATCAACACATTCTAATTTCTTTATTATCCAATATTGCAAGATCACCCACCTCTATTCTGTAATTGGGAGGAGAGTGTTACGGGGGAGAGGTGGAAAGTTTTTGAAAGCCTGAAGCCTTTTCAAGCCTTTCATGCTAGTATTACCCTCACAGGTATGGCAGCCTGTTCTTTCTTATGAAATAGCCCTAGCAGCAATTTTTTGAGGTCATTTTGATGTAAAGCAAAGCTAATTTTCCTTGGAGGCAGGTGTTGTAGCAGGACTCTTTGTATAATGTTTTTTCCTAATTCTTCATGAAGTTGTGGTCAACAAAACTCCAGTCCCAAACACAAAAGTGGTGTTTAGAATTAAATCCTCTGCCCAGGCGCAGCAGCGAAAATGCCTCAAAGAGTAACGGCAATCTAAAGCAAACTAAGAAACAGTACAGTCATTAATGATCACCTTTACCTAAAAGACTTCAGATGAGATAAGACGGCTCAGAGGTATAGCTGTAATGAGTGTTATAAAGTGAAGCAGGAGAGCAAACAGAAAAGTTAAAGGCGTGTTTCTCAGATTACCATGGCAGTTGAGAGGAGGGGATCCTGTTGGCTTGACCCAAAATGAGGCGATGGGCTTCAGCTGTTCATTTTCCTGTCTCTACCTGCAACTTTAGGTTTGTGACCAGTCCATAAAATGCTACTTCTCTGCATAGTAACTTGACCGTTGCCAGTTCTGAAGAGAGATTTTTATCTCTCTTCAGTGCTCTGTTTGGGATTTGTCTCATTGAGCTCAATTTCTCAGGATTCACTTAATAGGCGAACAGAAGAAAGAGCTCTGAACGAAGATGCCGAGTTTCTGCGCTGTTTTTGAATTGTAGTCTTTCATGGTTGTGGCAGCAGAGGAAGTGAGTGAAGCCATTCTGTCTGCGTTGGTCATAATTCCAAATACTGAGCAACTAAAGTCGGTGCAAGACAAATGTTCGGGGACATTTTATAGCTGGAGAAGATGTCATTCAGCTCAGCACTTATGTTCATTTAAAACTTGAAGAGTACATGTCTGCACCAAGCAATTGCTTCTAAGAAATTGTCCAAAGCCTTTGTAGAAAGCAAGGTGTAGAGCTGTTGCTGCGCAGAGCCTCGGCTTGCTAAGAAACTAGGAGACGATTTAGGTCATAACATTTGGTGCTAAAATCTAAAATTTCACAGCAGCAGGTACCTAAAAATCCTAATTTGAAAATCACAAAATACATATTTATTACATATCAAAATTTCAATAAAACTGGAGATGCACGTGACACACAATATCTCTATCTTAATTAGGAACTATTATGAAAATCATTATTTTTAATTTAACATGAGTAATTTTTCTTGATTATTGTAATAGTCATGTGCAGCAGCACATCATACATTTATGTAATCTCTTAGCATAAGACATGAAAACCTCTCAGAATACTGATGTAGAAAAGGTGATTGGGGTGCCGCCGAGTTTCTGCTCAGGTTAAGCAATCAGATATTAGGGCTTGATTCACTGACGTGGAATCAGTTTAAATTATGTCATGATGTACAGTTGTAGAAGAAATAAAAAGTAACTGTATAAAACGTTAGTCTTTATATAGATTTAATGATTGATTTAAATATTGATTGACTTTCAATTGAGTGATGAACTGAGACCTTTAAAATATATTGGTGCTATTGATTTTTTTTACATGATGGATACATTTCTGATTTTTGACTTTTAGCCTTCGAAAGCACTGATATCATCTAGAATCTGATTAAGGATTAAGACAATTGAGACGTCTATAAAAACACTGAGCAGACAGGATGGAGAAGAAGAAAGAGGACAGGAAGGAAGGAGAAATGTTTGATAATTTTCTACTAGTTACAAAGGGCCTTCGGTAGACGCCCATCTAAGATGATTCTGTCCCAAGTCTGTAAAGTTGTAGAAGACGGTCACCCAGGAACCTGTTTTTTTTTTTTTTCAGAGTCAATCTCTATCTTCCAACACATTTTTTGTGCCTCTTTATTTTGACCTTCTCAATATTTTTTTTTTACCTGAAAGGATTTCAAGTGTATACATTTTATCTGTCTTCTGCATATGTGTCAGATCTTTTGTTGTTTACTTGGTGCGAGGAGGAAGCCCCCCATCAGCACAAGACGGAGACACGTTGCAGTCACAGAAGAATCCTCCCTCTGAAAGTCATTACTTTGAAAGGCATGCTGCGAAAAGAAAACAAATATTTCTGCGCCTCAGAACTAATATGGGGATTTCTGTTTTGTGGCTGCTTGATGTTTTGCTACAAGGGGCTGCTCTACCTTAAACTCAGGGGGGAAAAAAAAGTTTAGATCATTTGGAGTTTGTAGAAAGGTAGAAGAGCAGAGCAGAGAACAATATTAGTGCATATAAGTAAATAATTGACAAATTACATCTTTGAGAGTAAAAGCCTTTGATAGAATTGCAAACCAAATATATTATATTATTAGGAATTTAACCACTGGCTGCAGTCAGTGTTAAGGAGACACCAGTTAAGGAGACACCAGAACTATTGAAGACTTTGGAAAGACCAGAACGAGGGGTAATGCTACTGTGCTTATCATCCGCAGTACATGGACAAACGTTTTTACCATGCTAGTATTTCCAATTCCTAAAAATCTTTTTTAGTCTTATTTAATATTCAAAATTTCTGGAAAATATACATCTATTTTCTCTATCTGAAAGTCATAATAATCAAAATTACCCAAAATACGTGTTTCAAATGTGTCTCTATGTCACTTTTTGAACCGAATTAACAAAACGTATTACTTTGTGGTGCTAATATTTATAAGCCGGCACAAAAATTACAGTCATGACTGGTTTTAATTTATTATCATTAAACAAAAAGTTAATTTTTGATAGGAAATGAAACGGGCATCTCTCGAAAGATGAGATAAAAACACAATAATTAGAAATTTCTTTATTTGCATTACAACAATCAAAACCTTCCTGTAATGTAAACCAACTGTTTGTATGTTTTCACTGGTCTTTTATACTCTGTGTTGAGCCCCAAGTCCTTGAGATTAGAAGGACTCTTTGCCATCACCCTAATCTTTAACTGCCTCTGCAGATTTTCCATGAGAAAGTCTGGAGCTTTTCTGGGGCTCTTGAAAACATTAGGATTACCTCCTGTGATAACAAATGTGTTGGTAAAATGTAAATAAATACATACAAAGGTTAGAAAATGTGGAGCAGGTTGTTGCAAACCAACTTTGTGGCACATTGTAAGTACATATTCTCTGACTCTGACATATTCTCTCCATTTTGTTACTGTAATTGAACTGTACAGCCTACAATAATAAAATAATCAATGTGTCACATCCGTAACAGCAGTGAGTCATGGTTTAGTGGTATGGCCCATGTGTTGAGATTGAAACCTCAGTCACCTAAGAGACCAGCTGAGTGTGTCGCATCAAAAATGGCTTCAGGGATTTCCACCGATGGAAAGTGCCAGTGGGAAGGTAACAGGGAGATGATGAGCCAGTAAAACGGTTTGGGAGCAGAATATATATTTTAAATAATTTTAATAATGAGTTTATTTGCACACTCCTCCATATGATCCGCCCCTCACTTTTCAAAGTGCCAAACGTCGCGAGTGGTGAAACATTTGGGAATAAAGGCAGGTTTTGTTTGGTGAAATGAGAGATATTAGTCATTCATAACACAGAAGTGGTGTTTCATCTAATCATTCCCTCTCCTGGTTTCCCACTTCTTTCATTTCTCTCTCCCTCCGCTCACTCTGCTCCTCTGTCTGTAGCTTCAAGAATTTTTCAAAAGGATGTTCCCTAAATATCTAGGACATCTTTTTGGGTCACCATTAACATCACCCAAACTTATAAAACATGCAGAGAAGTTACCTTTTTTTTCTCTCCTTGCGTATAAGGAGATCTAAGCCTTCTTGCCGACACAAACAACAACACCAACCAGTACCAACAACAGAAATAATGTATGCTCTCATTATTATTCCTATTTGGAGCTATAATTTATTCTACACTAGTTAGAAACAGCAGTTTCAAAGGAAAAAGCCATGAAGAGTGGCTTGTTGATAAGGCACGAAAGTTAAGTCAATGTATTCAGTCTTTCCCTGTTTTCCCCCCTCATTTTCCCCTCACACATGAAAACACATGCAAGCTCTACATGCCCACATCTCTCAGAATACTCACTTCAAGTGGAGAAAATGTACAATTAATTAGAGAGAATCCACATTTCCTTGCTTGTTTGTGCCTTTGCACTGAGCCTGTGATCTACAGCTCAAAGCAGAGCCATGAAGACAGATCCCAAACCACTCCCACCCCCAATCAGCTCCATATGCTTGGAACAGGCTCCATCGCCGAACGATGACAGGCGCGTATGAACTGGCAAATAAAACACCCCGGTCGCTCGCCATCATAAATGTCTGTCTAATGCTAGAGCAGAGCTTCACTTCTGGTTAAGTCATCACTCACTTTGCCTTTATTTCCACTGGTCTGAGTGTTTCATTTAGTGTGAGGGAGAAGAAGACATAGAGTCGCATTTGATCAAACACTTTAAGGCACTCTGCTCTGAGATGCTACTGCCATAGTCTGCCAACAGTGAGTTTCCTTTTTTTCTGTGATGTTAAAAAAAAATAGGAGGAAAAAAAAAACAATACCTCCCTGAACATTTCTGCTCCTCCTTGTAAATGGAACACTTATATAAGGCACCATTGTGGATTACATAAATATCTCAAAGTTATCAATATTTCATCCTTGGTGCTTTTGATGTGTTTGGTAATTGGATATTTATGTTGTGGGCTTCCTGTCTCAAAATCCCACTGCACTTGAGTGTTGGTGTGTGTGCTTGAGTGTTTGAGTAGAATATATGTATGTATGTTTATATATATAAATATAATGTGTGTGTATTGGTTTGATTGATGCAAAAGAGGAGGATGATAGAGTGAGTCACCTTGGAGACAAATTTCTCTCTAGTAATCCATGACTCCCTGTTTTTCTAGATTATAAATATGGAGTATTTTTTTCTCTACTTTGAAAATGGGAAAAGTGAGAAAATTTGGCATTCAATTAAAGTGTGTGTGTGTGTGTGTGTGTTGATGTTCATTAGTCAGAAAACATCTGCAGGATAACTGCCACTCTCCTAAATTTTCCCATATCTACAGTCAGCGGAAGAAAAGAAATTTAAAGCAACATGTGACAAACAAGGACAAGAGCACATATTTATCTTGTCACCACATTGTAAACACTAGCATAGGGGGGTAAATATATCCCCAAAGCTCACTGTTGGAGACTTGCAGCAAAGAGTGGCATTTTGGGGTCAACAAGTCTTGATAACATTAGATCATATCTACTTGCCAACCAGTTGTTTGGGATGGATGTCAGAAAAAAGTTTTTCTGACCTGCCATCGCACAGCTAAAAGTGCGGTTTGGCTAACTGCACTGAGACTTTAAAAACCTCTGTGTGCTTAGGTAAAGTAAGATTGGGGCTTTTTGGCAACCAAAGTCTCAGCTGCAGATCAGGAGCAATGTGTCACTAATTCACACGCGTCAGCTGCAACACACTGGATGCATTTTGATGAAGTGTACAGAAACAAGAGAAGCTTTTGGACTTCAGCCATGAATGCTTTCATTTCAAAAGCTAATTCTTCTGAGTATAACAGTTTTAAAATGGATTGCTAGCTTTCATTTCTTAGAGAACATATGTCAAACTCCTGGTCCAGGATCCGGCCCAACATAAATTTTTATGTGGCCCACTATCCCCTAGAGACACATAAACAAAACTTTCTTGATAGTTGTGTGCTTAAATATTTTTTTATCAGTCAAACCAAAGCAGATTGTGTCTGTTTGGTGCCAAATTAAATCAATGTTCAATATTATTTAATCTTACGAAGTATGCAGAGAGAGCAGTTTATTTAATATTTCAACTATTTGTTTATGGGTTCATTATATTTTGCCACAATCAACCCTTAGAGGACATTCATGGTCTTGATATGACCCAAAGCAAAAAATAAGTTCTGACCCATGGAGAGATGAAAAGAAGATTTGCACAACACATTCAAGGTTCTAATTATTTTTGCTATAAGTTAAAATTTTGTTTATTTACTTCTTAATCCCGGATAATTGCAACACTGAATAAATTTACTCAAAGACTAGGTTTGTCTAGAATTTGCAGGAATAAATTGCACTCCTTGATTCAGTCTTCCTTTCTTATTCAAAATCTTAAAAAGGAAAGTTAATAATCAAATGTGTGAGCATTTACATGGTAATGAATTGTGAATTGTTTGAAGAGTTTGGGTGAAGTTTCAGAGCTCATCATAGCATTGAAGCAATTCTCCTGAAAGTCACTAATGATATCCTCACAGCTGATAATAGACCTGTACCTGCGTTTGTTCCATTAGATCTCAGTACTTCATTGGATTCTGTCGATCACAGAATTGTCTTGGAAAGCTTTAGGGTTGAGAACTGCACTAGTTTGGTTTATCTAAAAGGTTCCAGTTTGTCCCTAGTAATCATAAATCTTCTTGATGCATCAGAGTCAATTGTTGTGGTCACAGATACACTCCAACACCTCCATAACTCTTCAACATGTTTTGAGTTCCCAGATAGAAAAATGCATCGAGTACATTGTTTTCACATCAATGCTCAGTATGAGGGATTACTGCAACTTTTATGACTTCATGCAATCAACTGTCCTTTGTCACTCTGCCCACATTGAGGAGGAAGCACAGTTGCAAAGGTTTCCATATATGGAAAAACGTTTTACCAACTGGCACAGTACACTGGACCTAGTTGCATTGTTTTAGTAACAGAGTCAAATTGGAGTGTGTGTGTTTGACTCCCGAGTCTGTCTGCATGAGCGAGCTACAGCAGTAAAAATGTATTTATTTTAAGACACTTTGTACTTCTTTGCCAGAGAAAAAAATACTGCAAACAGCACTGTGTGCATGTTCTTAAAGTTTCATATACAGTATATATATAAAATAGAAAGTCACGCAAGTCATTGAGAAAAAAAAAAAGCTCTGTCTTTATGTCCCCGCCATGAAACATCAGAGCTGTTAAAGAACTCTAATGTTTTTTTCTCAGTTGCATCTTCAGAGGAGGCTGTGACAGAAAGTGCGTCTCGATGTGGGGCCTCCCAGAGGCAAAGAGAGATGGTGGTTCCTCGCTTTGATGAAGACTGAGAACAAGGACGGAAGACAAGAAGAGGAGGGGAGGTGAAGGAGAAGCATTAGCGTTGGATTCCTTGGTGGGGACTTGAGTCCAATAAATGTTTCACGCTTTTGGCAGTTACAATGACAGAGGAGCTGCCTGCGTGTCTAGAAAATAACAATTCATTGAAGGACCAATCTGGCATCCTGAATGGAATATTACACAATGAAATGAAAAGGGCGAGGAGAAATGTGCAGCAGTAAACTTGTGGACAGATGGAAGGTATGTGCACACGAAGACAGAGAGTACAAGCAGCAGCTGACACTTGGCGTAGTTCCGTGTTTCCACCAAGCGAGGGAGCTGTTGGGTTTGGTTTCAGGGATCCCGGAGGGGTAGAAGCAGGAGGCTGCCAAGACAAAAAATAGAGAGAGAGAGAAAACAAAAAACAAAGAGAAGAACAGAGATGAAGAGGAGGGAGGGAGAAACAGAGACATAAAGGAGGAGGAAGGAAAAAGAAGGAGACTGACTAGTACCTTCATATTCCATTACATCACTGCTTTCTTTGAGAACGCTCCTCTCAGGCTTACGTCAGTGGGAAAGACTCCAATCACACTTTTTGGTACGAGAGAAACACCTTCATCATGCTTTATCGCAACAACAAATCCAGTCCTCGACAGCCGAGGATGCTCTCCAAACGCAGCAGGAGATGTACGACGGCTGCCTCGACTTGTGAGAGTTGAGCTTCACCCCGCATCATATTTCACTCTTTAAAGTTTGAGAATGTGGCTTGTAAAGGTTCTTCAGCATTTTGCACAACATGGTGGATATTAGGCGGACCGGATTTTTAGCTTGGTAAACATGAGAGCAAATGCATCTCCTCCCAGCTATTCTGGTGTTGACAGCTTTACTGCTCATCAGACTAACAGCACCTCTGCCGCGCTGCTGACGTGCCTGCTTACCTGCCTGCCTCCTCAGCACTTCAGCAAAAAGTTGTCTCAAAGTACCTGCAAAAGAAGCAGAGGGAGAAAGAGGCAGGAACGTTAGCATGCAGGGCTATAGGGATAGGCAACACTTGGCTTAGAAACCCCCCTACCCCAAAGAGCCATTCTGTAAAAAAACAGTTTACAAAAACATTAGAAATTAAATGCTTTTCTGTGTTATTTAACTATTAAATAATAAAAAAAAACATACACAGAATTGTTGTGTTTTTGTGTTGGATAGAAATACATAGAATTTAGGCTAATTCTAGTCCAGCTTATACAAGTTTTAAATTTTTTTATTAAAAGCTCATCGGCAGAAGCTCCATATTCATAAGCTAAGACATTATTTTCAAGTTGCTTAAGTTTTAAGAAGAGATGTCCAGATCAAGTCTATAAATCCATATTAAGCTTGATTAGACCTAGATTTAGCCAGTCACTGTCCTGCTGATGAAGCCTTGGGGCCACAACAAATGATTTTATTATTATTTATTATTTTTGCAGTAGCAGTGCCCCTCCTATGCCATACCATGCTACATGGAAAACTATATCAAGCCACAATCTGTGCCCACATTGGATGATACGTACAGGACTTTGGTTTTTGTCTGTAACATTTCAAAGCACTGGCCTTCCGCTATGCTAAAGCAGCTCAGGGCCTCAAGGTCCCAGATAACCTGTTTGTGTGATTTTGCTGTGGCTGCGGTTATTCCACTCTCATCATCAATCATTAGGCTTTCTGGCTGGCTGTTTGAATCAGGTTTACCCTGCTGCGAACACATTTAATGCTCCAAGATAGGTGTGGGTGTGGATGTGTGTGTGCGTGTGTGGGCGCGTGCGAGGGAGCACGTGCGTGGACGGTCCCGCTGCGAACGCAGACACGGCTACACTCGACACTGGACATCACAGCAGGCAGCACCTGCGAGATTGAAAGAGGCGAGAGCCGTGGCTGTGTTTTGTGTGCGTGCATATGCGCATGTGTGTGTGAGAGAGTGGAAAGTGCTGCCTTAGGAAAAAGCTGGAGAGTGAGGAAAGGAGACAGGAGGAGGGAATGAGCGTATTCTCACATCAGCGAGCAACAAAGCGATGTACAGCAATACCTGGCTTACGTGTGTGTTCACGCTTGCACACGCAGTCACACACACACACACACACAGAGTCACAGTCCAGGTGCTGTTGCTGGTGACTGTCTGTGATGAAGCAGCTAGTCTCAGGCAGAAATAGGTCAGCAAGCCTCTGGGCCTCTGGAGTCAGGAAGGCTGCCCTCTCGGTGTCTGTCTGTGTCACACACATCCTCAGCACACTCACCGCACAAACCTTCCAGTTAGAAGGTAACTCTTGTGCATACTACTCAAGTATTTAGGGTTAGACTTAGTATAATTAAGGCAAAATCCCTCTACCAAAATGTAGTTTTAACTGTTAAAATAATACATAAGAGAACCAGACCCAAACTTGATGGATTAGGTAATATTCCTTTGCAGTTCATTTCAAAAGTATGCAAGCTTGACATTTTTGACATTTTGTCGCCACATCCAGAATCCTCAAGTATTTTTTTTATTTTATTGAGGCCGTTTATTTAACGGACCAAACACAAAGTTTTTGGTCCGTTTACTTTGATGCCACAGAATACAGGTCAGTTCTGGAAGAAAACCTGTTACAGGCTGAGGTGAAGGTTCACCTCACAGCAGGACAACAACCTTGAGCATAAAGCCAAAACTACAATGGAGCCGTTTAGATAACTGTCCTTAACTTGAATTGGCTTTTCTAGCTGCACAGATCACTCAACGCACTTCACACCAAAGCTGCAGTCGCTCAGTCGCAGTTACAATGCAGACACATATTTTGAATATGAATACTAGTAAGTATTCATGCGAGGGTTATGCCAAGGGCCATATCAACTTGCCTCGGCGAGGAACCTTGAATTGTTAGAATGACCTGGTGAAAAGTTCATTTCTAAATTCAAATGATGATGTGTAGGATATGTGTATTATTTTGCAAAAGTTTTCATCCCTTGATGTACATTTTTATATGAAAAAAAAAGTGTCAATTTTGTCCCTTTTATTTAAAAAACAGTTCACTAGTTTGTTTGGTCTGTCATATATGTTCCCATTGCAATACATGCAGTCATAACGTAGCAACGACACTGTATATTGATGCAAAAATGTAACTTTTTAAATAAACCGACAGTAACATGTCTAAAGATTTGACATTTTTGACCTGTTTTAAAAAAAGAAATAAATAAATCATTGACATTTAGAGCTCATCAAAGTCTGCTTTCCCGTTGTTGTCTGCTTTCCAGTCACGCATCCAAACTGACGCAAACACGTGTCAACATTAAAATCCCCCTCTCCGTTTCTCCAGTTTGTCTCATCCATATCTGGAACTAGGATTAGCAGCTATGGCCGGGCACTTGGGAACGAGGCTTACCTGCGAGTGGGCGTCTCGTCCTCAGTCCCCCAGCAGAGGAAATGAAGATTAGCCCCTCGCATAAACATTGCGAGATTACTTGCCAGAAAGGATTAATAAATGCATGCATACAGTATTTGGAGTTTTGTGTTGTGCATCTTTAAGTGCCGGAGCCAGGACTTTCCCCCCTCCGTGCTCGAGCATCTTTAAGATTACTTAGTGAGATTAGCTCCTCTGAGAACTGGGGTTATGTTGAGCCTTATGAGAAGGTAAAGGGATGGGGCGCAGGGATTTACTCAGCAAATCTAAAGTGACACGTAACAAACAGTCCCAACAGTGCTCCTTCATTTTATATTTTAATCAGAGCATTTTATTTACTTACCAGTTGTGTCCGCGTCAGTGTGGTAGTAGTGGCTGTTTGCTGCAATCGATACCGCTATTTTTATTCTGTTTACGTTTAAAGTTCTGCCTAGTCAGGCAGTCGGCAGCTACTTGTTTGTCCTGAATCAATATTTTTTGTTTCATTCTCACCTGCCAACTAATGCAGCTGGCTTTGCCAAAAAAAGAAGAGAAAAAAAAGAACTGGAGTAAGTTATGGATCTAACAAAATGAATAGATGAGTTACAATGCTTTGCAAGATTAAATTTACACGCCTAGAGCTTTTTCACATTCTGCCATGTAGTTTTCATGTGTTTTATTGGGATTTTAGATGGACCAACGTGAAGAAGTGGAAAGCTGTGAAGTGAAAGGGAAATGATACATGGCTTTTACGAATAAAAAGAAAAAGTGTGACATGCATCTGCACCCTAAAAGGCTCTACCAGCTGTGTAGAAAGTGTAATTTCTACGCTTTTCTTTGGCTCCAAAAATCTCAGGCTCATTCACACTGAAAGGAGAACAGCAATGATAAATTGTGGATGATGTCCAATTTTAGGTCTGTTCTTCTATCGGGCTAAGACATTAACATGCTTTAATCTGACTTTTTCTGTTGTAGCTCTGGCCGTTTGTCTGAAGTTGATGTCCAGCTGGAAAGTGAACCAGCCCTAGTCATTTGCAGCCTCTAACTGTAAGAAATGTAGGTTAAGATGACGACCCGACTGCACAGATAGGTACACAAAAACAGCAAGTAGACAGAGTAAAAAGTAGTAGAAACGTTAATGAAAGCCTCTCATAATTCATTATGAACAGTTTCTTGGCAGCAGCTGTTAAATGTTTTTTAATTAGGTTATATGGTGTGCAGTGATGTCAGGGAAATATATATTAAAGAGAAGTACTTAGCCCTGAAAAAGGGGGTCAACTTAAAACAGCTAAAAGAGTAACTAAACACCAAATCAACATTTTGCAGATAAACTGTATAGGTCCTGAAGGGTGCTATTTTATGGCTTCTGATCAAATTGCGATATTTTCTGGTAAATTTGTTTAATTCTGCAATATTTGGCCTAAAACCATCTCAAAGCTGCCCTCCTTGAGTTGAACAGTGACTACTGCAGTCCAACTTCCATTTTGGCACAGCTTGGTCACATTTGGGTTTAAAACCATCTCACTCACAACTCCTTGTTGTGAATCCGGAGTGGGAATTGTGAGCGTGGAAAGCATTGATCAGTGGCATTTTACAGCTTTGCAAATGTGTGATTCATTTGCACTACGGACACGGAGTGCACTGGGTCTGCTGTGACTGCTGGCTGTTTGCTGCAGGACGGCTGCGTGAGTCCGGTTGCAGCGGTTAGGAAGCGAAGACGGGCTTTGATTGACTGTGCCTTGTTTAAAGTAAAGGACAGCTCAGACAAGAAAGTGAGAAATCAGTTTAGATCATTTTAGATTGGTGGTCCGTATAAAGAAACCCGATAAGATCCTGGAATAAAATATAATATCAGCGAATATTTCTTGGCTGTAAATCTGGTTTTGGTCCCTGGATACAGATCTCTTTGACGATCTGTCAAATATTAGGTCAGGCATTTCAGAGGAACCTTCTTGTTGTTCGTTATTCTCCTGCTTACTGAGGGAGACATGAAGGAGCATCTTTTCCCTGCTTCAGGTTTCAAAGCCGTGTTACAGCTATGCACTGAAAACAAAGCAAATGTTTTCATCTTGACTTTTAAGAGAACCTACTTGCTATATATATCCTGTTGGCAGAGGAAAGATGACAGCTCTCTCTTCTGTGTTTCTTTCTGATTGAAAAAAAAATTAGGCAATCAGTCACTTTCTCACTGTCTCTGAGCATTCACTGGGGTGTAGCATCGGCACTGTTTGTGTGTGCATGTGTATTTCAGTAGTCTGCTTTAATGACGGCTTCAACAAATCAAAGCAATATATAATAACACATACACAATTGACATTTCATTTTAAGCAAGGTATCACTAAATGAAAGCTTGATTGATAAATTAGCTTAACAGCTTTGCTAAAGACAAAGGGGATAGTTTGAACTTTGTTTAAAGTGGAGTTCTGTGTAGCTGTTATCAGCACACAGTAATTTATCTGCAGCGGACAGCTGGAGAACTCATCTAGTGACTGATCAGACATGGGATCAGGAAACGTAAGAGTTTTCCTTTCTTAGGGTTCAGATTTGTCATTGATGACACATTGGTTAGGATCTATGCTAAAAGTTTACATATGCCCAAAAGTCAAAAATGGCATATGCCAAAAAATATGTGGATTTAAAAACCCTGCACACACACACAAATAAGTAATTTTCCCTTTATTAATCACGGCTCTACAGACTGTAGCGCCTATCTACAGTTCCTGCTTTGCGGCATGATAAGAGTCATGGGTTGAGCCAGGCAGTAGCCATTATGTCAGCTGCCTGTTGGAGTCACATATGACTTGCACATTGATAGAACGCGCATGCTTTCTATTAATATATGCTACTTAATTGTCATACAGAGCCCTTACAGAAATATGAATCCAGACAGTGAAGCCAATCACGCTTGGAAAACTGGACAATATTGTTGTAAATGGGCTTATGATGTTGGCCTGTTCTCCCACAGTGGTCATGTTTGTAGTGCCATTCAGGATGGAGGACAATATTCTGGCTGTGATCCCAGACCCCTGGATAACGTCACTGAACTGCGGTGTTTCTTACAGTGGCTGCAGAAAGTTAATTAACTGTTGATTAAGTCAAACATATTGTTGTCTGATAATTCAGAGAAGCCGGTTGCCAGGAATAGCAGAGTGGTTAACACCCATAATTGGACAGGTTGGTGTGGATCCGGCGGGTCGGTGTCTCCGATGCTGGACCCAGTTCAACACATAGATCTAGGGATAAGCCCATCATGACCATGGGTCAGAAGTTGTTGGTGATATATCTTTTTCTTTCCATGACACAATTTAGCAATATTTCAGTGATGGTCTATACCATAAAGTCCTAATCAGATATATTAAAATGTGTAGTTGTAAAAAGGCAAAATGCCAAAGGCTTGAGGGGTGTAAATACTTTCCATAGTCACCATGTTTGCCCGTTTTCATTTGTTTTTCCAGAAGTTTAAGTTCACCCCCAAATGTGTAAATTTCATCTTTGAAATGATTTCTTCCCATAATTAATTCTGATTCCCAGCTTTAAGACGTTGCACATCCTAATCTAATGCGAACCCTGTAATTACACTGGCTTCTGTCGTGTCTTGCCTCTGGGATCTCTGAATGTCGACTTCTCTTTACACTATGTTGGCCCGGGGAGGTCTGCAAACTTCAAGATCACAGAACCTGAGGTAGATTTATAATGGTTGCTAAAAGGAGCATCTCTCTGGGCAACAACTCAACTGTCTCCCACTCAGAAGCTTTCCTCAAGCAACACAATGGACCCACCAAATTTCCTTTATTGTTGCCTACTCACTTTGCTTCTTGTGGAGTCCTCCCACCAGTTCCAGTAAAGGCTTCTTAGGTGTTTTGTACTGTTCATGAAGACTTCACAGTTTAGGCTCCACAGCAGTATTGTTTTGACATGACTTTAGCTGGTTCCAAACAAACAGGCAATGCTCAAGCGAATGAAACCTGAATGACCTGAAGTTGACATGAACAGAGCAACCAGAAGAGATATGTGCTTTGACTGCGCTTTTAAGTACACACATGTTTTACACTGGCTAGGAGCAAGTAAATATGCAAGTATAAAAAAACGTGAATTTTTTTTACAACTTAATAATTTAGACCTCTGAGCTCAGAAAGAACTCATTTTATGACATCCCAGGTGTTTTTGTGTGTCAAACACATCGCCTGCATCCCGTCAAAATCTCAGATGAAAACAGAGATGAAAACAGGAGACAACTTTGTAAATCAGGATTTTTATAACGTTTTCTTTTCGGTTTAATTAAATGAATTTATTAGTGTTTTTATGTGTGTAATATGGAACCTGGGAATTAATTAAGCATTATATCTAATGGCACCTGTAAAGCTCTCTCAATCAAGTGAGTAAGTCGTTTTCAGTAACTAGTGCTGTGTTATCTACAGAGTCTAAATGCATCCTAAAATTCTGGAGTAAACTCTTATGTCCCTTTTGTCCTTGAAAATGTTCAAAACAGTGAACAGTTCACACAAACAGTCAGCTGTCAGTTGCTGCCATTTGCCAGCTTCAGGCCGAGCAGTTGTTTAGAATGACAAATTAATTTTGGCTGTTTGCTTTGAAAAAATATTTATACATAAATGTAGATTAGACAGATTGAGGTCACTGGAATATTGTCATTTGATAAGCGAGCATGTATTGTAAAATATAGATGTGTTCCATTGTCTCTGTTTTCCCCCGTTAGTAGTGCTGATCCAAATATTAAACAAAAGGCTTCCTACGAGAATATTAGTATGTTTGTTTAGTTCCTTAGGCTCTTGGAGATTTGTGCAAACTTTTGATGGCCTGTCATATGAAAAAAACAACCCTCTAAAATGTGCCTTTACGTAGCCTTTTGTAGCAATTAAGTTTAATTTAACTTCCTATTCTCTTAAAATGAAAGGCGCAAGACATCAGCCTCCACCTATTATTGTATTAATGATGGTTGCAAAAAAAAGAAGGTTGCATGATGAGAGAGAGGCTGAGGACTACAACAAATACCTCATTGAAAAAACAGTAGATTGCAAAATCTAGTTCTGCATCCACCCGCAATACATCATGGGGGGAAACATGGTCACCAAGGCAGAAAACAAGATAAAACTTGAGGCTACAGCTAAGGTTCACCTGCTGGTGGGAAAACAAGCTAGCCAGAAAACTTGCAGCAAAAGGTGGTTTTACATGTTCAGGGTTTAGTTGTCCAGCAAATGAACTGTTGTGTTGTTACTGCTTTAATTATCAGTTGCATTCTGCTAAACTTCAACATGTTGCCTTTACTGCAAAACTATTTTTGAATTTGTTGCTTTGTTTCTCCCATTTTGCTTTATTCTCATTTATTTTTTACCTTTGTTTTTCTTCATGTGAAAGACAGCAAAAACATATATTTTTTTAAAGGCAATTTATTAGTTTTGTGGTTTTATGACATCATGACATAAAAAAAGCTGCAGCTTAATTTTTCTTAATCAACACAAAATAATGAAATGCAGCAAAAGTATTTAAAACAAAAACAGACTAAAAGCTTTCTGCCGATTTGTTCTGACATCTAACCTTTAGCCCACCACTCCCTTTTGTTTACTGTGATACGTAGTCTTTGCATTTGCTTTGATCAAATTGCCAGTTTGCGGCTTTTTGGCATGTTGCTCCACAGCTCTTGGAACGGATTTCAGGAAAAGCAACACAGTGCCAAATGAGTTGATCCAGAATACTTCAAAGGTGGCACATAGATAAAATACCCTGTGAACATGCTGCCAGGTTACTGATTGATGGACCCCCAAACGAAGTCAGAGACACTGATGACCACACCCATATCTTGTCAGCCTGACAGGCTTGTAAGTCAGGGCTTGTATTTCCACCTGATGCCATAAAGCAGTGGGAGTTCTTGCATGAATGATGTTGCTCTTGCAGAGGAATGGATCTAAGCACTATTTTCAAAAAAAAAAAAAAACATATCTCTGTAACATTTTAGAAACATTCAGAACTGAAAAAAGTATTCATCTGTTTTGTACTAGTCTTGATCTTTCTAAAAAGAAATGACGTGAATCGAATAAATCAGAAGATGCCTTCCGATGAGACTTGCCAGATTAGAAGCAACTTTTGAAAATACAGGTGCAAACCATTCAAACATACGCATTTCTTTTTTTGTGAATGCTATTTTTATTGGTCTGATGTGATATTCTAATCTTAAATATTGTGTTTTCTGTCATTGTAAACAACTGTTGTGTTCTGTGTAGAAGAAAATTATGAATTGCAACTTAACATTCTCATTAATAATTTTTCTAAAAACATAATTTCCTATGTTAATGAAATGTTCAAGCTAAATATTGTATTTTAGGACATATTTTTACTGTGAAATTTTGCTACTGCCATAAAATGTTATTTTATTTTTAGGCAATTGGCACATTCTGCCAGCAGAGCGAGTAAAGGAAAACAGTTCTGCATAAAATTAAATTTTTTCATATTTTAAGAATGGTTAAAATGACACAGCTGTCCACTGTCATGTATTTGCAGTCTGATTCTCTTTGGTCCAAAAGCGTCTCCACACCTTGACTTACCCTTGTAGGATGCACTTTTGTTCATTGCTACAATGTTCAAGGTCTATTTAGCATTACCAGGAATATGAAAGAACTAGAGGGAGGCTGGATGACTGCCTGGACGGTCTTCATAATTTGTTAAGAAGTCGGAGGCACTTAACAGACTATTTGCAAATTGCTTTATTCACTGGTTGAAAACTTGAGGAGACAGAACATTTGCAGCCAAAGCCCCGAAGCCGTACTGAGCGTTTTGACAAAATTAGGTCACTAAAGTCAGAAATGTGTTTTCAGTCAGTTAAGAGAAGCCTTTTAAAATGTTGCCTCATGGAAAATGTGTATTTGGCCATTTTCCATTAACTACCATGGGGTAAGGAGTCTAAGTAATGTAGCGTTGCCTGATTGCAACAGCGTAGACTACAATGTGCACAAGTGTAAAAACATGGTCAGAGTTAGGGAACACAAAACTTTAAGTGCTAGAAATAAATAAAATCACACTTTCTATTATAACTTGTAATAAAACTACAGTACAGTGCTTGAAAGTAAAACATATTCACATATATAGACATAATTGGCATAACTAGCATTCTTGCTTTCTACATTCCCATCAATTTCAACACGCCCCAGTTCTAATTGAAACTACTTAGCAACATTCCTCAATTTGACTAAATCAGACCAAGCATACATCATTTACCCAGAATGCATTCTACTGTATACAACATGTGATAATTTTTTTTATTTAAGTGTATAAAACCAGACAGCCTACAGTATTTTTGCTGTATTGTTTTTATAGCTAAAATAAACGTTTCTCAATTAAAGTCTAAAGTTACAACTAGTCATGGATCCCTTTGAAACTTTAGTCAAACACTATTAAATTGATAGAGTGAGTTAATACATAATTTATTGGCAGCTGAATTTTGCAACAGCTTTGCATGGTGTGTTAGCTGGTAGCCCATGTGTGGGCTAAGCTAACTGACCTAAAACAGGAAAAGGTTAGTTACCTTTTGTTTATAGTATGTGTACACATCTGGTTTCGTCTCTGTATGTTCAAAGACACAATTTAAATGATTTGATTATGCAATGCTGAAGTATTGATGGGCAAAGTGCGACAGTCTAATGAATAAATAATGTCAAATGAATAATTCTGTTTAATAGAGTGATTAGAAAAACTGTGATAAATACATTAGCTGAATAAAATGCCTCAACGTTTATATAAATCTGTCAATAATTCATTAAGCATGTAGCTAACTGAATAAAGTGTGTCATTTCAACTTGAATTAAGTATGTGTGGGAAACCATATGAAATTATTTACATATTTAATTAATCACTTATATTCCAAGTGCTACAGGACATCATGAAATAATTAAAGCCGTTTCTTGTTTTGTCAAATACACCCTGACTTTTGATTGGTCCGCCAGCCCAGCAGATTAACTGCCAACCAACTGCACTGTTTGTCAGATTTACCGCCACTGATGTCCTTCTGCATCACAGTGTAATAACTCAAAACCTACTGAAATAATCACATAGGCTGCTAACAAACAATACATTTAAATGATTCTAGTTTTGTAAATACTCTATGAAGTATTGTAATTTTTAAATAATTAGCTTATGGATAAATGTGTTTGTTTATTGTAGGTCTTTAAATTTTTTTCAACTAAAAAGTTCTTATTACAACTTACTCTGGCAGTTCTTGCCATTGATATAAATATGGCTGTCTGGCTATGGGGAACCAAAACAGTTAGGTCATTGTTTTTTTTTTTTGTTTGTTTTTTGCTTTGTTTTTATCAAATTACTTAAAAATTGTCTCTAAGCGTCAAGTCTGATTCATATATCCTGAAGTTTAGAGCTTCAAGTTGAGAATCAGATGAGTGTCACCAATACGGCTGAATATAGGTGCTGGTCATAAAATTAGAATATAATGAAAAAGTAGATTTATTTCAGTAATTCCATTTAAAAAGTGAAACTTGTATATTATATTCATACATTACATACAAACTCATATATTTCAAATGTTTATTTCGTTTAATTTTGATGATTACAAATGACAACAAATGAAAATCTCAAATTCAGCATATCAGAAAATTAGAATATTACTGAAGACCAATAAAAACAAAGGATTTATAGAAATGTTGGCCAACTGAAAAGTATGAACATAAAAAGTATGAGCATGTACAGCACTCAGTATTTAGTTGGGGCTCCTTTGGCCTGTATTACTGCAGCAATGCGGCGTGGCATGGAGTCGATCAGTCTGTGGCACTGCTCAGGTGTTATGATAACCCAGGTTGCTCTAATAGTGGCTTTTAGCTCTTCTGAATTTTTGGGTCTGGTGTATTGCATCTTCTTCTTCACAAAACCCCATAGATTTTCTATGGGGTTAAGGTCAGGAGAATTTGCTGGCCAATTAAGAACAGGGATACCATGGTCCTTCAACCAGGTAATGGTAGCTTTGGCACTGTGTGCAGGTGCCAAGTCCTGTTGGAAAATGAAATCTGCATCTCCAAAAAGTTGGTCAGCAGCAGGAAGCATGAAGTGCTCTAAAACTTCCTGGTATGTGGCTGCGTTGACCCTGGACCTCAAAAAACACAATGGACCAACACCAGCAGATGACATGGCACCCCAAACCATCACTGACTGTGGAAACTTTACACTGGACTTCAAGCAATGTGGATGAAGTGCCTCTCTTCTTTTCCTCCAGACTCTGGGACCTTGATTTCCAAAGGAAATGCAAAATTTACTTTCATCAAAGAACATGACTTTGGACCACTCACCAGCAGTCCAGTCCTGTTTCTCTTTAGCCCAGGCAAGACGCTTCTGACGCTGTCTGTGGTTCAAGAGTGGCTTGACACAAGGAATGCGACAGCAGAAACCCATGTCTTTCATACGTCTGTGTGTGGTGGTTCTTGAAGCACTCACTCCAGCTGCAGTCCACTCTTCGCCTCTCTATTAATGTGCTTGGACACAGAGTTCTGTGAACAGCCAGCCTCTTTAGCGATGACCTTTTGTGTCTTGCCCTCCTTGTGCAAGGTGTCGATGGTCGTCTTTTGGACAACTGTCAAGTCAGCAGTCTTCCCCATGATTGTGTAGCCTATAGAACTAGACTGAAAGAACATTTAAAGGCCTTTGCAGGTGGTTTGAGTTAATTAGCTGATTAGAGTGTGGTACCAGGTGCCATCAATTTTGAACCTTTTCACAAGATTCTAATTTTCTGATATGCTGAATTTGAGATTTTCATTTGATGTCATTTGTAATCATCAAAATTAAACGAAATAAACATTTGAAATATTTGAGTTTGTATGTAATGTATAAATATAATATACAAGTTTCACTTTTTAAATGGAATTACTGAAATAAATCTACTTTTTCATTATATTCTAATTTTATGACCAGCACCTGTACATCACATTTTTGTCTTAACCTTTACAGAGATCCCATAACGTTGCTTCAAGATTTGTATACAGCCACAAAGGGCTATAAATTTCTAAGAGCATCTAAGAACATTTAATAGTAAACTGTAATATTTGTAGCTAGCCCTGCTCGCGTTATTTTCATAATTCTCTTGTTAGAAAATTAGCTGATGTTTGGTCTTTCAGTTGCTTTTAAAGTTGTCCGCTCTGGCATTGAGGGTACGGGAGTGATTAACAGTAGTTTCATCACTTTCATTATTTCAATTACCCCTGTTACACTGACTAATTTCACTCCTCAAATTATGATCCTTCATTCACGGGCTTATGGGGACATTAATCTTAAGAGACCTTGCCTCAGCATTTGTAATGCAGCGTTTTGCTCTTTGTCTCAGAATGGTTGGAAAACTAGTCTCTATCAATGGGAACAGTGAAGCATAAAACGAAAAAGTTGTCTTCTTCAAAGGCCCGAAAGGTTTACTACATCCATTACACCAAACAAATAAGTGCAAGTAAATGTTAGCCAGTCCTGTGCTACCAATCTAAAGTTTTCTCTCTCCGATTCTGCTCACCGTTCTTTGCACAAACTTTATCTTAGAGCTGTAATCTTTACGTACAAAAAAAAAAAAAACGCTGTGTAAATGTTTTGAAAGACAGAGACAGATGGGTACCAAACACATTTCAAAATCTGATTTATAAATAGGGGTTGTATAGGTCTTGTTTTGTGAGTATGTATTTATTTGCGTTATTTGTTCTAAGAATTGACACAAAGTGACTGAAAAGCTTAAATCCTCCATGAAAGCAATAAAAATAAATAAGACTCGAAAAATGATACAAATAATTTTCTGAAAATAAAACAAAAAACCATGCAGTGAAACAGAACAACACAAGCCCATATAACGTACACATTTTCTCCAAACTTAAAAGATAAAACTAATAATTCTCAAACCACTGGAAGTAACGTTAAAAAATTACCTTAACTTTGAAACAAATGACAGATGAAAAATGTGCAGCCCTAGGATTGGCTTAAAAGATTGTACACAGCTTTTTGTTGTAGTTTGGTACAATTCAAGCTCAAGACTTAAAATTAAATAAATTTATCTTTAAAACATAAAGCACACGTTTTACATCCAGGAAGGACCATTAAATAAGGCTCATTTTGTTACTGGTCAACCATTTCTGTGTTGATTTGGCCAAATATTTTGGATAATTATCTTGGTAAACGACCCAATGATGACTCATTTTCAGCAGTAGTCCAGAATTTTTATGATGGTAGTTTCCAAGATATATAACAAGGTTCTCAGTGCCTTTGGAGGAGAAAAACTTTAGTACAAATTCTGCTCTGGACTAAACAGTGGGCATGAATGGCTTTTCCATACATGCATCTTTTGGGAGTGTTAGTTGCTGTAAAATTCAGTCTCTGCATCATCTGACCAAAGCACACATGGCCAAATAAAGTCCTAATGGAGTTCATAAAATGCCATGTTTGTTAACATAGAACAGAAAAAGCTATTTCCTGTTGCTCTCTCCAAACAATTGGCTTGGTATGTAGCTAACATTTATGGTTACTATGGAGACTTATTGAGTCTAACATGAAAGTCTTCACTGCAGTTCCCTTACTGTTAGATTGTTTTTACTTCTCTTTCCATCCTGTTCACTGTACATAATGGCAAGATAAATATAGATCCTCATCCGACATTGTTGCAAAAACACAAGACTATATGGAACAATTTATATCCCAAAAAAGACAAAGTCATGGTTTAAAAAGTCTCTTGAATTTCTGATCAAGTTAAACACACATTTTAGAATGCTTAATTTAAATTTCTGTCAATCATAATGCTAGGAGAACCAATAATTAGGTCGCTAGTGATTCTGTTAAATAAGATTTCTTTACGCCTTTGATTAAATTGACCACGTTTAAATGTTGCATTTTTCTGAATTTTCCGTCATGTGGTTGGAATGCAGGAACAATTTCGCTGAACGCGCTTTTTTAATCGTCTTCTCCACGAGCACGAATGAATGTGGCCAGTAATGTTTTCTCCGTGGAGTCATGCATATTTGAAATTGTTCGTTTTTTTTTTTTTTTTTGTTGCATAAATTAAATATCTGTTGAGTTTTAAAGCCACTTATCTCTTAATGCCGGGCCTTATCTTCCTCTGTCTGTCTCTCCAGCTCAGCTGAGAGCAGTTTCTGATGACTAAGACTGAGAGAGCCTGTTCGCCGGAGACCAACGCTCACTCCCCTCCACCACAATCACCACGGCCACCTGCTTGTCATGAACGAAGTCTTTGTGATTGACACAACTGTCTCATTTGCCTTCCTCTCACGTCTAGTAAATAACAGGGCTGAAAAGCGGTGACCTAGTCGGTTACATGGAAGCAGACGATTAGCTTCCCGGACAGGGCGTTTCAATTCTCATTAGGAAATTCCCTCAATTAAAATTGTTCCAGACGGTGAATTGAGCTCCAGTCACAGATTCACAGCTCTTCGTCAAAACTGAACAGATCTCCCTGTTCTGTGATAAATTAAGTAGAGGATCTATAATTTGAGCTTATTTTTTTTATTATTATTCTGTTGGTATTTGTGGGGATGGCAAAGACATGCATATTATTTTTGTGATTTTTTTTAAACTTAAAGGTCAAAACACCTTGAAGACACAGAATATTGTAAAAAAAAAAAAAAAAGCTTTCATAAGAGTATCAAAATATATGTCTGAAGTGTTTTATGTGCTAGATTTTATTTATGTAAAAAATGTTTTTTTATTTATTTTTGTTTTATGTGTACAGTTCCACTCAGAAGTATTTATCCAACTCTTTGACACAATATCATTGCACAAAACAAAAATTTTAGCTCCCACTAAAGCTTCCGACATTCACTGTTAAAGAAAAGTATCCCCACAACATGATGCTACCACCATGCTTCACAGAGGGCTGTAGTGTTCAGCATTATATTCATGCACACAGATTTGCATGAGGTTTTCAGTTTTGGTCTCATCAGACCACAGCACTTTCTCAGGTTTGCTGTGTCCACTGCATGGCTTCATTTTGAAAGTTGCATTCCTTTTGGGCCCTATTTATGAAAGCTAGCAAGTTGTTGCAAGTGTGTGCTACACTTCTCCTATATATATTTATTCTTTTTTTGTTGCAAATCATTTAAAAATGTTCTTCCATTTCAGGGACCCACTACTTTTCATGGGTCTTTCATGTAATTATGAAAGACACATAGTTATCGCCACTATGCTGCAGACATAATACTACATAAACTGTCACTAGTTGGCTCCTTGGAGCAAGTTCAGTTTTACCTTCACAGTCTTACTTTAACAATAAGCAAAAATTAATGTCTTCAGCTCCTGACTTCAGCCGTTATTTTTTGGAAGCAAACTCAAAGCTTTGAGTTCCACTGCAGGGTAGTTTTTTGGCAGTTCCATGCTAATAGTTGCTTTGTTTGTGTCTTTCTATTCTTTTCTCTTTTTTTTTCATTAGCCAGAGGCCTTACAATTTCTCATTCATGGCTCACATTGGGAGGGAAGCAAAACATGTCATGTTATTATGTTCCACCAGAATTAGTTGTTATCTGTTGTGCTCTAAGAGGTGGCCAGTTAGAAGCTAGTTGCCAATAGCTTTGCCATTGTAATAATGACCTGTTTGAAGCAGTTAGCATTTTTTGTGTGTGTGTGATTACAACAAAACCATGTGATCGTATTGTTGTAAACATTTGTCTTCAATGAGAGAAAAAAAGAACATGGCCTTCTATTTTCTGTTGATCTTCCATAAAATCAGTATTTCTTCAATTGAAGCTCTAAGTAGCTCAGTGATGCTTTAGCTTTAACTTCTCCTTTTGAATATTTTTAATCTGTTATTTTGGCTTCCCCCCTCACCAAACCCAGTCTCTGTCATATATCCTGCCATCTCCTTCTACCTTTCTTTTCTTTCTATCTTTCACGCAGCCCTCCCTCCTTTCCTTGCTATGTAGGCTGTGTGATATGTAAATTGTGCAGACAGCTGCTCCCGTTCTGAGTTTTCATTCCATCACTGGTGTAATTAACAACTCTGTGAACTGTGACTCATCTCAAACTATGTGAGAGAACCATCTCTTAAGTGCAATATTTTTACTCCATGGCGTTCTTCAATTACATCCTCTTTTGGATGTTTTCTGATGCAAATGGTCAGATTTTCAGTCTCATTATACAAAGTTTGGAGTAAAGTGGGTCTTTTCCCTGACCCATCTTTTTATTCCTCAATCCTTCCACTCTCTTCTTCGATTTCTTTTTTCAACTGCACCTTCCAGTAACGTCTTGCCTCCCAGAGCACGCTTATTTCATTAATGGAGATATCAATTAACATGGAAACAGGGACCTTAAGGCTCCTTAGAGACTAAATCCATAGCATTTTATGCCACAGAGGGAGCACCAAGGCACTCATCTCACTTTCTATCTTGCAAATTGCTTTCTTCTTCTTGGTTTTTTGATCTGGATGCTTTTGCTTTGTAGAGAAAGAACGATTCATTTTGTGAGAACCTTTTCTTCAGCTTTGATCTTGGGCTGTTTATAATTTGGGAGTACATTTTAAGTTTTACATTTTTGTAATTCACCAAAAGCTGGTAAGTCACATCTGCATGCAGCAACTCGATATTAGTTGTCAGTTGTGTGCAGTCTATTGTTGTAAAGGCTTAGCTAAAACGGAAAGTGACAGGGTGCTACATGGCTGAGTGGTAGATCAGGCAGCATACACAGAGGCTACAGTCCTCTATCAAGTCGTTCCTGGTTCAAGATTTACGTTTTTAAGCCATATTGCTAAGCCCTACAGAAAGCACCTCTTTTCATGCACAAGCAATGATGAAAACCTTTCAGATTTTTGACCTTACTGGCCCTTAATTTTCAAGGTAGAATATAAATCCAGCACTCAAGATTCTGATGTGAAAACTGGCTTTCCTTAATTGGCAATCTTTCTGAGTTTCACTCAGTATCATTGTATTTTACAACATAATTATATTCACTGCAGTTAGAGGATAGGTTATCTAAACAAAACATCATTCACTCAAAATGTATCTCGATATAGAGTTTCTTCTTTAAGTGGAAACAATATTGACTTAACAATGAGACGTCAACGTTGTGGTTAGTAAGCCTGATAGCTAATAGGACAATGAACTGTGTTACAGTCTTTATATCTCTCTTTTTTAATATCAGTCATTTTGATGTTTCTTTGCAAAACCATAGGATTTGAAATCATGGTTGCATCCATGAAAGGGGCTACAGTTCCACATGCTGTTTTCCTGCAATGCAGTCCTGGGACAACTGTTAGTCACCATTTGATTTAAGACATGGATGTGCAGGCACTGTGGGGTGCTGGGGCCATAAAGCATTGATACAGTGAATGCATTGGTAATAAATTCACTTGCAGTGACTGTGTTTTTACTCATCTCCAAGTCAAAGCTTGGCTTCCCAACAGCAAAAATGACTAAAGATGAAATATTTTTGATAAACAATGTTTGTGTGGGCAACTGGCATCTGTTAAGCCTGTAGAAGTGGGCTTATTATTTGTGTCTCTGGGTGTTTGGATGCAGAGGATGTTCTCCTCTTTACCAAAGTTTAATTGGCCTGATAATACATCATCAAGCAGACAGGTGGTGAAGATCTCTACACGTTTGGAGGAACCCAGGCAAACCGAGTTGCTAAACAAATGTTGTGATTAGACCTGTGCCCACACAAAGCTGTTCGAGTTTAGCTGATCATTTAGATGGACTCAGTAGTTAAATTATCCTAGCAGAACATCAAACTTCTGATTTTACAGCAAACATTAATTCTGAAAACATTTTTTATATTTTTGTATAAAGCACCATGCACATTTCCAGCTGCAGCCTTTGACACAGGTAGTCACAAGATTCTTGATTCTTGAAGTGTGATATTTCCTTCATTTTGACAGTTATAATACAAATGTTAGTTCCCTTATCAAACTGAAATTCATTGCCCTACTGAAAATGACTCTCTGGAATAATAGGATTTTTTATTTAAGAAATGCAATGTTTAATTTGAGAGAAATATATAAATCGGGAGAGATAAAAAATTGTTGCTTTAACAAAATGACCAGTGCCAAACTTTCTCCACCCCCAACTCTCTTGTCAGTAGACAGAAATAAATCTTTGATCATTCCAATATATCAATAGATTCTCCCAAATTCTGGGTACTCTTAATGCTCTCTTCTCCTCAGTTCAGTATGATTGCATAGCTCTGAGAACAGATTGCCATTAAGAATACTGATTGTGTCTGGCAAACCCTTTCTATGTGAATTTGTCCATATGGTTTGAATCATTATCCTGTTAGAAGACCCAGTGATGACCCATTTTCAGTTCTCTTGCAGAGGTCACGCAATAAAAAAAAATGCTACTTTTAGAGTCCAACAGGGCACCTTCACTCTATCATGGTTTGTGAAGCTTTTCAAAGAGAAACAGGTCCACATCTTCACAGATCCTAGACCAGGCATAGTAGAGAGTATGAGGAGCAAGAAGTGATATATCTAGGCTCATCTGACCAAAAGGAATGTGGTTTCTTTTAATGTCCCAGAACTTCTGTTTATGTTAGGAAAGAAAAACCTTTTTCCTAGCATATTTCCCAAGCAAGTAGCATTTAAGGGTTAAAGACATAGGAGACTTGGTGATCCCAGAATGCCATTATTTGGTGCTGTTCTCTAACAGTGAGTGTGGACTTTCTTGTCCTGGGAGTATTTATGGCATCGATGCCCAGGAACGTGGATAGTACTCAATGCAAACACCTTCAAATATGTATTTCTTAAGTCTTACAGTTTTTGCATATTTTCTTTTACCTTCCAAAGTATTTGTACAGCAAACTTTAAGCATAAATTTACTGTAGCTGAGTTCGTTGTGTTTAACCGTATACTTTCTGCACTGCACAGAGTCAGATCAATATTTGGTGTAGCCACTTCAGGAGCGAAGATCGATCGGCTGATGACGGAAATCAGTTTGTTTCCAGCTAGACTGGCCATGAAATGACAAATCAGTCAGTCAGATAAATCTGGTTCTGTGACTGGTAGAGTTAAACATTTGCACTGTGGGCTTGCTCTGTAATGTGGTTCATGTCCTCAGCATTACCTCAGCAACATAGATTTATGGGAGCTGCAGCACTGGAGCAGTTTCCCACTGGCTAGAAGGTTTGTGGTCCCTCCCTCACATACCCTCACAGGCTAAAACATACTTTTTCAATCAGCACACAAGACTGTGCTGTGTACAAAAAAACCCCCAAAACCTTCGACATTTCTGGACAAAAATAGTTGTTTGTGGTTCAAATAGATTGCAATGTGTTGGACTGGGAAATGTCCAGTCATCTTTTATCTTTATTTGAAAAGTTGTTCTCCTGGTTTTGCATGCAGGCCAATTCTGTTCACCATTAATATAAGTAGTCAAGTTAATGCCTAGTACATTTCAGCAACAAGGCAGTTCAAAGTGCTTTACACTATAAAAACACAAGACAGTAACCAATTATGAAACAAGCATTAAACTTTACATTTTGTCATATGGCCTTATCCAAATTGATCAATACATATAATGTATTGATCAATACATATAATGTATTGATCAATGTTTCAGTTACAACTAATCAAAGTCAACTCTAAACAGGTGGGGACTTAGCCTTGATTTAAAGAAACTGGTTGTTTCGTCTGTATTTCAGTTTTCTGGAAGTTTGTTCCAGGTTAAAGGACTGTAGTGCTTCTCCATGTTTGGTTCTGGTTTGGGGAAGCAGAATAGACTTGAGCTAGAGTGGTCTGGAAGGTTGATACAACAACAAAAGGACTGTAATGTATTTTGGTGCCTTTCAGTGATTTATAAACTACAAATGTATTTTGAAGTCTATTCTTTGAGCTGCAGGGAGTCAGTGTAAGGACATTAGAGTCCTTACACTGACTTATACAGTGTAGGAGAGTAGAGTGATGTGCTCTACCTTCCTAGTTTCCTAGTTCAGTGGGAATGCGAGCAGCAGTATTCTGAATTAGATGCAGCTGTTTGATTGACATTTTAGTTAAACCTGTAAAGGCACTGTTGTGGCAACCTATGCAACTAAAGATGAACATACATATGAGTTTCTCTCTTCCCAGGACATTAGTTGTTTAATCCTAAATATGTTCTTCAGGTGACAGAAGGCCAACTTTTTGATTGTCTTTATACATCTTCAAAGGTTCAGATCTGAGTCCATCACTAGAGCCACATTTTGGACCCAATCACTAGTTCCTAACTGTAATAACTGAAGCTGTGTTCACACATCTTCAGTTAAGCATCTGTTCAGTGGTTGAATGGGTTCAGAGTCAATTGTTGACATTATAACGTAGAGCTGTGTATCATCTGCATAGTTATGACAGCCAATCTGATTACTTGTTATGACCTAGTGGGACCATATCGATGTCAAATAGGAGTAATCCCAGGATGGAACCTTGGGGTACCTCGCGCTTGACTTCTGTCCGCTCTGAAGATAAGTTACCGATTGGCACAAAGAAGTAGCTGTTCTTTTGGTAAGACTCAAACCAGTCTCATACTGTACCAGAGTCCAACCCAGCTCTCCAGTCCCTTTAATAATACGTCATGGTCAACAGTGTCAAATGCTGTGCTGAGGTCCAACAAAACAAAGACTGGTTCTTCCATAGTCTGATTTTATGTGGAGGTCATTGATGATGGTAGTCTGAGTACTATCGCATTTTGAATATACAATCGTGAATTCCATAATTGTTGTGATGATGCAGTTTTGTATTTGAGTAAAACCAATTTCCATAATGTTGTTTTGTATTCTTATTAAAAAAAACATTTTTTCTCTTAAAACTGTACAACTATCCTTTTAAAATAGCTACAAACATACTTTATTTTAAACTGGTTTTGAATAATGTTCAATAATCTTCCAGTTTAATTTTAAACTCGCCTCTAACATAAAACTATGTTCAGCTATTTGAAGTAACAGTGACAGTTATGTGACAGTTATGTAAAAGAGACAAGATATTTCAACTGCCTCAGTTTTTTCATTTTTGATTCATAGTATGATATGATAATTTGATGCAAGAAAACATTATTGCATGGAATTAGGATCAAATCTAGCAGCTCCATGATGTATTAGCACAGCAAACAGTAAGAAAACAGAGCTAGCCATTCTGTGCAAATTTTTCAGTTGCCTGGATTTTCTCCAAATGCTCCATTTGTTTAGATGCATGCATGTTATGGTGCACACTGACTTTTACTTCACTGAGTGATTGTGACTGGTTGGTATGTCGAGGTTTCCTTTGTGCTAACCCTTGGAAATAATAGCAACATGTCCATTGTTTACCCTCTTGTTCCACATGAAAGGAGGTTAAGCAAACAGGATTAGTTCGGTTGACAAAAGGAAAACTGAAAAAATCACAGGGCTCCACTGTGGCTCTGGTGGTTAACATTTGTTTGGTCTTCAGCGTATTTGAAGAATTTCTCCACTTATTCTGGTTTTGTCCCACAGTCAAAAAGCATGCTTGTTTTAGTTGGCGAATCTACATTTCTTTTAAGAGACACGGAGACAGAGAGTGTGTGTTTTAGCATCTCTCACCTTGTAAGGCTAGAGAAATGTTACGTTTGTGAGGACCCACTACTCCTTATGGGGCTGAAAGCCCAGGCCCCAAAGAAGAAGTGCTGTTTTTGGATTAGGGGTTAGATTTTGAAATAAGGCGTAAATTGAATTCAACTTAAGTTTACGGTAAGGGCTAAGGTTAAGATATAGAGATGAATGAGAAATGAATGCAAATCAATGAAGTCCTTGTGAAGATAGAAATGCATACTGCATGTGTGTGTGTGTGTCTGTTGGCGCTGTGATGGACTGACTATCTGCTCAGGATGTTCTCTGCCTTTTACCCTGTTACTGCCAGGATACACCACAGCTCCCTGTGACGGTGAACAGGATTATAGAGTGATAAAAATGGACAAAAGAAATTATAACTTACAGCCCTTTGAAAGGGACTTAACAAGGCAAAATATAAGTACCATATTTTCCGCACTATAAGGCGCACCTTCAATGAATGGCCTATTTTAAAACTTTTTTCATATATAAGGCGCACCGCACCACATTATAAGGCGCATAGAAAAGACACCACAGTTATGTTGCCACCCGTCCGGTATTGAACGGGACATGATTTGTTCCGTTCACTACAAATATAGATGTCTAATAATAAAAAATTGGTCCTTAGTTCTATATATAGCAGTCTGCACCAGTCATTGTTTCATTCATGGTTTTGGTGTTGCGAAATTGTGGCCAACTGCTTTCTGGTTAGCACAGACCAACCGACACGCTGCCGCCGCAGTCTCTGTCTCTCTTCCACCGACCCCCACGGCTTTAAATGTATAGGTGCTGGTCCCTTGGTAACTCTAGCCGAAGCACCCGGATAAATGTCTTTGTTGACATAAAGAATGTCAACAAAACAGTCCGATTCCGGTCGGCAAGGAGAGCCTTTCGCGACTGGAATGGGGTGTTTGGGCCGGACGATGGTCACCCGTCTCTGTTCGCGCACAGCATGTACGTGGAGAACGTGAAGCTAGATGACCTGCTGATGACCTGATTATTAGTTGGGTAGGTAGATATGGGTAGATAGGTCAGTCAAACTTTATTAACAAACCAGCTTTTTGACAACTATCCCAGCATGCACTGCGCGCTTCTTCTACCAGGAAAATGAAGTCGGCAGCTGCTTACCGTAGTTGCTAGACCTGTTGTGGCTCAATATTGGTCCATATATTAGGCGCACCGGGTTATAAGGCGCAATGTCAGCTTTTGAGGAAATTTAAGGTTTTTAGGTGCGCCTTATAGTGCGGAAAATACGATATTTCATTCAACATCAATTTAACATTAATTGGGATAGTTTTTCAACACAAACTAAGCTTAAACAAGAAAAGTTTAGTCTGATTTAACTGAAGACAGTGAGATAAAAAAATCAGTTTATGAAAATATCTGGTTTCAACTATATTTCATATTACGGGTTGTGTGTTCACTGTAATGTGGAGTGGAATTGGTTTTCAGCCAAAATGCAATGTGAATGAAGTTCAGGTCTCTTTTGACCATAGCCCCTTTTTACATATTTCCTGTGTCCTTCACAAAAAACACATTTCTCATGGCTGTCCCTCTTCTTGTCACATTCTCAGTAAGGTGCATTTCTGAGTACAGGGTAAGATCATTTTCCATGACCCGCCTCCCCACCACAGTTTTTAAGAAGCTGTGCTTTATTTTAAAATTGATTTAAAACATGCAGCTAAATCTTTCCACTTAAACCACTGATGAGGTCAGAGTTTGAGTTTAAGTGCCCAGCTGATCCCATTGGTATCTATTATACTGTGACTGAATCAATAGTCCAGCAGCTCATTTCTCAGGACCTGTCAATAATAGAGGGCCTGATCTGCAGGAAAGTGGCTGGCCACTGTTACGAGCCAGAGGAGGAACTTATAAATGAAGTATGGATGTTTATTAAGGAAGATGAGGTCGGCTTAGATATGTATGTGATTCGGATGTTTGATGTTACTCTTTGAGCATAACAGGAATTAAGAGTGTCTCGGATGGTGGGGGGTGTCTGTCTTTCAGTACGTGTGTGATCATACCCACTTACGTGCGTGACTGGGTGCACATGTGTTGTGTTTTTTTTTCTCTCCTCTTATGGTGTTTGAAATGTTTTTTGTTTTTTTTTTCTTATTTAAACCATGTTGCTTCGGTACCCCTTGAGCTTTCAAACCCCTGGGTGGTCGATATGGCCTAGTTTATGAATTTCCTGCTGCACGCAGAATGAAACACACAAACAACTTGCACACACACACAATGCACCGTCAGCCCTACTTGCATGGCGCACAAATACGAATCCCGTGAGCAAATCGACGGAACATGTATGACAACACGGCGTTGTTTCATTCTGATTTCTGGGAGGAGGGAAAGAAGTCAAGTATCCGAGAGGGGTAAAGGTAGATTGAGAAATAAGTGGGGCTTTATTAAGAAGAAAAGGGTGTGGGGAGAGGACAGGCATAGAGAGAGGGAGGGTGGTGGAGAGGGGGTGTATAATAATGTGTCACAGCATGTGGAGCCGTGCCAAGACACACTGTGAATAATCTGTGGTGGTTTTTTTGCTGAGCCGGTTATTGTTGCATTAAAAATATAATGCCAAATATGTCCCAGTGTCTGGCTTGCCTTAATGATGACAGCCCGGGGGGATGAATAATTAAGACACAGGGAGGAGGAGTCTGTCTCTCTGCTGTGTTAATAGTTTTCCACTGAATACTACTCCAAAGGAAATTGAAACCATGACAATTAAAAAAATACTTTCACCTTTTACATTGAGAGTTCTTGGAAGAGAAGTTTATAAATGAAATGTTGAAATGAAACAGATGCTCCGTATCCATAAAGTGCAACATTAAGCTTTCTGGTTAATTCAGTCTTTACCACTAGTTTTCTCTTTTTTGCTGACTACTAATAAGTATACACAAACATTACAGTGGAATCGTACCCAAGTAAGGGTATAGTGTAATTCTGCCCCAGGTGACTTGCTTCACCTGGGGCAAACTCCTTTTCTGATGTACATGGACTCATGAAATCAAGCTTAATAACAAAAGATGTGAATCAAAAGGTTTTGCATTATACATAATCTCTGCTCTGTCCCAATAATAAAAAAGCACTTAATTTGGTTTTAGAAACTGAACAATTTCTGCAATTTCTTTTGGGGTTCCTGGTAGAGGCATGGATAAAACAGACACCATGTATGGAAGCTAACAGTGCTCAGTGCAGTTGCTCAGAATGCTTAGAATTAAATAAATAAATAAATAAATAAGGCATCATGAAATAATTATCTACATAAATTAATAATAGCTCAATATATATACAGTAACTAAATGCAGTAATTGAACAGGGATATAAATACTATATCATACTATAAATTTCTAACTGGTATATTTCATTAAATTGACATAAGAGGTGAAGCAAGTGTTCACGTCTCCCTACTCCTTTTCAAACAGAAAAGTAGTGATAAGCTAACTGCTTTGTACTTGGTTGAGTTTGCAGATGTTTTCTCTTCTCCTACTGGTTGTCTTTGTTTTTAAAAAGCTTTTTGAAATAAATAAATAAATAAATAAATGAAATAACATTCTAAGCTCAATATACTGAAATGGTTTTCATTCTCCTTAAACAAAATAGCTGTTATGCCCTGGGGTTGTTTTGAGTTATTTTTGAGGTTTGATTATTCTGTGTTCCTTCGACTCTTTCTTTGATTAGACCAGTCTTGTTTCGGTTTTACCTCAGTTAAGTCTTTCCTAATGTTTCTAGCTATGTTTATTTATTGAGTAAAGCAGATGAGAATTATGTTTCTTACCTCTAGTTCTTATTTAGTGTTAGATTTATTTCCTTCTGTATTGTGTACTTTTCCTTGGCATTTTATCTCCTCACACCTGCAAACCCTCAGCTCTTCAGCCCAGGTTTTTTGCTCCAGCATCCACCCTCACAGTATTTAAGCCCCTTTTCTGGTCACTCACCTCTCTGATTCCTCCTGTTATGTCTCCTTTCTGTTTCTTATGATTTATGGTTTGTGTTCTGCCCTAGTTACCTGTGATTTTTGTAAGTTCATTATTCTTATTAAATATTCCTAATCTACAAGCTACTGCTACCTCTCTACATTTGGGTCCACCAACAACCACTACATACCATGACAATAGCTGAATAATATGAATCATTATTTTGGTGAGGCATTTTTAATTAATCCCAACATTTTTTTTTAATCCCAAAGCATCTTTCCAATAGGGCTGCACGGTGTCGCAGTTGGTAGAGCTGTTGCCTTGCAGCAAGAAGGTTCTGGGTTCGATTCCTGGCCCCGGTCTTTCTGCATGGAGTTTGCATGTTCTCCCTGTGCATGCGTGGGTTCTCTCCAGGTACTCCGGTTTCCTCTTACAGTCCAAAAACATGACTGTCAGGTTAATTGGCCTCTCCAAATCGTCCCTAGGTGTGAGTGCATGGTTGTTTGTCCTGTATGTCTCTGTGTTGCCCTGCGACAGACTGGCGACCTGTCCAGGGTGACCCTGCCCTCACCCGGAACGTTAGCTGGAGATAGGCACCAACACCTCTCCCAACCCCACTAAGGGACGAGGGTGTAAAGAAAGTGGATGGATGGATCCTTCCAATAAAGTCAGCTTTTCCGGGGTGTTTCTAAGTAGGGAGACCAAACTGTTAAAAAAAGAGTAATAATGTGAAAATGATGTATGTAGTTTAAAATAAATAAGTAAAACTCAAATTATCATTTAAAAATGTTTTTAACCTTCAGAAAGTCTTGACATTTAGTTGGATTCTGCAAGCTTTTTACACTGCATGCAGTGTTAAAATTATCTGAATGCCTCAATTTTTTTCTAACCAGCACAAACTAACCTTAGGACTTGTGGTTCCAAGCCTGCAATATAGATCTAAGCCAAACCTGTTGTGCTAAATCAAATCAGGCTTTAGCTGACCCGTATCTGACCCTTTGCTCTGTTTAGAAAACCAAATTGGGTTGTTTTTACCCTAAATGTTTTTACAGTGTAAAACTAGAAAATGGGCCTGTGTTAATGCTGCCAAAATAACAATTTGTTCTATACAGGCTTAGTTAAGCCTAGACTCTCTTTCTTGATCCTTGCTTTTAGATTTTTTATTTATTTATTTTTCATTTCTTCAGGTTAAAGCTATGCACCATTGTTGACAGGGTATTTTTCTGTTATGCTGCTGATAGCTACAGTCACTTCGTCGACCAATCACTATTTCTGGCTGCCACTTGTTTGAATATAGACTGTAATTTTGTCAAAAAAAATGAATCCATGTGGTTGTTTATTCTGCTCCCTCTTCCTCTGGCAAGCTTAGCTGCAAAAGGGTGATTCATGAAAGAGAACTAAGACTGGCAGATGGATACAGATATGACAGAGGCTGTGTAGCAATAAGATTCATCACCTCTAAATCCAGGTTTAGACCTAAATCTACTCAAGGCTTCATTCCCAGAGTGTCTTAAATAAACGGCTCTGGAGCCTACGCAGCTTTCATGAGGAAAAAAGCGGGCTCTGCTCTTTAAATCAGGGGGTAAAAGCTTTATAATATGCTCTTCTGCCCTCCTATATGAGTTCTCCCTTCTGCCCTTTCAAGGTAAAATGAAAATGACCTGATTGATTTATTATCAGAATGACTAGCTGACACACTGCGACTGTTTTCTCCTTTACTTCAACCAGTTTCACATGTTTAACAATAGATTTTGAAAGGCCCAAAATTAGAAACGCGGATCAATATTTCAATACACAGATCACAAAAAGACACAAACACAGGGAGATACACAAAGTTGCACAAGTGCAAATCTGACACACACACGCACACACATTTCATCCCACATGCTCTGTAAATAGAGAGCAGGATGTTGCAGACATTTGGGTGCATGGACAAACAAGCAGTGTTCCTTGTGAGAGAACGGGAGAGAGAGAAAAGCAAGCACGAAAAGACGAATGAGAGGTAGAGGCACAGAGAGACACACGGGAGAAGAAAACTGGGGGTAGGTGGACAGATGAAGTGGTGACTCAGGAATGTGATATGAAAAGAAAAGATTCAGCACTTGGAATGATTCTCCTCTTCCTCCTCCCATCTCAGACAGAGAAGGAGTGGTGGGTTTCCGCTATTTTTTACCTACTTTATCCTTCTAATCTTATCTCCTGCACATCCTACAATACTTTTCCGTTCCCCCACATCTGCCACTCTTGCCTTGTAAATAGCAGCTATCACAATTAAAAAGAAGACATGAGTCAATAAAGGAGTATTTAGAGGCTGCCAGGCCAACTCTCTACACGAAATGCATCTTTTAAAGGGAGAAAAGTTGGCCAAACGAACCAATCCCTTTGTATAAATGTATGTAATTGCTTATTTTGAATTAACCAGTTTTTGTAAAGCTGATTGCAATTTCACAGTCAATGTCCACCGATGGAGGAAACAAGGTGCATTGGTGAACCTTCCCAGAGTTTGTGTGGATCATCCTGGACCCCCTATCAGATATGGGACCTACTTCCCCCATGTCACAATCCCCTTCCTTGGCCGGTGCCTGTGCCCACCTGAGCGTTGATGGTTCTCTGTGTCTGAGTACTTGGGTATGAATCGGCTCACCCAGGTGACTGTCGGGCGCCCTGGCTCTGTCGGGCTCTGCTGTGGGGTTGTGTACCCTCAGGGCTTGGGTCTCTGTATCCTTGATTAGATCATAGTTGGTTGTCGGCGGAACCTATGGGCTCATTGCTTCAGCCCCCTGGAGCTTCTGCACTGTGGCTACTGGGGGTCGCTTCCTCCGTTTCTCTCTGGGAAAGGGGTTCTAATGAGACAGAAATTAAACTTTTTGGAAAATGTGCATCCCATACATCTGGGACAGCAAGCACTCATAGTAATTCAGAAAAAGAGTGTTATACCTCCTGTCCGTTGGTGTGGTGGATGAAGTGTGTTGGTCTCCAGTTGCTTTTCTATTTCAGACCAGTACAGCTTGTTAGAATTAACTAAACCATAAATTCGACTCTCTACTAAAAAACCCTGAAGCATTATATCCACCAATCAATTTGTAACCTGAAGCTCAGCAGGACAATGGTCCAAAGCACACCAGCCAGTGTGTGTTTGAATGGGGGGAAAAAAAGCAAAATGGAAGTTTTGCAGTGGCCTATTCAAAACCACAAATATAAAATCTGATTAGAATTTTATTGTATGACCTCAACAGGCTATGTGGCTGAATAAAAATGACTCTCCAGAATAGTGTAAAAAAAAAACCTCTATAAAGACTTAAAAAATTAATAGCGTTGGAAATGTTTGATGGGAGTTGTTGCTGTGAAAAGTTTTACAACCAGTATTTAGGTTTACGGGGCAATTACTTTAACACATGTGTCCAGGGTGGTTTGGTCAGTTGATTTTACTTGAGAACTGCTTTCAGTTTTAACTTTTGTTTCCTGTCAGCATGGCCGCCTTAATGCACTGGCTTAGCTGGGTGCATTAAGGAGCATTAAGGCCCCAGGGGCCTACAATTTTCACTAACCTATCATTTAGGGTAAAAAAAAAACATGATAAAAGAAAAATCTTTGCTTTATAACTTGCCAGGTTTTCTGTCATTAATTCTTATGTGGTTTGATGGTTTATATGCTCATGCTTACTGCTGCTAGTAAGAAGTCTGCAGTATGTGGCTGTAATTGTCACTCTCTAAAATGCCTTACAAGGTATTCATACCACTCTACTATTTATCATGTTACCTGGACTTCAATATATTTTACTGACAGTTGTTTTCAGGCCCTCTGATAAAACCTGTTCTGGAATTATGGCTATGTCTAGCGTTGCAGAGATACAAACTGAAGGTTTTGATTATTTTTCTTTGTAACATATGTGAAGTGCACTAAGGCTGGATGAAGAGCGTACTGACTCATGAACAAAATGGTGTGGACGGTACCCTTCTAAGACATGGGCAAACTCGGATATTTGTCTGTCACACATAATGTTTCTCAAGAAAACTTGATTGAGACTATGCACAACTTTGTGTTTACCTATCACATAGAATCACAAAATACTCTGAAGTTTTTGTTTGCATTTTGACAAAATGTATATATAATAAATTAGCAGATGAATGTCATGGTGAAAACATCTACTTCAGGTCTCACATATGAGTAAATTATAATTAATGGCCATGAACTTTTGTTTTATTTAAAGTTACAAGTTTAACTTGTGTTTTTTTCAGGAGTGTAAAGTAACTGTATTATGTCAGACTAACCTCTGCCACTCAAAGCCAAATGAATAAACTCTGTTTCTGCATGAAAGCAATTAACTACAGCATTTTTATGGAACATTAGATCTGTTTTATCAGTGAAATAAATGTTATAAAAATCACCACAAGTGTTATATGTCACAGGAGCAAACCCCAAGGTGTAATAGATCTAAGCTAGCTAGGAATAAAAGTCCAATATTTTCTATGGATATCTGAATAAATCAAAACATTTAGGAACTTAAAGTGAAAACCTTGTTTTTCTTCCTTATTAAGTGTTGACTTCAGCTCAAACCTTTGACTGTAATGAGGTAACGTTTCTGGGAGGGCTTGTGGATACGTTTTGCCGACTGGCTCCTCTCACAGAACCAGGACAAGTATTCTAATATTTTATTCTAATAATACAAAAGCTAAATAGCAACCCATCATATAATTTAAGGACCTGAGCGTCATACCCATAGTTGCCATTTGCTCCAAACATTTTGCATCTCTAAACAAGACTATTTGGTACCAATGTTCTTAAACAACAACCAAAGAGTTTATTTTTATTGTTAATTAAGTGGAAGAAAGTTGACACTAGGTTTTTAAAGATTTGTTACAAAGAAGTCTGGCAAGGTTGGAAAGCACCGCCACCCCTTTTATTCTGATGCCACTAAATAAATGTGCAGCCAACTGCCTTCATATGAACCCTTATCAGTCACTTATACTTTAATCTCTGAATGAATTCAGCTATTCCGTAAAGGCCGCAGTGGTTTGTTAGAGATCATTGCAGAACAAATGTCGTGATGATCAAGGAATATAGCAGACAGGTGAGCAAGAGTTTTTTAAAAATGAAGAGTTAAAAAAGGAAAGAATATCACAAGCTTTAAACATATTTCAGGACACTGCTATGTCATTTGAAAATGGAAGGTGCGTGGCACCAGTTTGCACCTACCATCACTTGGTTGTTCCACTAAACTGACAAGTAAGATAAGGTAGACATCAGAGAAGCAGTCAAGATGCCCATAGTAATTGTGAAGGATCTCAAGGGATCCAAAGCACATGTCAAAAAATACGTCTAGATGAAAAGTATGAATCATTCACTCCAGAAATGTGGCCTTTAGAGAGGAGTGGCAAAATGAAAGTCACTGCTGAAAAAAGCATCATGAAGATGGGATGCTTCTCATAGCACAAAGAAAGGTTGGTCAGAGGCAATGGATTAAGCTAAATGCAGGTTTAAGGTGTTAGGATCATTGATCATTTGGGTTTGTAGTTAAGTTGATCTGTTTTCCTTATTCTTATTAAATCCATTTTGGTTCTGTTTTACTTTAGGTCAGTTCTTCCTTAGTTCTTCTAGTTAGATTAGGTTTATTTATTCCTGGTGTTTAGTTATTCTTTGTTAAAGTTAGATTAGTTTTCATAGTTCTGCTGTTTGTTTACTCTCCCTTGCCTCCTTGTGCTATTCTCTCTTTCCTCAGTTTTTCTTCTGCTGTCTCCTCTCACACCTGTAACTTGTTAGCCAATCAGCATTAATTCTTCCAGTATTTAACCACCTCTCTTTCACTCATTCCTCTGGTTCCTCCTGTATTTCTCCACTCCTCCATGTACCCTGTTCCTGTTTGTTCCCTGCTCTTGCTCCATGTTACCTACCTGTTTGTAAGTTCTTCTTATTTATTTCTTATTTACTTTCTTCATTAAATACTCACCACCAACTCGTCGCCTCAGTCTCCTCTACATTAGTCTTTACTCCATCTATATGGCAAATGTGGGTTTATTTCCAATACAGATTTTCCACATTTACATTGAATAAAAACATAAGACATTTAAGATTGGAATAATACATCAGACAAACAGGAAAACATTTTTAAAGATGGAAATCTTGGTTTAAAGTATATTTGTTGCATAATAATCATTTTCAAAAGATATATTTGAGATGACACGTGGAAGGTGTCATCTCAAATGTCACCTGCAAACTGAAACTGTGGTTTCTGTTCCTGCAGACCTGGCTGAATAAAACAATGAAAAATATGGCTTTACGCTGCACAAAATTTGGTTAATATGAACATTTTAAGAACATTTATTTTTAAGTATGAGGAAATGTGTAGAGCTGTGATCATTAAGGGGTAATCACTATATTAAGTTCTTACTGTAAATTACATATCCAAAAATATTAAGCCCAGCAGAGGTGTACTGCTTTAAAAATGCCAGAGCACATTTCAAAGTAGGCTCATTCTTGATGAACTGATTGCATAGATGAAGCTTTGAATTATACTTTCTTGCCCTGAGCATCTTTAAACTAAGTAATAAATCAGATAGTCATTGAAAAGACTAAATTTTCAGCACTCATCTCACTCATTCCTCCTGCCGGTGGTCCAATGGATTGTGGAATAACTTGCTGGCTCTAATATCACATAATTCCGTTTCATATCACTTCAAATTAACTAAATTATTTAATGCGCTCAACTTTTTAAATTAAGTGCTTTAAAATATAAGTTTAAGTTTAACTTATTTTAATTAAAGCCAATATCGTAATTTCACAATACACCTAAAAGTTAATTTAATTGAGTGTTTGCAAAACCTTGATCAAAGTCAACTTATAGTCACTTATCAAATCAATGCAAAGCTACAGTCTACAGGTAATGAGTATCCTGCTGCCTTTTGAGTGCTTCGTTTTCATATGAAGTTGACTGGAAGCTGCAGACTATTCGTTTTACAAGTCAGTGTAAGAGGATTCAGAGTCATGCTGTGTTCGGACATTTGTGGGGGTTCATATGATGTTCTGTGTTCGCATTCTGATCCACTTGGTGCAACTTTTAAGGGGGGGTTGCTAAAACCAACGGGTCGTCTCCCTCTTCAGTGTAGCTACTTCAGTGTAGCTCCTGCATCTCTCACTTCCCTCTCTCTCTCTCTCTCTCTCTCTCTCTTTCTCTCTCTCTGTATCTCTCTCTCTCTCTTCCGTCTCTTATCTCTGCGCGCATCGTCAGCACTAGTTTGGAGTCAAATCTGACAACCGCTGCCTTTGCCCGCTCCTTCCTCCGGCTCTCCTAATACTCTCGGGCGGCTGTCCCGGCTCCTTTAAAGGGGTAAATCAACTATTTATTTAGCTAAAAAAAAAAAAAAAAAACACGTGTCAACATTGATATTTTCTTTCTTTTTTCTTTTTTCCAAAGAGTCTAGCTGACCTCGATTGCCTGCTCTGTGCCGTGCTTTCTCTCAGATGATGTCTTACCTTGTTTCTCCTCCCAGCTCTCGCAGTCGGGACGTGGGACCGCATCCGACCGCTGCGTTCAACTTGAGGCGACGAAAGACACGGGAAAACTCCTCGGGATTCTCCGTACATCGAGCGCTCATCTGGATTCTGTGGTGAGCTCACTTAGTTACATTGAACATTTCTTTTAACAGTGAATACTTTTATCCAAAGCGCCTGCATCTGTTGTGCTGATCTGATGAGAGCCCAGCGTGTGCAAGTCAAATTTTTCATTTATTTATTTTTTTAATTGGCCAACTCTTTTTTTTTTTTTTTTTTTTGCATGCACAAAAGCAGAAACGTCGCAGCAGTGCTTACTCGCATCTTTCGGAACCGTCTCCTCCCCCCTTCCTCTTCTCTTTTTTTTGTAACGTACCCCCACTTAGTTCCCGCTTATTGTGCGTGTGAATTAAACGTGGCCACTTGTGACAATTTAGCTGTCAGTATTCCTCTCACGAAGCGCGCTGAGAGTCAAATAATACCGTCCGGAGTGTGGGAGAACAGGAGGGGAGATTAGGGTGAGAGGAAGGAAAGACTGTGAGAAGAAACATTTGTGGGATCCCTCAGGGAAGCGCTGCTTTCTTCCCTTTATTGGGAGGATTTTTTTATTAGTCTTTAAGCCTCTACAATGATCATATTATCTAATACGGTTTTACAGGCTCTTTTTAGGATGTGCTTATTGTCAGTGCCATTACTGCTCATTATATGTGGTGACACACTCCCGGCTGTGCTGTAAGAAGGCATCTACTGGGCCATTTGCTGCTTTTTTTTTATTGTCCTGTTTATCAATTAAACTTGTCTCTAATGGAGATCTCACACTTCCTCCAACATAAAACATTACTCTCCCACACACCATCCGTTAGCATCTCACCTCCCACATAGCCACACTTGCTGTCCACAGCCGATTATCTGGTTACATGCCACCATTTGAGCTAATAGAGTCCTTACTTAATGTGATGACTTCTCGATCAGAGGCGGCCGAGCACAGCTGAGGGCCACTTAAAGGTTCATAAGCGGTGTCATCAAGGGCAGATCAAGAGGCCAGTGAAGACCAGACAAAGTGCCCCGTGGAGGTTGTCTGAGTAATTTGCTGATTCGTTTTATTGCTTAATTACAGTATGGGGCTGTCACTGTATGTAGGGATGTGCTGTGTGTGTGTGTGTGTGTGTGTGTGTGTGTGTGTGTGTGTGTGTGTGTGTGGTGTGTGTGTGTGTGTGTGTGTGTGTGTGTGTGTTTTAAGTGTGTCCGTGTGGGTGTGTGAGACGGCTTTGCTTGTTCATGTGTGTGCAAGTAAAGAATGAGAGAGCAAAAAGAGGGACAGAACAGAGAGAGATTATGCTAACTCAAAGTTTTGGAAGAAAAGGATGGGGGGGTTACTTTAGTATGCAGTTTTTTTCAGTCACATTCTGTCACAGTCTGCAGGAACACAAACATTTCTGTAGAATTTAAAGTACTAAAGAGAAGAGGATTAAAACTTCCAGCGTCGTAGTTTTGAAAAGTTACATGTTCAGAACTGCTAAAATGATCCTTCGTGCTGGTCCTTCTAATGAGATCCCAGAAAAAGTTCTGGCTGGATGAAGCTTAGGTTGGCACAGCAGCAACCCTCCCTGACTTGTTTCTGTGCACTGCCCACATTCCTCTACAACCATGCATGCTGCAATAGTAGTTGGTCACCGCAGTAACGTCATTTATGAAACTTGGAATGAGCGCATCATTTGTGATGGATAAGATAGGCAAAACAGTCTCCATTTTTTTTGGCAACAAGAAAGAAATGTAGTGTTCTTATTGACTACAAATGCATAAAAGCAATATAGAACTGTCTTTGTGACATTGCATGTTACGATATGTACACACACCCCTTTTGTAATGCTGCTCTGGACAATATCAAAATCCACCACTGAGTCCATTCAATAGGCTGAATACCAAAGCTACACGTTCTTAGAGCCGCTGCCCAGAAGCTGCTGGTATTTGTGGATGTAGACTGGGGAATCCATGTTTAAATGACACTGCATACATGCCTTACCTGCGTTGTAGTTGTCATGCCAGGACACTGTGTGGTGCTGTAGTTTTAGAATGTGGTTGAAACTTACATGTGCTTTTGACCCTTAGCTTCCACCTTACTAGCTTCTACCTCATTTAGAAAACAGGAACCTATCACAGATAAACTAAGTGCTCATGTAACACACCTATATATTCTATTTCAGGAGTTGTACTAAACTGAACAGTTTAAGAAGCAACACAGTGCAATGCTATCCTTTTGTTGTCTGCTCATGCATGTGGAGAACAGTCCCTGTGTGAAAGTACGCATGTTCTGCACATGCGTACTTTCACACCTATGGAGAACTTCACACACTCCACAGAGGATGTTCCTGAAAATTTCACTCTGACACATGATTTCAATAACTGCTGTCAGAAATTGATCTTTGGAGAACAAAAGCAATACTGTGGTTTCACTGTGTTAATAGGTCCTAAATGACACTCTAAATACAACTATTGCTTTTCACTGAGGTAATATTTTTTACACTGAATTTGTGATAACTAAACTTCACTACTGAGTGAATTTCTTAGCAGTTTTATGAAAAAATATATATTTGCCTTTGTATTTGCTATCCAGGAGAAGCTAAACGAAACATAGACTGTTAATTTCAATATGGTAGGTAATTAGTACATATTAATTAGCACTTTATGCATTATTGGGCATAACAACAGCTAGATGGCAGCAAAGTGTTTCCAATTTCATGCTTAGTAAATGTAGAAGATGCATCAACAGAGATTAGTTGAATACAAACATCACTCTAACTTTATTAAGACCAGAGGCAAGTTGAGGCAAGTCCACTGCATTACATGGGCATGTCATTTGTTTACATTGTCTTAACCTATCAACATTAATGACAGATTAAAACACAAAAAAAATCATTTCCTCATATTTCAGCCTGTTTGAAATTTAAGGCAGCACTAACGTTAATGTAAGACAGACGTGTCTGTTGATGTGTTTTCCAGCATAGGTAACAGAACAGTGGGCTAATAAGAGGTTGTGAAAACATTTTTCAAAAATCCTCTCAATAAAAAATACACCAAAATCATACACTTGTGTAGCCAGGTAAAGTTTTAAAAACAAAAGATTTGCTGTCATGCCGTTCATATGGTTGAAATGCCATTAATGAAATGTCAGACTAAGCCAAGTTGCCAGTTTTTTTATGCATGTCAAAATGCCTTGCATTTAAACCTTAAAATCCTCCACTGCTCCTAGATTTCTATAAGTTGCATGCAAATTCCACATCAATAAGTCAATAATATAATCATTTAATCCCAAAGTACACTATACAGACACTATGTCTGCGCTGATGAAGATCAGTTCACTTCCATATGCAAACTGCATATGGAACATCACCAGCAACACACATACTTCATATACATGACTGAACTTATTGTTCCACAGAATGCTCCTCATTTCCTTAAGCTTAGCATACATTTATTCATACGCATGAATACATGGCAGGATAGTTTGATTGCAACTTGCAGCGGAGCCACTCGTCATTCAAACAGGAAACACTGTTGAAAATAATACTGGCAAACAATCACATAACTCTTGTTTTAAATTTTTGTGTTAAAACTGTAATATTGTAAACCTATAGTGTCGTTATTGATTTATTCATGCCGGCCCATGCCAGGTAACAAGACTGCTCAAGTAAGACTCAAATTTTGGCAATTGTCTGCTAAGGTGACATGTCTGAAAAATGTTGGACAACAGTCGAGTTTCTGCTGTTTTGTGTCTCTGTTAAGCTTGTGGGGGGAAAAAATGAAATGAAATATGTGAAGAGATGATATGTCTCAAGCAGGCATCGTAATGAATGAAAGAAAACTCATTTTTATTGGAAAGTGTCCGGCCTCTTCACTCCTCAATTTACCTCCAGCACTCTGTTTAGATGAATTTCAGTCAGGGAATCCGCACAGATGTTTCACCAGAGAATTTGAGCCTCGTCGTGTAGACTTGGCCGTGCAATCATGCTATGAACCAATCAGTTAGTTTCGGTACACCCCATCGGTTTTTCTTGTCAGGTGAAAAATGAGATGTATCTTCCGACGATGAGCTGATGTGGTGTCACTGATGGCTGTGCAGGTGATTATGATGACAGGTTTGGTATTGGTCCCCATAATGACAGCTGCAAAACTGATTATCTGAATAGTACCCATGCCGAGATGTTTAATTATCTGGCAGATTAAAGGAATGAACTTCTGCACTTAGGAAGGCTGTTGTCTGTGTTGAGGTGTGATTAGCATTTCAGGGCCACGGTTTCAGGCCACTTGTGCAGAAAACCCACCTCAGGTCAACATCGTTGATTTTGAGTCCCTTAAGGAGCTTGTCTCTTTTTGAGTAACACCATGAACCCGACTCCAAGATACGAAGAATCACTAAATGATTTGATCAATATAAAAATAATCTAGACAACTATAACCTCCAAACTCCAAACATCTTTGGGTGAGGAGTTTAAAACTTTAAAGCGCAAGGTGCCCCAAAATTACTGAAAAGGCCCCATCAGATTGCTTATTTCTCCCCAGTGGTTTAAAACAAGTTGACAGAATGTTAGACAAGAACTGAACAATTTGCGAGCGCTGTGAGAAAAGCTGAGCAGGCTAATTGTTTACCTCTAACTCTGCTGAAGTTGGCGTCTGCTTTGAAACTTCCTGTCAATGCTAAAATGAAGAGCTTTTTCATGAGTAGCATTAGATCATCTCTCGTTCAAAGTCTGAAATACTTTGATTAATTCTATGATGAATATATTCCTCGAACACAGATTATTGAAAGTTTTGTTTTGGTTGTGAAAATGTAAAATGTAGAATTTTCTTATTGTTTTTTTTTTTTGGCTTCAGGAAGAATTTCCTTAAATTCATAGTTTTCCCAAATGTATTGCTAAAATAATCTTGTCTCATTCTTATGAATTTGTAATAATAATGTTTGTACTTATTTCATAAGGATGACTTTTCATTGGTCTCTTCATTTTCACAATTTATCACTTCGAAGCTCTCTAGTCCAATTAACATATCTAAATGCATATTCACACATTAATTTCTTTCCAGGAATCAATGACATTGCATTGTTAATATGAAAAAGAAACGGATCTCATGTTCAGCTATCCTATATCAAAGACAATTGTATTATAAAATCTATCATAGTTCCACACTCCTTAAGATAAATATAGTAGGAAAAAAATCTGCTGAATCTGCTGAAGCTCTAGAACACTTGGGTCCGAGTGCTGCAGCTGCAGCTTTATCCCTCCATCTGACATAAGGCATAGATAACGTACTAGCTAAGCAGAGAGGTAGCACTGAAACAGCAGAGCCAGTTTTTCTCTGGAGATAACTATAGGCGCAAATTAGTGAAGGCAAATAAACAAGAAGGGATGAAAAGCTTGTCAGATTCCCTGGCACCAGCCATGGGTTGCATTAATTTCCATGTCAAAATGCAATTTAAACCAATGTCAGTTATTCGGGTAATTTTTACCTTTTGTTTGATATGCTGTCTAAACTGAAGCAAATGACTAACACAATTTTTTAAAGGTTTTTGTGGCTCCAGGAGACTTTATTTGTTAGTTTTTGATTTTCTTACCTACATACAAATGTACTGGTAGAGACAATTGATGATTTCATTTATTTTGAATAAAAAAGCTATTGAAAGCAACCTGGCCTTATGTGAAAAAAGTAGTTGCTCTCTAAACCTAGCTACTAGTTCTGCAATTCTTGCTGACGATAAAAACCATTAAGCAATTGCAATATCCTGCAATGTTTTACAATATTTCACATCATTGTAGAGGAGTTTTGGGCTGTTTTTCGTAGCAGAATAGTTTCTTTATAGTCGTTAAGTGTCAGATTTAAAGCTTAACTAGGCCATTCCAAAACCTATTCAGATGATGATTTGCTTTGTATTGTTGTCCTGCTGCCTTAGTGAGCTTGGGCTTAATGTTACAAACTGATGGCCAGAGAATTTTCTAAAGGATTTTCTGGAAGAGAGGAGAATTCAACAGTCCGGACTCTGAAGGACCTTAATAAGCCTTAAACCTTCCCTCTACCACCACCGTGTTTGACTTCCTAAAAGTCCGTCAACATGATATTTTCCCAAATGTCTTTGATATCTTGAAGTAATAATGGTAGACCAACCCCTCCTGGGAGGGGAAGTCTTCTTCATTTGTGGACAATGGCTGTTTCTGTGGTCTGCAGGACTCTTGAAAGCTTTAGAAATGACGTTATTGTCCTTTACAGACTGAATGCTACCCATAACTTTCTTTGATCTGGTCTCCCTTTTTTTTCCTTAAATCAGGGCTTGATGTGTTGACCTAATCATGCCTTGATGCACATAGTAAAAGTATACCAAAAATGTGGTTGATCATAGCTAATGTATTTGACAAAGGGGGTAATTACATATTTTGCATCTAGGAGTTGTTTGATTTGGATAAGTTTTCTATTTCATAAACTGAAACCATAATTTTAAAAAGGCATTCTGATTTATTTTTCTTATCTTTGTCTGATATAAAATTTTCTTTAATTTGAAACTAATTTTACAAAAAAATATTTAAAACAATAAATTTGTAAAGGGCAAATACTTTATAGCTCAGTGTAATGTAAAATATTACATATCTTACTGCCTAAATTCTATAGCTTGAGCGTATCATTATATAAAGCCATAAATGACGTGTATCTCTTACCTGGAAGGCTTTAAGACACTTTGTGTTTATTTTTCTCTCTGGCAGGTGCATGACGTCATTGCGATAATGGTGTTACAGTGCTGCAGTCAGGAATAGGGTGCTGCTACATCTTACATCAGAATAAGATTAAAAGCTCTTTCTTTTCGTGAGTGCTCCTCATTCTGTCAGCTTTGTTGCTAGAACAGACGTAAACACCTGCTTAAAGAGCTTCTGTGAGATGTAGACAAGTTCAGTGTCTTACTTGATGGTAGAGCTGTAATTGTATTAAGTGTTTTTGTTAAGACGGTGGGTTGGTACGGGCGCAGTCTTATAAGAACCTGACGATCCATGCAAAATGGTCGTGACATTACAAACAATTGCAGATTTTTTTTTTTTTTATGTGCCAGATTGTGGCTTTTTTTTTTCTTTTTCCCCAATTGTTTGTTCTCAAAGATGCATATAAGATAAAATATAAAACACTCTCACATAGCACAGGCAGATGAGATAAATAAAGCATCTCATAGACACAGAGGTAAAGTCCTGGCTGCTAACGCAATTAGTCAAAAACCTTATTGCGTCTTGCAGCTATCCTCCCATTCTGTCAAACAGTACATGGCCTCGGGTTTAAAAATAGCTGAGCACAAACACAGTTTTAGCAGGGACAGCCCCGGTGTGCTGGCGCCAAACCAAAGAGGTGGTGATAACAAGGTTGAAGTTAGTTGGGATTTTTGCTGCACTTCAAACCTCCTCACACCCTTTTTCTAAATCTGATTCATCCTCAAATGAAATGTTTTTTCCAAGAGTGTGTTTAAAAAACACACACACACACACACACACGCAAACACACACACATACACTTTTCCCTCTGTTTTCTTCTTCTTCTCCTGCCAGATACAGTTGAGCTATCCCCTTCTGAGAACACACACGCACACACATACCCACCCACCATTCTAATACTCTCATACGCTCACACACTTTCTGCTTCACACCCCTCGTTCTCTCACATCTCTCTCCTCCCTTGGCACCTCGATGTGTTTCTCTTTAATTGAGATGCATTTCAATGTGGTGCAAATTAGCTTTCTACAGCTCAAGTCCAAACTTGCAACGTATATATGTGAGTGCGGTCGCCCATGCATACGTGCGTGCACATGTGTGTGTGAGAGGAGAATTCCCACAGATAAAAAAGAAGGCGCTACCTTCCTGTTTGTTCCACTCCCATGTCCTCTGATGCCTCATCTCTCCCACAAACTTATATTTTTAGCATGGTATTAATAAAAAATTGGCTGCTTTGGACTCCTGTAGTGTGTGTCCTTTGGCTGGATAAATTCACTTGGCTTGCCTTGTGTGGATTTGAATTCCGATCTGAGTCTCGGAGAGATGACAATATGCTGCAGCTCATTAGGGAGAGGAATGGAAGTGAGGAGGGTCAGGAAGGTCACGAAGACATCCGTTATGCAACGCTCTCCTGACTTTTTTCTGATCTGATCTGGTTCTGTCTTCCTAACGGTTAAATCTCACAACTTTTGTGCCCAGAGCAGATAAAGATGCTTAGCATGAAGTAGCAGTTACTAATCTGTGTTCTTTTTTCATAATAAGTTTCAAGCTCAACCTAAACCACAGATGCAACCTGTCACACAGGTAAAAATGTGAAAATGTAATCCACCTTCTCGCAAAGGTTGACACTTGTCGTGCCACCATCTCATTTCAACTGGCATTTACACTTGAAAATTGATGGCTTCTAGCAGGTAGTTAAATATGTGCATGTAAGATTTCCTTTGGGCTTGACTTCCAGGTAAAGACAACTTTACCTGGAAGTAAGGTTTTATATTTGAAACATGTCAAATATGAAACCTGGCTTTTTACAATGCAACTAGATACGGATCCAGGATTTAATGTGACTTTCAGACAGATTCAAAATACACAGTCCAGTCACATTAATGTGACCACCACGTACTTTCCACTTCAGAGTTAAATAACCAATCACAGAAGGCAGGTGGCAGCACAGTGCAGTTGAGCGTATATAAAGGGTGTGTGTGGGCTTCGGAAAACATTTCAATCGTTGGCGTAATGCAGAAACGAAGCGATTTATCCGACGTCCAAAAGGGCATGATCATTGGCTTTCGGGCCAAGGGTGGAAGCATTTCCGAAACGGCTGAGTTTGTGAACTGTTCGCGTGCCGCCGTGGTAAAAGTGTACCGTGCATGGCAAAATGGGACTGTCCAAAATCAACGACGTGGCAAATGTGGTGCACCACGGGCCATAGATGACAGAGGCGAACGACGGTTGCGGAGATGCGTTCGGGCAGATAGACGGGCTACCGTTGAGCAACTGACCACTAAAATGAACCAAGGGGCTACCACAAGTGTCTCCCAAACCACTATTCAGCGAACATTGCTGCGTCTGGGCCTCCGAAGCGGACGCCTGGTTCGTGCACCTATGCTGACTGGTGTTCATCGACGACGAAGGCTAGAATTTGCACGCCAGTACAGCAGCTGGACGTCCACTGAGTGGCGACAGGTAGCGTTTTCAGATGAATCGCGTTTTATGCTCCATCGGACAGATGGACGTTGGCGTATAAGGCGTGAAACCTCTGAAAGGAACCACCCTGCAACCATTGCAGGAACGGTCCAAGCTGGAGGCGGGAGCATTATGGTCTGGGGAATGTTTTCCTGGCATTCTCTGGGTTCACTGATTATTGTGGAAGGCACGATGGATCAATACAAGTACGCATCTGTCCTTGCGGACCATGTCCACCCCTACATGCGCATTGTTTTTCCTCAGGATGATGGCATCTTCCAGCAGGACAATGCGAGGTGCCATACAGCTGCCAGTGTACGTGCGTGGTTCGAAGAGCACCAGGATGAGTTTACCGTCCTCCCCTGGCCAGCAAACTCACCTGACTTAAACCCAATCGAGCATCTGTGGGACCATCTCGATCGAGTTGTTCGCGCCATGGATCCTCAACCGCGTAATCTAGCGCAGCTGGCCACGGCATTAGAGTCGGCATGGCTCAACATCCCAGAGAAGACCTTCAGGGACCTAAGTGACTCTCTTCCTGCACGTCTCGTAGCAGTTCGCTCTGCGAAAGGTGGTTATTCTGGCTTTTGACAGATGGTCACATTAATGTGACTGGACTGTGTAATATTAACACACTATGCTTGCTTTTATCAAAGTCATCTTATGAGCCAGCTAATAATGGTTTTAAAACGTTACCTCGGAACGAGTGGCGACGGAGCTCATTTAGCTTCCACACCATGATCAGAATTTTTCCAGACAGTATTTTTTTAAATAAGAATTTAAAATAGCAATAGCTTACTTTTAGTCTTAACTTTAAAAACCAAAGGATTCCGTAATATATTATGGTTTTTACGATTGTCTCATCTTAAAATGCTCCAAAAAGCTTTGAAAATGCTCTTTCGGGTGACCTATAAACAGCTGCATAAAATATTTATTGTTACCGGAAGTCTACTCTGTGTTTATGGAATCGAGTGTTAGCTTAACCAACAAACAGCCTTTGTTTGTTTAATACATCAACACAAGAGAAGCTACTTCCCTTCTGACTTCAGAACAAGACTCTCAAACAGCATCTGTGTGCATGTCTGGGGATTATGATAATAAAACAGTGAGTTGGACAAACCTAAACTATACGCCAATACTGTAGATAGCGCTTTTGTGAGACGGAAACTATGAAGTTTTCAAGATCTGGTTTGGCTACCAGTAATGTGTAGTTACTCTGTAGTGGCTTCATTCACACTTTAGTTGGTTCTCTCGTTTCAAGTGTAGCTGATTTTTCCATTTCCATGTATGGTTCAAAAATGCATCCATGGAGTTTTATTTAGTAAAACTGAGAAAATCAATGTGGGCTTCTCAATTGGCAAATTGTTTGGTGCTATGGGGCTCTTCGTGCCACTTTTTCTGTGAGAACACACATGGATGTGTGAGAGAAAGAGAGCGCAAGGAGTCATTTGGGAGAGTGATGCTGACAGTAGGGTGACCTTGGGGCTCCCAGTCTTCCTCCTGTCGATGAAAGAAATGACTTAGTGCCTCTCTTCCCGCCCATGATGGCTCATTTATTATCATTAGGCACATAGTCAAAAGATGCTGTGCAGGCCCTCAAGACGGAGCGCGGTGTGTGTTGCTGTGTATGGCTGTTTCTGATAGTGGAGCAGAGAGTGACAGACAGCAGGAAAGAAACGGAGAAGGAAGCCTTATCTCGTATGATAAGTGCTTCATGTCTGAGCATATGTGTTTGTCAGCCAGTGTTTGTCACAGGTGCACTCGGCTTCGCATTGGCTCGTGTTCGGAGTGTTTATCTGTATTTTGACAGCCGACATGCCGCCTGTCTGCCTACATCTGCCTGTGAGCCGCACCTCTCTGCCCGCTCTCCGCGCCTCCAGCCTAACCCTGCGTCACCTCGGCTGGCCGACTGAGCGACATCGGTGGTATATGGCTACTTCAGGGGCGGCCTCTGCGCTATCGTTTCTCAGCATGATGGATGGAGACTTCTGCAGGCCAGTCAATACCCAATCTGAGCCCCACTGTCCTGATTTAAGATACAGCAGAACCCAGGTGACACACTCAGAAGCATGCCACTTTAATCACTGAGCATCAACTCCGTGCCTCCAAGATTGGTGTGTGGATGGGACTCCGTGCGCGTGCCTGTGTGTGTGTGCGGTTATATTATTATCTCACTCAGTCAAGCAGTGCTGTAATCATACAGCGATCGGCAAGTGCTTGCACTTCTGACAGAGTTAACATTTCTTCATAATGTAGAGGTGCTGACATAAATAACGTACGGGAGGGAAGATTTATGTTATGAGTCGCTGCAATTGTACCAGAAAACATACATTATCTAAAGGGTAATAAAATTTGCACTGAGCCGAGTGTGAGCAGAATGTTCCCATGCTGTAAATGCCTCCGACAAAACTTGTTCATGCACTTGAAATTACCTCTAAATTGCCAAAAGGTAATTCTTGTAAAGTTAGAATCATGGCAGCATTGAAGGTTGATGTTTTTATAGGACTAAAGTTGTTTTCACAATGTCTTTAGCTGATGCAGAGAACAAAAATCCTTCAGTTCCAGGGCTCAGCGAATACTATCATTTGAACGATGTACCAGTTTTGGCATTTAATATGTCTGCCAGCTTATTCCAATATGTTCACCAACAGGACAATTTAATTTATTACATTATTTAATTATTATAAAATGTAAACAAAAATACGAATTTAGTCAAATAGAATATCTTGTGGTTTTTCCAGCAAGTCGTGTCTGTCTGCGCCCATATTGATCACAAAACTGATGGAGCTGTGTAGCATGAAGTAATATTCAAAGTATTTAGTGGTAGTATTCACCCCGATCATATAACACAAGTAGGGTAAAATTCTTGCAACCTTGTTTTTCCTTAAGATTACATTTAAAATTGTTATACAAGTATGCACTTGCACTGCAGAATGCACAGCGGCAAAAATATATACAGTATATACTGATATATAAAGCAAAACGGGTAATATCACCAGACAGCAGGCAAATGTTCTTAACAGGTTTTCATCATCTGCACAATGTTGCCAACATGTTGTAGACATTGTTAACTTCTACTAATTTTTTCAACATATTGTCAACTTCCTAAAGTCTTTTTTTTAAATATTTTTTCAAAAAGTGGTTTTTTAAATTTTTTATTTATTTAATTTTTCGCCTATATAATTTTTGGCAAAAACTCTACATTCAAGAATTTCGTACATCTAGTAAAAAAGCTACAGAAAAATCATAAAATAAAACGGGCAGATCTTCACAGGAAAAGAGCGCCGCAAGGGTCACAAAGTGCTATAATGTTTCTCCTTTTGTAGATTGCTAAAATTATTGCATCTTATGTGGTTTAATAATTTTGGCTTTAAACGTCATGGAATTGCTAACTAACTGGTCTCTGATCTTCTTTTGCCATTCATTGTAATGACATTCTTCAGGCGGCGTTCATCTCGTTTTGGCTTTTGTCTCTCAGATGTCGTTACTTTCTTGAGTTTCTGCTCTCTTTGGATTTGATATATATCCTGTTTACATATTTCTATTTCTATAAAATCTCTTTCACTCCACAAAATATTTTCAATTTTTCCACCCAATGGAGATATTGGGTGGACGATTTGTGCATCTTCATAAAGATGCATAAATCCTCCAGATTTTGCACTGCCATTTCAAGTTGAGACTCAAGCTGTATGCCACACCAGTGGTTATTTCTTTGAGATGGTTTAACACCGCATGTTCTGCTTCCCATGTTAGAAGCTTGAACACTAGTTTTGGTATGTAAATTTTCACCACAAATCAATAAAAATAGAAGAACTGTCCTCCATCATGACGCCATTCCTCCACACACATCCAAGCCAGTACACACTTTGGAAATTGATATTCAAGAAGATGCTCAGTATTTTTTGCTTAACGTAGTGGCCTTTTACTGAGTTGGCATATTGCACATGGTGCCATGTTTTCACAGTAGTCCACAGTTTTCAAACCAAACTCTTGTTGTTTTGGCTCATTCTTGAACCAAGATAAGCCAGTATGAGCATGGAGACGACTGGAGATTATGTGTGTGAGCAGTCTGGAAATACAAGCAGCAGCAGAAGGCAAGGCAGGATGCAGGAAGCACACTGGAGGGAATACATTATTGGTGTTTTCAGATAGCACATCAAGGTTTCTAATAACCCATTTTCATAGGAAGGGTTGCGTGTCAAAATTCAGCAGTTGTGTTTCAGTAAAACTGTAATAAACAGAGCATTTTTAGAGGTTATTTCAAGTGCTTGTGGATTGTAAGTTTTCGTGGGTGGTTGTGGTCCCTAAGTTTCACGAAAGGCCCACGCTTTAAAACTGATTCTCACAGATACTCTTTGTTCAAGCAGACACAGCTTGAGCTATTTTACATACAAGAATGGGCAAAAAGTTTAGTCTACAGCCAGACACAAAACTTGAAAGACTGACACATTTAATTGCTGTGGTGCTACACTGTTTTTGTACTCTCAGTTTTGGTCTATCGCTCAGAATCCCTGCTTGTAATTTGACAAATGTGAAAAGTACAAGGATGAACACCTCTGCAAGGCGCTGTACATTAAACAGCAACCAGACATTACTGAAGGCATATTCATCCACCGTGCAGGTCCACTTACATGAGAGAAAGAAGATGCAGGTGTGTTGTTTCAGATCATGAGTGCAGGAGAGAGCACTTTGGCATGCATGATCATCCAGAGGAGACTGACGGTATGAGTGACTGGTTGGACATCACAGCTTCATCAGACAGTGATCTGTTTGCACTGGTTCAAATTGTTCCCCCTTGATGTGCCATAACTCTCAGCAACGTGTGCCTGCTCTCTTGTGTACACACGGACACACTTGTACACACTCGCACTCAGTCACATCCCCTCCCCTTTCAGACTGGCTGGTTCGGCTGTTAGTCTAATTTATGAGGTGCCGTTAATTTGGCCTAAACGCTCATAGCAAGACCTCCCTCCTCCTCCTCCTTCTCCTCCTCATCTCTGTGCCCCCTCTCCTCACCCCTCCTTCTCCTGCTCCTTCTCATCTGTCACTCGGCAGAGTAAATCAAGGGGTGGTATTGCACAGCAGGCAATACATAGACTGGACACCTTGACTAATATACCGCTGTCCTTCTACCCTCCCTCTCTGTCTTCCGGTCTGTCTAACTCTTTCCAGCTCTTCCTTACCACAGTTTCTGTTGCCTGCCGTCTAAATCCAAGTTGGCTCCGCTCCTTCTCATTTCGCTCTTTTTAGATTTGTTTAATCCTAATATCTGTCTAAACTTCTTCCACCACTTCTGTGCACTTCTCCTCCACTATCCGCCATCCTGTCCTCCTCCACTTTTCCTCCGCTCTCCATCTTCGCTCGGTTCGCCTCCTCCCCCATTTTCCTGTTCTCCTGTTAGGTGTAAATTTAGAACACAAGGCAAGAGGGGATGCTTTGCGTACGTGTGCTTCTCGGTGTGTCTGCGTGTGCGTTTGTGTGTGTGTGTGTATACGTGCGGAGAGAAAACTACACATGAAAGCTTCTCAGAGTCCCCATGCAGTGCTGATGGGGCTGATTAAAAAGCCAAACCTTGGTTTTCATCCACGTTTTGGATTCACATTAAGTGAGATGCGCACATACATAAATACACACACACACACACACATACACACAAGTTTCATAGCTCATTATCTCTCCCTTATTACTCTCCTTTGCTTCTTGTCAGTTTTTGTTTCTTGATCTCTCTGAAAACAGAAGAACGGCATTTTGATTAGTAAGAGGTATTTCCTCCTGATACAGCGGAAGTAAAAAAAAAAAAAAAAAACACGGTCAGGCCTCTGAGGCTCCCTCGTCACTTCACATTGTTCCCCCTAATTCCTCACACAGCGCACACCTGGGAGCGCTGCAGTGGACTGCCCAGCAACACACCTATACATCACTGTCCGTCTTTTCTTCACCTTTGCTTATTTTCTATCTTTCACCACCTCTCTTTTTTTCATCTCTGCCCCATCTCTCACCTATGCGCTGGTTCCATCTTTGTTCTTACCTTCTCAGATTTCCCCGAGCACAGAAGGTTTAGCCGCTTCTCAATAATGTAGCAGCAGCAGCAAGTCTCCTTTTCTCCTGCGCAGCCCCTACCCCATTTACACCATCGCCTCCTCCTCCTCGTCCTCCTCCCTCCTTCCTCTCGCTGTCACTTCTCTCTTGGCGGGTTCCTAATAGTGTGCGCTTTGAGTCGCAAGATAAAGCATCCTACCTATGCTTTATCCCTCTGTGTATTATATAAATCCACCATGGTTATCATTAAGCAAGAGTATCATAAAACACTGCCTCATTCTTTGCAAAGGTCAGACTCTTTATAGCAAAGGACCGACAGTAGAGTAGATTAGAACAGAAATGTGCCAATTTGTGCTCTTTCAGATGAAACAAAAATCCTTTTTATATTCCATCTTTATTAATCTAAAATATTTATCCAGTAACCTGTGTGTAATAAAACCTCTTACCATAAAACAAGACAACTCCCCTGCTCTGCCCTCCATGTTGAAGCACCTGTGAAGAAAAAAAGACAAACATCTTTGACCGAAATGCATAAATCATAAAGGCTAATGAGAGTTCCTTTTGGTACACCTAACTAGTCATGAGTATAATAAACCAACATTCGAAATGATTAAAAGGCAGTAAAAACTGTCAAGTGCACCAGGTAAAAATGTATTCCAAATGCACTGAGAGGGAGTCATAATAAGCTTAAAGCTAATTAATAATGACAAAATTAGCCACTGGACGCTGTCCTAGAAGAACTTGGTAGGAGTTCTGTGTTGGCCCTGCAGTGAAAACCACATCCACAAATCATTTAACACAATGAAATTTAAAAACACAACAACATATACTTGGATGGAAATGTCGGTAAGGTTCATGTATCGCATGCGTATTGGGAGATATGTGGAAATTTACAATATTTTGCAGCATGTGTCATGTTACCATGGCGTCTCAATCTCCAAGTTTTCATTTGTTGATCGTTTTTGTACTTGTGTTGTTGCTGATATCATATCTGTAGCATTTACTGGTGTGTACAAAGGGGTGGATCAGTACTGTGTTTGTGATTCATTCTTGACATTATCTCAAAACAAGCAACAGTTGTGCATTGCCCATCAACATACTAGAAAAAAAAACAAAATTCAAATCAAGATAAAAAAACCAAACAAAAAAGACAGAGGCAAGGGCAGAGGCAAGTTCAGGGCAATGGCTGCAGCATTCAAGGCACCGTCAGAGTTTGGAACACGACCAGAACATGTGCCAGAAGCAACGGAGCCAGAAAAAGGGTGCCAAGTCTCCTGCCGTGTCATCCACCTCAAGCATTCTGCAGACCACTGGGACTGAATCCTTATTCTCCACATCATCACAAATACAGCAGAGCATTCACATAGAATTGCATGAGGCTGTGTGGCATCCCGGATGGTGATTGCTGGGTTGCTTCTATGCAGCATTTATGAAGAATATATGTATTTTAGGTATATGTGATGTTACTGTGTTGTTGATGTCATGAACTTGGAAAGTTGACTAATAAATCCGAATCGGTTTAGTATTACAGCAGTTTGTATTTCCGGTGTTGGTCATCACTACGGAGAGTGGAGAGTGCCAAATTACAATAAATGGTTATCTCACAAAATAATTATTTAAATGTCATTACTTACTAAAACTGAAATTACAGAAATAATTTAATAAATATAGAATTAATTTTATGTACCCTAAATAAATGTATTGATTATTTAATGCTCCTATTCTGAGGCACATCATTAATCAATTTAAACTGCCAAAATCACCCATCAAACCCAGTGGGTGGGTATAGGGCAGCTACTATGGACACCCCGACGCCTGATTGGGTGCTTCAATTAGCAACTCAAAGCAAATTATTTCAAGTTTGCTATGGCTACAAAGGTCAATATTGCAGTTGGAAAGTGCAGGAATAACTCCAAAAACATAATTAAATTGTTGCCATTTATTTACCACAGACTCTGGGTGAGCTATTCCGGTCTTTATGTCCGTACTTTGGTCTAATATTTCTCTGATAGGGTCACTGGACTTAGTCAGTGGGCGGGACTTACACTGATCCTGTCTGAAGTCTGTGGCGGCCGCCTCCACGCCGGACCAGTGAACTCTCTTGTGGACTTAATAGAAATATTTTATGCCAGTCAAGAGAGACTGGAGTTGACCTCACTCACAGTGTGTAGGAAATAAATCATGACTTATTGAAATTTTATTCACACTTCCAGTGAAAATATTTACCTCAGAGTAGCATCAAACTTTGTAAGAAGTTGTTTTGCCTTTCAGTGTTAAGCAGCCAATCAGATAATCAGAGTCTCCGTGGAAGCTGCCCTAACCCCACCCACCGAGTTTGATGGGTGAATTTGAAAGCTTAAATTAATTCATGATGTGCTTCGTCACAGGAATATAAAATAATTTATTAAACCATGAAATGATTATATCTAGGTTTTAAAATGAAATCAGTACCTTTAATAATTTGAGAAACATATTCTATATTTATTAAATTATTTTTGTATTTATTTACATTTGTAAAACATTTATAACACATTGAAAGGGTTATAACTTTAAGTATAATTTGGCACTCTGTACATTCCATGTGCCAATACAGTGCAAAACTATTCGTAGCATTTAAATAGTTCTGGTCTTGGCACATCACAACTACAGGGGAATCTGCTCAGAGTTGATAAGAAAATGATAAATATTCTGGTAAATCCAGAAAGAAATCTTGTTGCAAGGCTCCAGGTGGCTTGAGACCAGGACCCCAAACATGCAGCCAGAGCTGAAAGTGATATGAACGATCCAATCACAATTCGGGCCAAAATGCAATGGAGAATCTGCTGCAAAGACATACTTTCATTCTCTCAGTGAGTTAGGTCTAGTTTGCAAAGAGTTGGAAAACATTTCAGTCTTTAGATGTAGAGATCTGATAAGACAGGTCCTGTTAAAGTTGCAGATTTAGATTTAATCATGTAAAAGGAAGTCCTACCAAGTCAGAGAGACTTTAATAAAATGAATTGCATGCTATTTTAGATTTTAATTTTAAAGACTTCTGGAAACCATGTATCATTTTCCTTTCACTTCACGATTATACCCTACTATTGCACAAAATCCCTGTGAAGTTGTTATTACAAACAAATTTACAGTTTGTTAAATAATTTTTTTGTGGAAGGAAAAGGTTTTGCCATTTGCCACAATGAACAGAAAAGCAAGGCTAGGGATGGCATAAAGCCTAAAAAACCCCCATTATTTTCTTTAAAGCTAGATGTCAGCTTAATCTTTATTGCCATATTACTTATACATATTTAAGCCTGAGTAGATTGGAGTGAATAATTGCAACAGTGTGTTTTTAAGCCTTACTGCCTTAGTTGAAGCAAAAAAAGGCAACAAGGTGAGAAGTTTGTATGTCAGCATTCAAGGAATATAAATCTCATGCAGAGTACGCAGAGATTATAAGCATGTCATTTGGCTCATTATTACCATTGTCCACCAGGCTGTAGCACTTTCATTTTGAATCATAATCACTTTAATTAAGAGACACAGAACACGCAAATCAAGGATGAATCAGATGTGTATTCTTGTGCAAATCCATAATGTAGCTGCATCTCTGTGAGATCTCCGGGAGGCAAGCCAAGTGTCTCTGGTTGAGTCGTTTCTATTTGCTATTTGGTGAGTGTGTGTGTCTGCGTGTGTGTGTGCTTCTGTGCAGTCAGCCACACAGAAGACAGATAGAAGCACCAGTCTGCTCACCCCTCCAGTCACACCAATGTAATCAGACCTCAGCAGCCATAAACCACCGGCTATGGACACTCTGGCCAGCCCTGCTGTCACACACACTCACACAGACGCACAAATGCACACCCACACACGGAAGTACGATCGTGAGAATATGGCCACAGGAAGGCAAAAAAAAAAAAAAAGACTCCAGACTCATTTACAGAGACAAAAATGCATGTGTAAGCTTAAAATACTACTTAAAAAAGGAAAAGAAATACATTTTGTTCACCTACATGCGTTCTTTTACACTTCTTGTGCACGGTCTTTAGCTGAGGGATCAAGAAGTGAGTCATGGTCCTCCTTGAGTTGAAAGAACTTAGCTCAACCTGTTTCTCTCTGCCAGTGGAAGAAGGATGTCTTCCAGCCTAAGGGGAATTTTAATCACGCTACTCATCCTGACACTAAAATGAGAATGTGTGTGTGTATGTGTGTGTGTGAATGAGTGGAGACTTTGTGAGTAATGTGAAAGCTTACGTCTTTATCAGTTTCTCTCATTGTCTCCTCTTACATCACCTCTAACGGCGTCTGTACCCTCGAACCGAACACAAGCCGTCCCACTACCTCTTGTGTCTTCCACCATGTTTTTGTTCTGTTTGTCTTTCTTATCTTGTATCTTTGTTCTTCCTCTTGACAAACTAACATTCAGTGTTTCCCCGCTGCCTTCCTTCGCTCTCTCGCCAGCTTTGCGGCTTGAGCGGCGGTGGATGAGCATGCTTTAGGAGATTTACCACTTGATCCCGTCTCTGTCAGGTGTAAGAGACAAAAAGAAAAAGCGATAACAGGCTGAGGCGGAGAGAGGGCAGATTGGGAGACAGAAGGCTGTACACGAGTATAGGAAGAAGGGTGAGAGGAGAGGGAAATTAAACTAGGGGATGATGGGATGAAACAGAAAAGATTATGCCGGAATATACTATAGGTTGTGCTAAAACAAGACGGATGTGATCAGTGTGCAGAATTCAACTAAAGATGGCATTGTTATTGTGAAACCATCTCCAAATATAGTTTGAGATTGTCATTAGAAAAAAACCAAACTTTTTTTTTTTTTGTATCTCAGGTTCTCACCAAAACAGTAACGGAAACAGAGGAAGTTGTGATGTAGGTTGGAGATATAACTGGGATTCCATTTTTGGTTTCTTGCAAAAACAAAATGTTTTGCTGATCTCACCTATAAAAAGTTAAGCACTCTTTGTCCCTAAGATGGTTATATGTTGCAGCAGAGAAGCCTCTGAGTGTGTTAAACCCATAAATGGTTGACACTTTTAATAGAAACTGGGCAGTGCTGGGGAGACATATTTAGCCCCTATCAGATGTCTTCTGTGGTTCTCTTTTTGTCACATTTAAATATTTCAGATCATAAAAGCATATTTTAAAATCAAAGATAAAAAGTATTTACCGAGATACAAATTATGATTTCATTTATGATGGGAAGAAGACATCCAAACTACAAACTAACATGGTTTTGGTGAAATTACAGTCAGTCCCCTTGTTAAATCAAAATGTAACTCAAGTACCACACAGAAAAGGGTCTAAGTTACATCATAGTTATGCTCACAATTAAATAACAAGGTAGGAATCACATAAATATTTCATTTGCATTTATTGTATAACAACAATGATGGTTCACACCAATTGGCAGTTGTTTTTTGATTTTTTTGTTTTTTTGTTTTTTTTATTTGGGATTTGCCCCTCTCACCAAACATTTTTACTTGTTTCAGCATGATCATTTGTTGTGCTCCTAAAGATAGACTTATTTGAAGTGACATCTTTACCGGTACTGCTAATATTGGGGCTCTTTAAAGGGTTTTCGAGACTGAAAACAGCATTCGAAGAGCTTGTTGTAGGAGTCTGTGGTAAAACCTAGAATACTAATGACGGTGCACTCCGTTCATCCACTACAGAGTGCAGCACAAAATAGGAAGAGATTTTAAATTAAGAAGTAGCTGACGGATACATTTATCTGAAAAATTGCATATTGCATTTTGTTTTGTGCTAAAACCACATGTGGAGCTTGTGAAGGAGCTGTGTTTCTACATTGACCAGCTATTTTTTGTCTCAGTTGGCAACACTTACATAGATATCCTCCATCTTTTGGCTGCACATGTGTGCGTCACAGCACACCGCAATCAAAGTTCAACAAATCTCTTAGCTGATTGCAACTCTACAACAAGCAGGGAGCTTCACTCCACTAGAACTCTACTCAGTGCAGCACAAAACCGTTGTCCATGCAAAACAAATTAATGGATCTAAGATACAGTTTCAGTGCCTCATTCAGCTTGGCAGCCATGCAACAATGCTACCTAATTTCACAGTTTGAACAATGGAACAAAGTAGATCCAAAATCTTAATTTGATTATAAGATATTAATTATTAATGGCCATAGTATACCATCTTTACCATTTGGGTATTATAAACCCAAGTGGGTTTATAATACCATTAAAAGCAAAATGTATGCTTTTAGAAGCATACATTTTGTGAAGTTTGAAACACAAACCTTGGTGTATTTTAGTCTAGCTGTAAGTTGTAAACCAACATAAATGCAAAGTTAATTTGATTTTATTTAGGGATATCAGAGTAAAGAAGCACATATAAACACTTTTCTGAATTTATTTTAATAAAAATCTAGTATAACAGATTTTACTGTTTAATATAAATATACATTGTCATTTAAGTACAGATATCTAACAATATATTTTAATGCACCACATAGTTTTGCAGGCTTTCAAATTCCCAAATATATAGAAGTGCCTTTGTTAAATTTTTTTTGCTTTAGGGTTTCACTGGTTTTGCAGAAGCCTTTCAGGTTGTCTAACTCGTTGTTAAATTTAACACGGGTTCCTGTTTGGGATTAAAAAAAAACTGCCAAGATCCGAATGGTAAGAGAAAATAGTGAGTTTTCTCAGGGTTGCTCTGTAACACCAGAAAAGTGGCTGATTTTCTAAGGTGGCATCAGAATAATTGGATTAAAATGGTTTTGGTGTTATCTAAGATGAAAATGTGTTTTGTTTCAATATCTTCAGACATGCAAGTACCATGTTGGCTTAGCAGGAATGTCTAAGCTGTTAATTAGCTGGTTTCTTCAGTATTTTTTGAATAGTTGAGTTTTACTCATTTCTAAAGTTCCCGTTTGATAAATAAATGTTAAGCTTGTGTTTCCCATGTGAAATTAATCAACCTTACAAAAAGCCACTACCCAGACAGATGTTGAATGACACACATACATGGTGATGCATGCACGAACGACCACCACCACGCTCCAAAGAAAGCAAAGAAGCACAAAAAAAAGTAGAGCGAAACAGAAGTGGATTTAGGCACCCATCTGTCAGGAAAAACAGTGGAGAGAAGCTGAAAGACAGATAGTGGCAGTGAACGGGGCGGGCAGGGTGGGCGGTTGACAAACCGAAAACAGCATGCGACTGTACAAACACGGACACGCAGAAGATATCAGCGAAAACAGAGAAATGGATGGACGGAGTGCAGAGACAAAGAGGAAGCAGTGAAGGAGACAGAGACAGGAAGGGAGAGTGAAAGACAGTCAGCTTGAGAGAGTGACAGAACACAGTCCTGAGAGGGATAGTGAGTGGGTGAATGTGAGAGCAGCACCAGCTAACTCGTCTGTCAATCTGAATCTGTGATTGACTACCCCAGGGTCCAGAACTCCTCTCTTAGCCCGCTGGCTCTTCCTGTCAGGATTTAGGGCACAGGGTCACAAACACACACACCACACACACACACACACACACACACACACACACACACACACACATCTAACAGGCAACATGCAGAAGCCCATGTGTTCTTTTATGCCTGCCTACTCGCACAAAAACAGCAAACGTACACACAGCTGGGGTCTAGCAGAGGTCAAGGGGGGGGTCAAGTTTTACTGACAGGATCTTTACCTTTGACATACGACCATTGACCTATAGACACTCAGCAGTTCTGCTCCTCACTTTGATATTTTACATGAGACTGTCTTTGCTGGGTGGGTGTCATATTAATGTGTCCAACAGGATGTGTCTGGACACAGATATGCACGTCACAGATCCGTGAAGAGATGCTAACAAGCCAATTTCCACTGGAATCTCATTCATGAAAAAAAAAATGTTTGGGTGGAGTGTTTTATAAACTTTTTGAATTCTTCATATGACTGTCCAAATCCATGATTACAGTGCTCTTTGCGGAAGTATTAATTTCCTCTAAACTGAGACCTAAATGTTATTTGTTTGGTGTCATGCAAAACACAATGTGTGGCAATAAACTAAACCTACCCATCATCCTGAACACACCACTCTGTAGCTCAGCTAATGGGAAGACGGGTGGAGAGGCAGCAAAGTACTTGAGACCGAGTTGGAGCCAGAGCTACAGTGGAGTGGTTCAGAACAAAACACACCCATGTTAAAATGGACTAGTCAAAGTAGTGGAGGGCTAAATTAAGATACAAATCTGTGGTAAGACTCAGAAAAATGCTGACTACAGGTGCTGTCCAACCAGTCTGAGTAATGAGTAAGAATTTGAGTCTCTAGAAGTGCAAAGCTGTTAGAGACAAACCCCAAAAGACCTTGTGACTGTATTTACAGTAAAATGTTATTCTGCAAAATATTGCATCCCACACCTTGCATATTGTTTTATTTGTAAAATTAATGCTATGTATGCTTTGCATTGCAGTTAATAAACTGCAAAGTGTGCCGGAATAAAAGGCAGCTCCACGATGTTGACGTCACCGCTCCCTTATTCCAGGACCGATGCTCCAGCTTAATCTCAGCTTTATGGTTCCCAGATTTCTCTCTCCTCCCGGGGCACGAAAGCCATTCTCCTTCTGTCACCCTTTTTTTACTTTCTGTTTTTTTTTAAATACATACTGAGGAACTAGACGAGATTAATGTTTTTTTCTAAGGAGCCTAAAGTGAGCCAACACAGGTGCATTCTCTGTGGAAGTCTTTAATCAAACGTAGCGCTATGAGTCCTGTGGCTTTACACGCAGTTCAGATTTTGAGGTCACTTTAAACTCCTGCAGGACATGAAATATTTTGTTTTATATATGCATGGTTTTCACCAAATCTAGTTTGCACTGCAGAATTTTTAGCAGATGATTAATGTCTTTCACATCTTCAGTATCAGAGGTTCCACACTTTACTGAGCTTGAGTAACTAATAGTCAAAGATTGTTTTTCAGGGGAATTGAGCATGAAAATGTGGTAGCATGTTAAAAATCAACTTTTGTGTGTTATTTTTTTGTGGTTTTTTAATAAAATCAACTTTTAGTAACCAGAACCTCATCACGTTTCGTCACCCGTGGGTGTCGCTGTTGTTTTGAAGATGATCACACTGATTGCCCAAGTATTTTATTTAAAATCCAACATTTGAAAGCTGAACAAACTGTCTGCCATATCTGATCTTGACCTGACTTTTGTTAAGCTTGCAGTGAAGAAAAGAGCATTAGTTCTGAATGGTGGTGTTTTACACAATCTGTTGTGGTGGTGCAATGTGGTGAAGATTTATCAGGTTACTATGGTGACTAGAGAGTGAGCATGGAAGCCAGAACAGACAGTTTATTTCACAACAGAGTGGTTTTGTACATAAAGTACTGAAAAAGATAAACTTGCACCTGTAGGTCAGGGGTGTAACAATACATGTATTCCTCCAAAATTTGTTTAGATGTGCCTTTTTGGTTGTGCAAGTAATAGCGAGCGCAGGATTGTTTTGCAAAACCTTTGTGTTAAAACCAAAATATTTCCTCTTTAGATCTTTTAAAAGGGTAGCACATAAAAAAGCAGGGATGAATTGAGGTGATGACTTTATGATAGATGACGCACTGCCTGTGCATATTCTCCTGTTAAATGCTGCACTTGATTTATTAGCTAATGATATTTCTGGACTATGAGACATTGATGGTTTGTAACAACATATTCACGCTGCCCATTGCTTCTAAATTATGACCACATTGATGTCTCCCCAATGGAAAGCTATGGTGTAGGACCCCATTTCTGGAAAAATACACTTTTATTATCTTTCATTTTGTTCAATATTAAGCTATCTGTATCATTACAAAGACAATTCCCTCTAATCAAAATAAAAGCACTTCCTTATCTGTCAGAAATTCGATCCTCTCTCTTATCTACACCGGGCCTTGCTCATTATTTCAAACATTCTTAGTGAACTCTGAGCCTTTTCTTCTTTTCAAAATCTACAGGAAAAGTTACACATTTAGATTTAATTCATGGTTTCTTAACAACATTTTAAAAATCATTGGACTCTGAGTGAGAGGAAAAGTCCTAACCATATGAAGATGACTTTATAATGTAGGTGAGGATAATATGAATAGAGATAAGCAGATGTTAGGAACATCCATACAAATACAAAATAAAAACCTTTTCCTTAAATCAGAGATTAAACATTGCGGGTGTAACTATCCATTAAGTGTTCTTTAAATATAAGTGTATATTTACATTTCTCATGAAGCATATACAGTATTACATTCATCTATTTCCAAATATTTTAAAGGAGCAATGTTAAAGACTGAAATGTGAAAGAGAATTGTTAGGTATTTGATAGGTAGGTTAGTAGGTATGTGATAAAATAACCCTAAGGACAGAAAGTGAAGGATTTGAACTTCCAACCTCCAAAAAATGGAGATGTCTGAGCCTGTTTATTTTCAGAGAGAGTAAATGTCGAAAGTGGCAAGCTGCAACTTTACATGCAAGCTTTGTACCAAACAGGGATTTTTGCAGTGACATGAACTATGCACAACTGCTTCCCAGCTTCCTATCAGATAATAGTTTCCAACAAAGTATTGCTAAAATCTCCGTAATCTTAAGTAATACACAAAATATAATTTCCTTCTGCGTTTGAATGTTTTCATAAAGATGTGACTCACAGCCACAAGTGCAAATAGCACTTCAGATTTTAAGATAGCTAATGATGCCCCTCTCATTTCATTTCTTTAATGTGGCCTGGGTTTTTTTGTGAGGTGTAGCACTTTCACGCCTCATTTTCTGTGTGAAAGTGTGCTTGTAAATGAAGCACCAGAACCTTTTCAGTCATTAATGTTGAAGGCTTTAAAACGCCATCTCTGTCAAATTAGATAGAGCACAAATCCATGCCAGAGTTTCAAATGATATCTCCAAGCAATACAACCTCAAACAAGTACAACATGAAGTAAAGCCATGAATTTAATTGTAATGCTATATTTAAATGTGATTCTGCATGTCCTTGTCGGTATAATGTTGTTTTTTTTCTTCTGTATTCGTGTAGAAGTCTCTTCTTTCCCAGTTTGAAAGTCAAATAAGAACCAGCTTCAATGAATGAATGTTATGAAAATATTCATTGAAAGACATGATGAAAGCAAAGGGCAAAATTGTGCATGTTTAATGAGAGGTGAACTTTAAGAGCCCTGCTATATGGAAAAGGACAATCATTTATATTCATGATTATTTAAGAAAGGTTTAACTTTAAATTAGAATAGAATGAAATATGGTTATTTATATCATTGGCTAAATCTTCCTGAAAGGGACTTTTATACATTTGCCATAAAAAAAATACATATGTATATATATATATATAATATATATATTATATAATATATATATTATATATATATATATATATGTATATATATATATATATATATATACACACACACACACACACACACACACACACACACACATTTGTTACAATATATACATATATAAAACAACAAAATACTCACTCCTGTGCCTCTGAAGATAAAATTTTGGCTACAATTAGCTAAGGCTCAATCCTATTTTTACCATTTGCATTGCTTGTCCAAAACTCCACAAGGAAACTAAATTCTCTAATAAATCAGGGACAGTTTGAGATTATTATAGTACTGATGTAAGAATGAATTAATGAAAATGTGTAATGTTTGGAAATGTTTTATTTTGAAAGGCTATGACTTATTGTGAAAAAAATGTTTGTCTTTGAGAAAGACCTCATTCATGTCTGTGGATAATTTTGGAAAAAAAAATAGAATCAGTATCTGGAAACCCACGGGTCTTACACCGATGGCAGTGTCGAGTTTGAGACGATGAAAACCTCGTCAGTTTGATGTTTCCCTGCTTCATCGTAATTGATTTATGTTCCTGTCATATTTTTCTTGGTATATCTAAAACATGAAGGACAATGTTTCTCACACTGGGCGTTAGGAACACTTGTGGTAGTTTGAAACAGATATTGACCTATGAAGTTTTATGTTCATGTATGCTAGGAAAGCACAAGTGTGATTAATTAAATTACTACATATAATTGCAAAGTCTGGTGTTTGGTGTGTGCCACCATAAACGGTTACGAAGCCAACATCTTTACACAGACACTCAGGTCGTATAATCTCTAATTAACCTGATATGCCTGCTGTTCAACTGAGAATAGAAACCAGAGTACCCAGCTGTGGTCTGGTGAAAGTGTGAAAGTGTGCTCCCAGTCCGTGGACTTTCTGGTTCACAGGGAAATCAGAAAGTCCAGGATTTGAAGGCAAGTATTCATAATCTATATGGTACAATAAAAATATATTCATTGGACATATGAAAACTTTTACAGTTTATAAACTTCTGTTTGAGAATAATTTCAATTTGCAGAAACAAATGGTAATGCTCATTCATCATTCCTCCAAAGATCACAGTTTCACAAACTTTTCTGCTTCCGATTTACAAAATTACAAATGTATCTGAGTTTTGAACCCGACTTCCAGCTGTATGTGCTACCAAGTTAACAACATATATTAGGATCCAGAATTTTGCGCCCTGAAATGTTATCTTTGTTATTCAAAAAATTCCGCTCTATTATTTTTAGAATACTGACACTTTGTCTCAATACATTCATTCCACTTTTTCCACATGCTAGCTAAAGATGATAAACTGCTGCAAAGTCTAATGCTAAAAGGCAAATGGCTTTTGTTGTTTATATTTTTTTTTACATATTGACAACTTTTACGGTGGCCGTAATATGTATGTATGTATGTATGTATATATATATATACACACATATATATAAATATATATAGCCTATATAAAAAAATTCTTAGATTGTAAACAAAGATCAAGACAAATATTTCACTCCACAACTGTCAGTTAACATCTAATTTGTTTTATAGAATTACACTTAAATACAAATTAATTTGCACAAATTTCATTAAAAAATATATGTATATATACATACACATAAAACATGCATCCAATATATATTATTCAGTATTAATCATTATTTTTTTGTGCCATTATTAATTAATCATTATTTATTTGTGTTTGTATAGTTACATAAATATGTATTATGTAGTGACCATTTGTCCAAAAAACTTAAATTCAAAAATCAAAAACTCAAAACTCAAAGGTGATCAAAACAAAAGGTGAATCAAACTCAAATAGTCACCTGATGCACATGGGTTCTTGTTTATCCAGCAAAAAGAAATCAAAAGTCAAAATATGGTTTCACTGAAATTCCTCCACTTGACTGTACAAAAATGAAAACCGATGTGACTGATTAGCTGGTAAAAAACCTTGTGACCACCACATGCATAATAAGCTACTTAAGACCCACCTACTTATACCGTGAAATACCCACATTCCAATCTGAAATTAATTAACTAATTAAGTGAATTACTAAACAAAAAACTTATTCTAAACAAAAATTAAAATAAAAATTCTAATGATAAATCAACTAGAAAAACAAACAAATGCTAAGAACAAACTAAACAATTTAAATTCTAAGATTTAACAAAACAATGGAAGAATAGCTCCTACAGGTATATATATATATATATTTATATATATATATATTATATATATATATATAGTCTATCTTTGTTGTGAAATGTTGTTTGTGGAGCCTGACATCAATAATCCATCGATCTGAACAACAATATCCCTGTTGTTTTGATTGGCAAAGTAGGAGGGACTATCGCTCCAAGATCGCCGCCGTATTTCCTGCGCCGGAGCAGCCAATGCGGGGTCTGCTCTTATATTATGTCTATGTTCACTCAAACTGAGCGTGCCAGAATAACTTCCGGTTCAAAAGTAAACCAAGCTGTAGTCCAATCAGCGATTTCTAGGTCTCCACTGGGACCTACCTTTTCCGTTTTGTGAATGTCGTGTTTTCGTTAATGTTGTAGTGATTTCGTTACTGTAGTGATTCGTTAATGTTGTAGTGTTTTCGTTAATGTTGTAGTGTTTTTGTTAATGTTGTAGTGATTTTGTAATTTGTAATTGCTTTGCACCTCACGGCCACCGTAACTTTACACAATTTCACATCACAAACTGAATTTGGCTGCATTGTATGATTATGTGTAGGATTAAATTAGATTCATGTAATTTGATTTAAATTTGTTGAATTGATTAAATTGATTTGAAAATATTTCTGTGTGTAGATGTCACTTGTTTGTCTTGTAAAGTCCCTCGGGAAGAGGGACTGGCTGGGAATTGACAGTAAATAAAATAACTAAATTGAAAATTATGTGAATTATTGATAATCATTGGAACACTGACTTCATCTAACTTTGTTACATCTGCTTCATCCTGACAGTAAATCAAATGATCTTTGTTTTTGCTTTTAATTTTCCCCACAGTTGCAGTTATATTCTTATTTTCTTTTCTTTCTGGAGATAATTGGAAAATTGAATAGTATAATGAAATGTTTTAATAATTTAGATTCAACTGACGGCTTTGAAGCATAATAACCCATATTTAATTATCTGTGTAAATTTTGGACGTGGTTTGAATGTTGACATAAGTTGCTTGGAATAATTGCCAGAAGTGAGTTGCACTAAGTGTCCACATGTGACATGTGCATGCAGTTTTAATGTAAAGCAGACCATAAAGATGTACATGCACATACACGCTAATTAGAGGAAGTGTCCATCTGGCAACATGAGTGTGTGTGTATGAGTGCATGTGTGTTGTGTGTGTGTATCAGTAGGGGTTTGTGACTAATGGGGTCATTATTGATGCTGAGTCAGGATTACCGCTGATTGCAAAGGTTGGAGACCAAACTAACGAGTGTGAAAATACACAAATGCAGCACACATACGTGAACGTTTGGCCTCTCCTGTCTCATTGTTGCTCACACACTCACGCACGCACACTCGCATTTTCATTTCTTTCAGGTCCTCTCAGGCACACTTATGCACATAAACCTCCAACCTCAGCAAATAAACTTACCCAACCAGACATCCTTCTCTGAGCCTCCCTAGACTGCATCTGCGCACGCAATAACACACAAATGCATGCACACACTTACAAAGCAAGCACAGTATTCTCTGTATAACCAGGCGGACGCATTTTATGTAAAATAATAAACAGCATGTTTATTTGCAAATTCATTTCATTTAAAAAATCCAGCAAGTGTGCTCACCGATATATCCTGTTACTGATGTACATTTGAGATGTGTACAATTTAAAACCAGATATTTATATTAAAAAAAAACTTGACCCGTTTTCTCACAGCCAATGAGAGGCCATCAGGCTGGCCTCTCATTGGCCAGCCTGATGTCAATTATTAATATATACATTTAATAAATACATTTAATATCTCAACAGAATGCTCTTTTCTTCATGATGCTATTTTGTGTGAAATGCCAGCCACTCCAGCAGCAGAACACCCCCGCAGTATGAGGTTTTTATCGTTGTACTTTAAAGTTGTGATGGTGTTCTGAGGCTTACAGCATCCCCCATTTTCCCTCAAATTGTAACAGCGTTCGTTATGGCCCAACATTTCAGTTTTAACTTATTCAAAACACAGGATCCAACTCAAACAATTAAGATTTTGTCCCCTCAGTTCATTTTGCAAACTGTAATTTGACTTATTTTGTTCTTGGTATATTGTACTCTTTCCCTCTTGGTGGTCTTTCCATTTATGTGGTACAAGAATTGTTTCAGTGTGGATAATAAAACTCTCACAAACACACACACGCACACACACGCACACACACACATGCACACACGCACGCATGCAAACAATAGCCTTCGGCTATAACTTCACGAGGTATTTTGCTCTTCATACAAACATTTCATACCAAACATGTTCATCTCGGGACACAGAAACCATATCCTTTCTGAAGAGAACAAAGCTGGACATTCCCACGATGTCTATTCTTAACTGCACTGCTTTTCTTGATATTTTGCCTGATATCTTTCGGGGATTCCATGATGTCACAAAAGGAAGCAGTGGGTTTGTGGTGTGTCTTAAAATACCTCCATGTGCCTCTAGTTTTCAACTCAACTGCTGTGAATTAATCAGAAGTGTAGTATTCTTAAAATTTAGAATTTGCAGAACGTAGTTGTCTAAACTTTTCTTTCTCTTATTATCTTGGTATTTGACCAAAAAGAAATATCTGGGTAATTCTTACTGACCCAAAAAATAAAATATTTAGTCTGATTTTATATCAGTTTGGTATCAAAGAGTGAAATCCTGGTCAGGATGTCATTACTTTCTGAACTGATAAGGAGTAGGAACTGAAAATATTCTCTTTGTAAAATAATGAGTGTATTTTTCACACAATAGGCACATTTCAGTCTTTCTAGATCAATGAAACCTTTTTAGGTTCCCATTCTTGCATAATGGATCAAAATAACTGTTAGATTAAAAGAGTTAAATATATTTTACTTATCTGCACCATGATTTAATTTCTTGGTCCAACAGAGCCATTTTCTATGCATTTATGCTTAAAAACTACATTAATCCCCCCTGCCCCAAATATTCCATCATTGCAGTGTCTGATTTCACCTTCTGCCTGGAACACTCAGCTTGATCTCCAATCTCTTTTAAAGTACCTGAGAGTCCTTTAAGTATAGCGACATGTCTATGAAGAGCCTCGCAGAGCAGTAAGGGTGACTGGAGGCTCAGGGACTTTTCCGAGAATCCAAGGTTTATTCTAGAGTTTGCGTGTAAGTCTGTGTGTGTTTCAAAGTCAGGCCAACACTGCATGTGAAATACACACCTGTAGGATTTTTTTTTTTTATTTCCTGTGCATGTTTATTTGATTCCCAGAACAGGCTCTATAAAGTGTGACCATCTTGTTCTGGCTTGGGGAAAATTAATGTTGTGTTTCTAAATTATAAAGCTTTGTTAGCGTTTTGTCACACGATGATATTTTTCACATTTTTATCACAAACCCCCACGCCCTATGGATGTTATGTTACAAACAAAAAAAATAGCATGCAGCAAAGGTAAAAGGAAAGCGATCTGTGATTATAAATGACCCGTTACTATAACACTTGTAAGTAAATAAAACAGTGCAACTGTTTGTCTTAAGAAATCCTCAAATTTCTAAGCAGCATCTTTGTTAATTTCAGTAAAAATGCAAGTGCTTTATGAATTTTCCATCTGGGCTTGTTGTTTACCCATTGGTCAATAATGAGGGCGTAAGTGCCAATCGAGTGGTTGGCCTGGAGCACTGTCGCTATGCCTGGTCATACTTCTCCCAATTTTTGTAACTGGGTAGGGATGGCCGGCATCACCTTTCACTCTAACTGGACAATTTCAGAGCAGGTTGGCCTCTACTGGCATTTATATGATCCCTCTATTACGACTTATTTGTGGAGGATATGGCAGAATCAACACCTTTCTTCTTTTTTACTTTTACAGTTTTACATATTTGATTGGTTGTTCAATATTACTATCGGTAGGTATAGAGTGAACAAGGTTGTTATACTAATATTTATTTCTTTATTAGATTATTTTTTTGGGAAAAAATCTTTATCTAAAAAAATATGATGCTTGAACAGGATGTTCTGCAAAGCGTGTCTTAAAACTGCAGTTAAAAATATGATAAAATATTTATACATCTGAAATATAGTTGAGATTGTTGGAGCTCACTGCAAATGTCAGTTAAGCCCCCCCCCCCCAAAAAAAAAAACCTGCAATACATTTGCATTGATTTTGTATTTATTATTACAGGTAGCAGCTTGTGTGTCTTATTTCATTATGTCAAAGAAAATAAAAAAAGATTGCAGCAAATGCATATTTCAGTATTTTCTGGCAACACACAGCTTCCAGGAGTGATATTCTGCTGCATGTGAGCTACACTTTTGAAGGATGTTTACTCTCCATATCATCCAACCCAAGCAGCATAGCCTCAAGTCTTAATCACAACACAAGTTGTATGTCACATGTGTGTGTGTGTGTGTGTGTGTGTGTGTGTGTGTGTGTGTGTGTGTGTGTGTGTGTGTGTGTGTATAAGAGTGTGTGTATGAAATTATGTGCATCAGCATGCGTTTTCAACTGTGTGATGTGACAGCGCTGGTTCTTCCTGAAAGCCACTATGGTTTCTAAATCAAGACTTTTATGAAGTTTTGCTGCTCTGGGCAGACCATTAACATTTCATGTCACTCTGGCTCACTGTCTGTCATACTCCAATGGGCATGAAGCAGAAATTTCCTGTTTAAATAATCTGTGCCGCAGCCAGCCAAAACAGTCCTTGTTGGCTGTGCTTTTTTTATTAGGTTAATGCATGTTTTAGCTTTTTATTCGTTAAACTTCTTTTCTAATACGTGCGAGGTATTGAACATTCATGGAGCCTATTTTAGTCTATTGTTTTATGGCATTATTGACATTCAGTTTAAGATGAAATCTGTTGATGACGCTTTTCATGAGTGATTTGCTAATTTTGTAGCTCTTTTATCATGTTCATTCAGTCCACTGTTTTTAAAATTAGGGTTTTTGAGACATGTAATATATTTCTTAAACTCTTCAGGGAATTTTTAATATTTGAAGTGATGCTTGAGATCCCAGGTCCAACACTGCTGTAGTCGCAGCATTTTTTGGTACTCTGGTTTCTTTAAAACTGACATGAGAAGAGACCACGATTTGAAATGTCCCCGGTTTTAATAAATCAGTGCAAAGCGTGTGCCCACATCAACAATATATAGAAGACGTGTAGAGGGGTTGAGCTCATAGATCGAAAGTGAAAAGTGTAGGCAAATAAAACTTGCCCCCGTCTCCTCATTTTTAAAACTAAAACAATATAAACAAGAACAAATCTCAGTACACCATTGATCTGAACAGTAGTTAGAATATATGGTGCAAAACAAAAGAAAAAAAATATGGTTAGTCAATAACAATGCTATTTAATATGGATGCAACAGTAGAGTTTGTGAAGTAGACATAAGGAATTCAGACACTTAAAAATGGTCTTATTGTGTCTTATATGTATGTCTAATTTTAGAGGTTTATGTTCAATTTTAGTTTCAAATCCTGTCTAAGAGAGGTAGAAAGAAGTATTTTTGTCAGGATCTTTAGTTATCTGTTCAAACATTTTTTGGCCCGCGAGCCAAATCGTACTTCTAAGAATGTATTTTGCCAGAAATATCTTCTTAAAACGTTTGCCTAAATTAACACAAATGGCAACGAGGTCTGAAAACTTCACTGATAATTATTTATTTCACAACAGTACACGCTCCACCTCTACACCATGCTACAACCATAAAGTTGTGTTTTTTATTTTTATTTTTTCAACTCGTCATCAGCGGTGACTTTGAAATCAACTTTTTTTCTCTCTTTTCAATTTCCTTTTTTTTTCACAAACTGACTTTTTAATGCATGTGGGAAAAGTTTTCTATCTTTTTTTTTTGTTATTTCTAAATCATTATTGAGCTGTTGGGGGAAATGTTTTCTCCCAAGTTTCATCACCAGACTTTAGAGTCTCTTTTTCTCACTGTGTTCTCACTTTCTTGAAATTCACCACTCACTTGTCAGTTCTGAAGCGCAGCTTGCCTTAAGTATTGGGATTCGGTGTGTAAGCTCATCTCATTATCCTCAATTTCGTGTGCGCGCATGTTTGTGTGTGTGGGTCTGCAGCTCATGTATAAGTGCATAACTGACTATGAGAGTGTGAGTGAGTGATGGGCGCGTAAGCCTCCCTCTCCTGCACTCTGTTTGAAATAAAGCGACAGATAATCGCAGGGCTCTGGTGAAGCGAGCTCATCTGAGCACCGATCGATACGGATGCCATAGCTTCAAAGCAACCCTTCAAAGAGGGGCGAAATAGCCATATGCTCTATGTTCCAAGTGTGTGTGTGTGTGCGTGTGTGATGTGAGAGAGAGGGAGAACCAGAGCCCCTGACAGTGAGACAAAAGCCAGAAAGAGGGAGAGTTATTCTTGTAGTGGAGAAGAAACTGTTTTCATTTGACAGCAAACATCTCATCGCAGCTGACTTGGAACGCTCGGATATAACTGCTGTCCCTATTTGAGTTGGACAAAATCATTGTTTCCTTCGCTGGCAATCACCCTGATATTATTGCTCTGTCATCTTTTATTCACCATGCCAGCAGCGACTGTGGCCTTTTATGAGGAAATGGGCGAGGAGGATACACAAACACACACACACACACACACACACCCAGCGAAATGGTTTAAATACAGGAAGATGGAAAACCTAAGAGGAGGCTTCTCAGTAGACAAATGCTAGTTTTGAGTATGAAGGCTTTAATTTCCTCAGACTATTTCTGCACTTTAGACTTCTTTTAAGGAAGCACCAGCCTGATCTTGGTTTTTTCTGGTTGTTCAAATATCCCAAACTTTTCCAGTGTTTTGCTTTGCCGATGTAAAATCATTTAAAGACTACCAAAAACAATGTCAGAGTGACCACAGTTTCCACTGACCGTACAGAGCAGCGACTCACAGAAATAGCCCCTCCCCCACCTGTTTCTGCGGCATGTCGATCACTCCTTGCTTGCAAGAATGTAAGTAGCACTATACCCATCAGTCTCATTATAGTGACAATGTTTTAACTAAATTTGGTAAAACCAGCTGACACTGACTCATATTTCAAAATCCTCACCTATTTTTGTGTTATTTACTCCCCTTTTGTCTATTTGTTAAAATAAAAACAAATGTTTCTATTGACATTATCATAACTCTTAATAATGAATACACTGTATTATCTCAGGAGCTGTAAGACTAAGTGTTCATTTCAGTTTTAAATATTACCGATTAGATGATGATACGATTTTTAAAAAAAATAAGGCTATGAAAGTCATATGCAAGTCAAAGGATTAAAAAATGATAATGAGCTGCCGAAGCAGATTGTGAGATTGTCTATGTATGAAGCACATTCTGTGCAATGCATTTCTCTGGTCTTGCTCGGATATCCTTTTAATTCAACTTAAAAATTAAATGTAGGATGAGAGGATTACCGTTTCAAAGTTTACCATGGTAAATGTTTATTATTATTGTTATATATTATTAGTTTTGTTAATTTGAAATAATCCATCCATAAAACACAGAATGCACTGAAAGTAAGTGAGTTACATTCACACCACCAATGTGCAGAAAGCGCTACACGTAGCTGAACTTTGGACTTTACAGCAGCACATCAGAGATTTTTTGAAAATATTTTGTCCTCACTACACGCAGACAGAAACTACACGCTGAGCCCCGTCTTACAGCTGCTACTGTTACATGATATTTTTATACCCACCCACTTTTGGAACCTGTGTGTTAATACTGTGGAACTGCTGTGTTGTTACTCAATATTATACAATTAGAATCTCCTACTGGCCCATCTCCACTGCACTGTAGAATTGAAACCCGTAAGGACTGGAGTACAGCAGAGAAGAGTCTAAGAGGGTTGCTGTGTTTAGCTGTGCCATCTCACCTTCTTCAAAGTGAAAATGAGAAAGTATTTTTGTCTTGTCTATGTAAAAAAAAGTGTCTAGAAGTTTGGGAGTGAATCTGAGTGTGATAAAACACGTTCACGTTGTGTGCGTGTCACAAAAGAAGACGGGTGTGTGTGTTTGTGTGTCAGCATATCTAATTAGCTGAGACAAGCAGGTGTAAAACAGTAATTAATGGCACAACTGACTGACTTCATTATCTCCACGTGAGCTTCTCATGCTGCCTGAACACATACACGCACGCACAGACAAAAACCAACACAGAGAATTTAAAGACACGTCACAACAAACCCCCGTTCCCTGTGTGCGCAATCGTACTGTGTTTAATGGTACAATAGCAAAGCGGTGCAGATAAGTGGACACGATCGCTGCGCAGGTCGCCGCTTGGCCACTCGAAAACGCTCATTTAGCTTTCAAATGGACTCATTACTAATGAATCGCAAGCTGCTTTAGAGCAGGCTGAGCGCACAGTAATGGTTTGGCCATCTTCCACAATCCCAGGCCCAACGCGCTCTTGCACGCGCACGCTCACTTTGACAAAGATTGAGAGCGAGTGTCCAAAAGCTCCAATTACCTTCACGTCCAATGTAAGAGAACAAGCTAGAAAGCTAATTACATATAACTCACATGCAAGACGAAAAACGATCAGGCACCCACACTTTCCTGGCAGGGTAATTTGTTGCCAGAAATAAAGCATTCTCGTGTTTTTGCGATTGTTAATGTTTACAACAAGCTCGTTCGAGAAAATGCTTCTGTGTCATTGTGTTATTACCATAAGTCATTATTACACCCCCCTGAGCCCAATAAGCTTTATTAAATCATCAATAAGACTGTATAATTTAATGATCCCGGTTTTAGCCAGATTGATTTACACTTCAGTGCTCTGCCAGGCCTGAGCGAGATCAAATGAAACTCAATGCCTCCAAATGCAGCATGTTGTCATCCAGTAATTGGAATAAATATGTTTTTTTTAACTATCGCTAAAGCACATTCCCCTCATAGTGGTTTGCCAGGACGAACATATCACTGCTGCTCTTTCCTGCTCTGGTGGGTGACTGAGTGAGTGAGATGGCAGTGATCGGGCAGAGTAATTTGACCTAATGAATATGTCGACAGCCTGTTTCTTTCTCTCCCCATTAAACACTGCTGGATTAGATTTACTGTGCTTACTCTAACAACTTAAAGACTCCATCAGTACGGCACTTTCCACTCTCACAAACACACGCACACACACACACAAACACGCATACACGCACACAGATTGGCCTAGCTCAGTAGATCAATGGCCTCTTGGTCAATGTCTCCTTTGGGAGGGTTATCCATCAGCTCCTCACTAATGAAACAATCTGATCACCATGTCTGTGTGTGCGTGTTTTATGGGAGTGTGTGTGTGTATGCGTGCTCTCATGGGTGTCAGATTGGTTTTAAAGCACATGGATGTAGTGTCATGTTGTTGCTTTGTAGGTTAATTACAGCTTGTACTATTTTAAATACTTTAAGCCACTTGTGCACTATGCTCATTACAAATATACTTTACGAGTCTTCCTATGAAAGTTGTGGGAGAGAATTATTTGTAACCAACATGACATTTGTTGTTGTTATTACCAGCTTTCGGAACCACTTTGCTGAAGATATTAACGAGGGATGCTATACTTTGTGGGTCTGTAAACTTTTGCTGTAGGAATATTTCTGTCAGGTCAACAAGATCCAGCCAGCGCTGACTCTGTTTACTGTTCCTCAACACAGCCAACAAGTGTATTGAGTAAACTGGTCTTTGCATAGATTAGAGATAAAGAGATCCGTGGTTCCAATTTATCAGATTTGCCACAAAAATGAGTGGATCAAAGCTACTATTACCGCCATCCGGGGAAAAATCAAACACTTTGAACACAACATCCCATTTGGTGAATGTCAGCATGACCTGCAAGTGCACTCTGGAAGCTGACTATACCCAAAGCTTTTTATCTTCCTTCAGTGGAGGCATCATTGTTTTTTTATGATACACTTTATTTGTACTCAGTCAGGTTTTCCAAGTTTCCAGCTGGAAATAAATTGACTCCCTGAAGTTTAAACTCCACCAAAATTAAAGGTCTTTAATCAGCTGCGAGTTTATTATCCAACATGGCTCCCACACATTTGATACATACAGAAAAAAAACATTTGTATTTCCTCAAGCGATCTGCACAAATATTCACACTTATGCACAATATTATTTTGTGATCATGTGCTTGTACTGTTTAATTTCACAGTATATGAAGAAATGCAATGCTACCTGCCTTTATGACTAGCAAGTGCTACAATTTGCAAATTGCTGTAATTTTACAGGTTACAACTGTGATCAGATTGAATGTGATGTTATTCCAATATACGAGCCCAGATTTTTGGGATAAATTGAAACACAGCACTGGTCCTCTGTGTTCTTTACCCCCAAATACACAAAACAGTGAATCAGTTCAAGACCAGATTTAAAAAAAAAGTTCTTAGAAACTACTGTGTGTGGTGAAAGTAGTTCTGAAAGCTTTTTCCCAAATCTATGATATACATCTATTTAGATAAAGCAGCAAGTCGGCAAACAAAAAGTTTTTTTTTTTTTTTTTCAGTAGATCTCTCCAGATACTGAGCGCTACAGATTGTAGTCTTTTTGTGAATTTTGCCATCACCACAGTATGAATACTTTTTGGCAGGTTGCTGGGATAAACCTCTTCCCAGCACTCCTGCACTCTTTCTCACAAAATGGTTAGGTTCAGATTTGGATTGTTGGATATTGTGAACAGAATCATCATAAATTATCCATGACAGCTGCAAGGTTTTTTGAATAGTTATAAAGTCTTGCTATAATGCACTTCAGCAGCAACTAAAGTTAGAAGATTTTAGCTCAAGGTTATTTGTCGTCTTTGCATGAAATTACATTTCTAATGTACATAAAAAGCACCGTAGACGGCATTTGCTAAATAAAATAATGACTCGGTGTGCTTTTAAGTTCCCCTCGGACTCTTGTTAGAAAGTGGTACATTCAGTTTGTTTTGTGACCTTTTCAGAAACTAAGTGGTGAGGTACAACTAATTTGTCTGGGAAGGCAGCAATATATTTCAAGTAGGGTCTGCAGTATTTCAATGGGAACTTTTTTTTTAAATTAGGAAACACTTTCCCGGTTTCCATGATTCAGAGAATATATGAAGGTCACTTTAGTTTTCTGTGTATCTCTTTATTGTTGAATTGTTATTGAGTAATTGAGTCATGTCTTTTTCTAAATGTTCTGTTTATTGTGGCCATGAAAACAGTAATGGAGAGAAACACTTAAGGCTTTTTCAGTTGCTTTGAAATGACCAAAAGTTGGACGGCAGAGCAACAGTACCACTCTGGTCACAGCTGAATTTCCACCCATCATTGACTTCAATTTCATTTTGGGCTTTGATGATCTCTTTGACTCGAACTGAGGCTCCCAGAAGCATAAAGGTCCAAACACTTCACAAGGTGTTTCTGAAATGGGTAAAGATGACTATCATAAAGCTTCTTGAAAACATTAGATGTACTGTAAATTGATAGATTCCATGTCAGGAAGAAATGTGGTCAAATATCCAGACAAAATTACGCTGAAAGTGTTTATGTGGCTACAAAAAAAAAGCATTTGATGGAGGTTGGAATTTCTTTAGATGTGTAACAAAATTGAGTAGTTTGATTTTAATTCTCTGGACATTTTAGAAAGTGAACCCAAATATGAGCGCATAATTCTTGATTTTCAAAAATCATTAAAGTTGAATGTTGTACAGTTTGGCTGTTGGAATAAATTAAGCATAGCCTCTAATAGCAGGAAGGACAGGAATGAAGTGAAGATATTGTCCATTTAATATTGTTTTTGTGCAATTAATAAAAAAATAATAACATTGGAAAAAAGTGCAACAATTTTATTTTTTAAATCCATTTGAGTATTTAATGATTTTTATCTGAATAAAGGCTTTACTGTCGATTATGAACACCTGGTTTATGGAAATGCTCTAAAATTGAACAAAAACATGGATAAACTCATCCTACTTTGTGAACTTTCTTTATAACTTGTTGTGTTGCCTCCACTGATCTAATTACAATACTTTTCTCTCTTTTCTCTTTTTTCTCTCTCCGTTTACTCCCTCTCTTTGCAGTTTGACGTGCTGAAGTGCTTCTTAAGGTAAGATTCCCATTTTTCGTGTTTTGCTTCTGTTCTTCGTACCCTGACATTTTACCCACAGCGCACCGCATGCCATCAACAGTCAGTACAGTGTGTGTGCGCTCGTGTGTGTGTGTATCAGTGTAAGATCTGGGACCTCGGAACATATTCTGCTCACTAAAACACAATAACACCGCGTTAAGATAACAAAGACACTGAGTGGCAGGGAGCTCCACCACCGCTTCTGATGTGTGCCGAACTGAATCAGAAGTAGAACACTTTTTACTGAAATACTTGCGAGTCGTTTGCAATATTTTTCACTGCGTTTCATTTAATATTTTTAAATCAAGACAATGGATCATGATTTTGTGATGTAAATCTGAACAGTGTTTGAGAGTACTGTGTTAAAGCTCATAAATCCCCCCTCCTGGAGGGTCTTAAAACCGTCACAATCTGTTATTCATAATAAGGTCCACCAGGGAAAAACAAGAGCAAAATAAAAAATAAAACTTTTTCAGAACGCATTGACAATGGTAATGTTTATGGAGTGGAGTTTCCAGCTGTACTATATCTCACACTTATTGCTTTCAGGCTGGAATGCTCTGTAATAATGCCAGCAGACTCACAACAGTTTCAAAAGAAAATGAAATCCACTACCGTGCTATAGACTGGCTCCGACCTTGTGTTTGGGTACACAGGGTTCCTTTGTAATATCTGACTGAAGCGTAACTGTGAGCCTGGGCAAACTGTGGTGTGCATGTTGTGCCTTTTTCTTACTTTCGTTCTACAACCAAATGGTTTTAGGCTGTAGGTGGCTGTTTATTTTAACTCCATTGTCTGTTTAACCTGCTGTGAAGCATGTTTACGAAAACAGTAATGACAATTAGAGAAAATTATAATCAATAACATTAGAAAAGCCACATATTCTTCTAAAAATCAAACGTTTGAATATTGTTGAAAAGTTTATTTCAAAAATTATGTTTATTCCACAGTTTGTTTTTCAAGTGTTTTTCTGTTGATATCGACTTTAGAGCTAATAAAAAGAAAACAAAATCAGTTTCACAGAAAATTTGAATGGTATAAAAATGTTGGCATTCTGAAAAGTAGTTTCTGTATACACTGAACTGTGTTTGCACTAGTGCTTGGTTCAGTCTGACTTTGGATTAATTACTGCATCAATCCGATGTGGTATGGAGTGTGGCAGCTTGAGGATCTGCTGAGATGTTGGGAGAAGTTGCTTTTACATCAGACTTCAGCTCTTCTACTTCTTGGATGTACTTCTTAGATTTACTTTGAGGTTTACCTCTTGCCAGTGACACCACAGTCATTAAAGAAGGTTTTGGTACTTTTGGCAGTGTGGGCAGGTGCCACACCCAGCTGGAAAAAATAACTCAGCATTTACGTAGAACTTGTTAGCAAAGTTTAGAATGGAGTTCTGCACAGAGTTTCCTGGTGGACGGCTGTGTTTGCTTTGGACTTGATAAAACTCTCTGTCCCCACTGACTGTGAAAACTTCACACTAGATGTGATGCAAATTGAGTTCTGTCTACTCTTTGTATGATTCATCTGGATATCCTAATGAAATTGAGATGGGGATTTGAACTGTGAGCAACAGTCTAGTTCTTTTTCTCCTTATCCCAAGCAGGAGACGTCTCACATTTCCTCTGGGTTAGCAATGGCTCACAGCACAAAATCCCACAATTTTAGTTCATGTCCTGAATACATCTGTATGTGGAGCCTCTTGAAGCTCTGACTCTGCCCACCTTCTGAATTTCCCCGAGACTCTTTAATTGGCTTCAATACTGAATTCTGTCAAGGCTTCTTGTTGACATTTTATCTACTGGACAACTGTCAATCACCAGCTATCTTCATGATTGTGTTGGCCAAAACAAAACATTTCCATAAAAAGAAGTTTGTTTTTATTAGTCCTGAGTAAGATTAACATTTTCTGAGAAAACTGAATTTTGTTTTTGTTTTGTTTATTTATTTATTTATTTTACAGACTTTGCTGGTTGATTAATTGCCTAAAGATTTATCGGCGATAAGCGATAACATCGCCTCAAGAAATTTTGTTGACGGGGGGGGGGATGCGAACAGAAATTCGCAACACGAAGTGCAACAGCGGAAAACTTATCGCGATAATTAAAATTATCGCGATAAGTTTTTTTAGTGCACGATTAATCGATTTATCGTTTATCGCGACAGACCTAGCACTGATCATGTTTATTTTAACATGATTATTAAAATAACAATCATGTTGCAGAAACTAATAGTCCTTAAGGCAGACATTTTGGGTTTAGATCCTGACCTTTTGACCTTTACTCCTACTTTGTCTTCCCCCTCTTTTCTTTTTGCCTATTTAGTGTCTGAGTAATGTGACTAAAACCTACAGAAAAATCTAAAAAAAAATAAAATAGAGCACTCTAATGACTATGATGAATGGGTCAATTGAATCACTGAAAAGAAAATGCATTTTCATGATTTTCTAAGATGCACTTGTGCATCAACAGTGGAAAAATAAATCCACTGAACTGAACAAAAAGCTACCAAGGAGAAATAGAATTGATGAAAAAAGTATTCTATTGGTAAAAATAAATCGTATGCCTCTGCTTTTCATGCTTTCTTTTGACATTAATGGTTTAAATTTGTGTTACAGCCCTTTTTTGTATCTCAGCAAACCTGCTTAAAATGATTGAGCTCCAAGAACCTGGATGATGCGATGTTTGTTTTTTAAAAAATCTTGGTTTTGTTATGGGTGCAGCATCTGCATGCAGTAGAGAAAGTGCCACGAACCAGATAAAAGTGCTGAAAAAGAATATTTATGAGCAAAATGAAACTCCAGGGACAAGTGAAAAGGAAAGGTGAGCATATTTATTCTTACAAGCAACGACTAAGTTTTCCGTTCGATCAGTCTAATTTCTGTCAGAGAGAAACAAATGATCACCTGGTCTCCTTACAGCCCATCTGCTGGGCTAACCCCACAGGAGGAGGAACTGGGCAGGTGCACTCATCATCTCTAAATGAGCCAGTCCTGCCGCATCGGTCAAGTTTGTTTAACTTTGCTTTAGGATAACATTTTGTGTGTGGGGCTTTATGTTAGCTTCTTTGTCCTGAAGAGCTTCAGTTTCCAAATGACAACATTTTCCTGAGCTGAGGGATTAGGATAAATTGGTGATTAGTGATAGTTCTGTAATGAAATAACTCCAGGACACTTAAAGCTTCCTTTTGTGAAGGTCTAACAACAAGAATAAAAGCTTCATATCGATTTATAATAGAAATTGATTCAGCCATTTAAAAATACCATTGGCTTTTAATATTGAATATAATTTTTCTGTGTATGGTGGTGTGAGCAAGTATTTTATAATTATAATTATTATTTTGTTTGATGCAAAAGATGGCAAAGCATAGATGTTGACAATTCTTGCCATAAAAGTTTTCTCCTGGGTTTCTTGCAATAATATTTTGGAGAATAGCTTTAGTTCTTTGAGGTCTGAAAAGAATTGTGTTGCAAAAATAGTTTCCAGGTTTTTTCCAGGAAAATCATTAAATGTCTTTCAGATTAGGTTGATTGTTCTGGGGAGCTTTCTGTGGCTACATGTCCAAGTGTAATGGAGGAATCCTACTGGTTGATATGGGGACTGAACAGCAACTGAGGAAACAGAAACCAAGTGTTTGTGTGGAGAGTGATGGTAGAGATGGAAGTGTTGCAGGGGGGCAGACTGTACAGATGATGAGGAGCCTTAAAAGTTGCCTAGAGATCCGGAGTATCCAAAAAAATTGAGATGTTTTGTTTTATTGATAGACAACTAATAAAAAACTTTTTCTTGGACTGGCTGACAACATTCAGTTGCAAAAGTGTTGGAGACACTTCCAACATTTTAAATGCTGTTTGTTTCACAGCATTCTGATGGGGAGGGGGGAATCAAGAGGGATGTTGATGTTTTTTTTAAACATGGTAACGACCCCTACATCCTCAGCTGTACCACACTGCATGGAGGTCTGTGGCTCTTGAGGCAGAATCATTGCAGACTCAAAGCGGAGTCCACGCTGCTCACAGAGTTGGCGCAGTACGGCAAAATGTGTTGAAAGTCTTAAGTATACAGGAACTGGCTTCTGGTTGGTTAGCTGCTAGTCTTGCATCAAGTATGATCTTTCTGAAGTAATGTAACAATAATGTGGTTGATTTTTTATGGAATGTAGATAAAAAGTGTTATGTTTCATTTTCCTTTTCTATTTGGATTTTAAATTGCACAAGACTTGAACACGTGACTTGAGCTCAAAACACAAGGCAAGAAAATATGAGTAGAGTCAAGCAAACCAGTTAAAATGATTCCCAGCAGCTTTAGCTCTTCTCAGTTTCATAAAGTCTGAAAACGTCTGTAGATGGGCAACATTTTGTTGCACTGAAAGGAATACATAACTAAAGTAATGCTGCATTAAAACAGAATAACAAAGTTGAAGCTGATTCTTCGACTTCACAGGTCTTTGTTGCTCAGTCCAAAGCTGACCATTAAATAATTCGTCTATTCATGATAATTTTACTAAACTTTAGTTTTCACTGCAGTACTGTGTTGTATATTTGGCATAAATGGAAAAAAAGATGCATTTTGTTGCTCTGCGGCTTTATTTAAATACTTAACGCTCTTTCACTTGAAGGAATTCCCCTTCACGTTGTATGGCTTTGGGGCAGCTTTGTGTATAATTTATTATACTTCCTGATGCTCTAGATATATTTTTTCCCTGCTTTATTCACAATTAATATTTTATCATTCAAAATTTCCTTGTGGTAATTTTTACAGATACGTCTGGAAAGAATTAAAAGATTAAAAGCTGCTTTGTTTAATTTTGCACTGCTCCCCCCTACTGAGGCTTAGAAATAGTTTGTAAGATATTCTCACTTTTGAAGTGTTATTAGCTTCAATGAATTACAAGCATCTAATTTGACTATTCTTTCTAATGTTTGTACAGCATGGTTCTCAGTAATATTAATTACTCATAAGTATGGTTGCATCAGAAACACTTGTGTAAGATGCACTTTCCTTTAAGTCAATTTGTTCTCTGTGTTTGTAAAGATTTAAGCTCTGCTGTTGCAAAATAACAAAAACACTTCTTCCATAAGAGAAATATCTTGATGCCAATAATTACCAGGGAAACATTTTAGTAATTAATTTAAAGATATATACATATTAAAATACATCTGCTAAGCAACATAAAATCACAACTCATAGAGAAAGTTTATCCAACCACTTTTCTTTAACAGGCATTTGCTAAGAAACTGTTTCTTTCTTTTGCTTGCTGACCAATCCTCACTGACATGAATAATGAAAATAAAGAAAGTTCTTTATTAGAGTTAGTTAAGACTCTAATAATAATAGATTATGGAAATATGAAATATGAAGTTTGGAAATGTGAAGCTTGGCCAAAGATGTTTTCAGTCAGCAGTTTTCAGTCATATTTTCATTCAGTCAAATTCAAAGGTGTGTTTTTGAAAAGGAAACATGCATTTTTCTCAAATATCCCAACTAGAGGAAAACATCTATTCAAAATACATTCAACTTCCCTTTTTTAAATCAACTATAGTATGTAATCAACACAGATATAGTTTTTCTTGAAATGCTTATTTTTGTTGCATTTTGGGCAAGGATAGGAATAGGTTTTGTGTTTTTTTTTATCCTAGTACTATAAAAAGACAATAAAACCATTAGAAAAATTGGGAAGTTCAGTATTTCTTGAACTTCAATGCACTGCAAGAAGAAAATGAGCTTTTCTTACATGGGCTATTTGTAAATCATAAAACTATAAACAGAAGATATCTAAGTAATAAAACAGCCATGAAATTTGAGAAGTTGTGTGGAAGTGATTATTTAATTTTAACTAAACATGTTTTCAATGTTAATATGTGAACCCTGATATGGTAAGTATTACCTCCATGGTAAATGAACAGAAGAGTTATTCCAACTGTTTTAATAACATATATTTATTGGATAATAATAAATGATCATCAAGCAAGTAGGGGAATGCTAAAGTCAAAATTTCAGTCTTCTGCAAACTTATGGCAAAAATTGACAACGATTAGCAAATATTGTTTTTCATTAAAGAAAATTTAGTGAACTTTAAGCTGCTGTCTACTGCATCACTCTGTAAACTTATATATTGAAAATTGAAATGCATGTTATGTAAATGGTAACATTCAGAATTTTTCCAAACTCACTCCATGGGTGAGGTTATTGCGCCCTATACTGCTCATGCTCGACGCTTTCAGGTTGTTTGCAGTTCATGCAGGCGATCAAATACAAGTCGCATATATTTGGGAGTGTGAACTATCGTGCCAAAAAAAAGTCAGATTTTACAAAAAATTGGATTTGGATCACTTCAGGCTGCAGTGTGAACCTCAATTCTTCAAAGAAGTCGACTGTCTGAAAAAGTTTGAATTTTGGTTCAAATAATATTCCATTTCCCTTTACATCTAAGTGAAAAATGAGTTATCGTTTATTTATTCAATTAGTATATATATATATATATGTATATATATATATATATATATATATATATATATGTATTTCTTTTTATCCATGAATTTCAGATGTAGGTTAGAGCACCTCTATTTTGTATCCTGCTGTGTGTGTGACACACTCTTTCAGTAATCCAATTACACAGAATTACAATTCAATGCAACACAAAAATATAAAGCATGACAATGTCTCTCTTTGCTTGAAGGAAAATATTTATGAAAGCAGTAAAAACTAAATTTTCTTGCATAAGAACTAATGTCTCAATTTGAGCATGTCAACCTTCCAATGACAAGTTTTTACTTCCCACAAATGTGAAAATGTAAATGCGCTGACATTCAAAGAGCAGTGAGTTCTTAAAAAAATAAAATAGTCTAAAAATAATGGTAGAACCACCTTGTGGGCAATCAGAATTTCATTGTGCATGAATATTAGTTGATCCACATGATCAGGGTGCATTGAACTCTGTTGGACTGAAATCTCTCCGTTTCCTGTGACACAGTCACTGCAGTTCTTTTTCCAAACAGCAGGAGTGAGTGCTGTGAAAATAACATCTCAACACACCGGCAATTACAGTAGAATATAAATTTGCAGTTTAATCTCAGAAAATTACTTTAATTTTTCTGAAAACTATATATGTAGAGTTCCCTTTAAAGTGGCATATTTTCGCCACTGACCTACTAATGCACTAATGTCATACATGTTCTTATACATAACAGGAGTTCATATTTGTTGTTGAGACAATTTTTGGAAGTTGCCATATTATAATGAATAATGCACTGGCGAACTATCAGGGCCTTCAAGTTATTGAGAGAAGGCCCTAAGTGTCCCTACAGTAAGAAAAAAAATAAAACTATTTCCATAATTATTTAAAATAGAAGAAATCTTATATCATAAAAGGATGTAGAAGAAGTTTCATTCACAGTTTTCCGTGGTGTCCCTTAGTTTTTGTTTTTATTTTTTGCATAAATAAAAATGAACTTACCAAAAATGTATTTTTGGTGTCAGCAGGTAGAATTGATTTGAGTGATAATTAATAGTGACTAAACCAACTAGTTGATATTTTGATCAAAGAAACCTCATCAGTGCAGTATTAAGAAAATATACAGTGTTTTAAAAAAAACATAACAAATTTGTACTTCCTATGTGCTTACTTCTTTACATATATGTGTGTGTGTGTGTATTTTATATTTATATATATGTTCAAAAACTGTTAAATATATACTGTTTAAATAAACGGTTCATTTATTTAAATTTAAATAAATTGTTTTTCTAGATCTTTAGAGATAAGCAGATGACATCACTTCACTAAAGAAGCTACAAAGGATTTAATCAAAACAAAGATGTATTATCAGTGCACTTCAGCTTTAGATTTGTTATACAAAGTTGTCTAAAACTATTTGTACATATATGAATCTGAGAAAACATGCCTACATCCAACACTTTTGTCCATTTCTTGTGTGTGTGCGTGTGTATGCGTGTGTGTGGTTGAGCGTTTGGAGTGGACTCAGTAAGGACTGTGTCTAGAGCCTCATTAGTGGCTAAGGTTTGGCCAGCATGCCACTACTGGAGATGCTCAGGGTACAAAGTCATATGCTACTGTACTGCTGGCCCATCTGCTTTATTGGCCCTCACTTTAGGTTTTGTTCTCTCTCTCTGTCGGTGTTCATGTTTGTTAGAAAAATACACCTAGGTTTGTTTACTCAGCATTGTTTTCATTTTATAAATTACTTTGCTATTCTATATGGTATAATCGTTATCCCATATTGGAACACAAAGAACATAATAAAACATAATAGATTGATTGTTTTAAAGACATCAACAAAATAATCAAACCCAATCAATCCAGAACTAAATTCAACTGAATATTTCTGACAAGAGTTGAAAACCTTTCTCAGCAGACACTGTGTTCATGGTGAACAAGCTTGAGCCGTTTTGCTAAGTAGAAAAGGGCAAAGAAGAAATTTCATTTTCTAACTTAAAAAAGCTGATCGAGATGCAGCAAAGCATCCCCAGTTTCAGACTAACGCAAGTTGGCTTTACGGTGTAATTATTGGTGGTTTTCTACTATATTAACTCCAATTAAAATACTTTAAGATTTTAGGTCAAGACACTGATTGAAACCCTAAACAGCCAACAATATTAAGAGTGCCAGATTTTGGTAACACTTTATTTGAAGAGGTGTGCATAAGACTGACATGACACAGTCATAAACATGACATAACACCTGTCATGAACATAAAGAAGTCTTTATGAATGTTTGACAGTGGTTATGAAGTGTCATTTGGTAAATAATGACACTTTTAATGCAAAGTTGCTCTGAAAGTTGCATTGAAAATCTATTAAAAATGCCAACTTTCCATTACATTATCATAATTTACAAAATTTAATTTACAAAATCTATTAAAAATGCCAACTTTCCATTACATTATCATAATTTACAAAATCGTGCAAAGTTGGCACTTTTGATTGACTTTTAGTGCAACTTTTAGAGCAACTTTGCATTAAAAGTGTCATTATTTACGAAATGACACTTCATGACAACACTTATAAACATTCATAAAAACTTCTTTATATTCATGACAGGTGTTATGTCATGTTTATGACAGTGTTATGTCATGTTTATGCACACCCCTTCAAATAAAGTGTTACCCAGATTTCTATGTATGCATAATATAAGATACACCTCTGCAGATCTACTCAACTTTAGGACAATATGTGATATATATCCATGACATATCTTTTGGTGACAAAATGACCTTAATAGTGAGATTTGGTTCTGGTCAAATGAGGTATTTTGTTTGCTTTTATGCCAGTTATTTGACAGAATGATGTTTATTTACCATCATCAAGCTCTTTTAAATAAGTTACAATGTCAGACATCAACATTCATTAGTTCTGCCTGATGACTTACAAATATTGCTGCAGCTGGATATAAATTGATGAAAAAAAGAATCCATGGCATGTTTTTCTAAAAGAAATTCATATCTAACACTGAAAATAAACAGCTTCCCAAAAGCTAATTAGAGCTAGTTAGATAGTCTTGCAAATTTCTATTTCTTTCTGACATTATCAGTCTAGCTTTCCCTTCTGAAACAGAAAATGTAAAGTTGACATGCTGCAAACCTTTTCTTGTTTCACATTCTGCTGGTCTTGTCACTTGAAAGCCCAGATCATCAGTTCTCTAAAACCTTGCTTGAATAGTGATCACATACTAATATAATAGTACATACTATTATATGTAATATAATAGTTAGGGTTAGGTTTAGGGTAAAAAACACTTTGGAGTATTTAAAAGAAGAGGCTGGAACACTTTCAAATCACATCAGAAAGACAAGCGTTTGTAAAATATTCTGCACATTTGTAACAACCACCCTCTTCTGCACAGAAAGGAAGGGAAGACAACTAAGTAGAACTTAATCTCTTAACTCTCTTAAATCTCTTATAATAGTACATACTATTATATTAGTATGTGATCACTATTATATGGCAGGAGTTGACCGGTCAAAAAGTAAACTTAAAATGTTTTGTAGCTTTAAAATATGAAGAGATTGTTGTGACTTAAGCACAACTGCTTGTAAGTGTGCCTCTATCTACTTCCATGTAGGATCAAAAGTGACATATTTGTAGATCAGATGAAAAAAGAAAATCAAAATTAAAAAGCACGGCCTTGCTTCAAGAAGGCCAAGCCGGCAACATTACCTTTTACTTAATAATTATTCAAACTTATAAAAGAGAAAAAAACACATATATGCATCATCTGCCTCAAAGGACCAAACTCAAGATACTGTAAATAAGGCATTTTTAACTTAAATCACAATTTTTAATTGGCTAGAGATGCATTGCATACTTGATTATACAACAGTCAGAACAGCACCGACACACAGGGCAAACAATGAAACAAACACTTGTTTACATTGATTTGATAACATATTGGGGGAAAAAAAAACATTTTTAATCAAAGAATAACTTTTTCTAAATGCTCATTGTAATATTGCATAAGCCCAGACAGTAATGTCTTTGATTTTGAGGAGGCGACATGTTTGGTTCTAACATACCAAGTGTTAGGTGTTACTGAATTGTTCAGATACTTAAACTGACATTCGGCGTTCTTTTGTGACATTGTCCAGACCTCACCACAGGCCTCTAGTCAGCAGTCCCTCCATCAGGACACACTGCTTTGCAATTAGCCTTACTTGTGTGTGTGATGTAACTTCTTTTTACATTGATTTTATTTTGTACAGTTGCCATGGTTTCAATTAGTTGATCTGGGGACATTTTGACACATTTGTACCTGCAAGTTCATTTTTGGATAATGCCAAAATTAAAAACAGGATATAATTAAGTAAAAGAGACTTTTATTATGCTAATATAGAAATCAGCATAAGAATGTTAAGCTTCCAGTCAAGCTATCCAAACCAACCTGGCTTTGTATGAACAAGTAATGTCTTCCCACACCTAAGATTAGATTTTGCCATTTGTCAAAAAAAAAAAAATGTGGAAGAATTTCAGCCAGGTTTTCTTTGCTGAATTTTTCTTCCTCTTTCTCAGCATGAACAATCTGTTAAGGGTCAGGCCACACCACCCGATATTACTGCAGACTTTAACCATATGCTTCTCCAAACACTCCATTTAGACTTTTGATTCATAACAAAAGAACATGTAAACTTAACGTCACAATCCAATAGCCAAACCTTCTCCTTCAAGGCATTCGAGTAAAAAACAGAACTGGACATTCCATCAATTATGGCGAGTCATCCTGATGTAGCAAAGCCAAACCATCACACCACCACCATCTTCGCCTGTAGATGTCATCTTCTCTTTTCTGAAATAGAACCAAAAATGTGATTCAATCACAAGTTGCCTGAAAATTCAATTTGCTTGATTAAAAGAAACACTAAAAAAATATGCAAATATCTGGTATTTTCATCATCACAATTTACTATGTCAGTGTCTGTGTTGAGTCTCAAAGTTGGAACAAGTTTTTTGTTAATACCTTAGCATCTCCGTGTTATAGAAATGTTATGTAACACCCTTACTATTTTCACTGAAATTATTAGCTTCCTTTTTATGTAAAATAATCTGAGTTAGAGCCACAGATAAAAAAAAAAAAAGATGCCTGTAATTTGCCTACAACAGCAGTTTTATCCAGGCACACTGCTCGGCAGAATCCAGCTCTGCTTTCAGACCACTTTTAAACCAGTTCTCTGCTGAAATGTTGTAGCTGTTTTGACGAGAGCTTTAAGATATCTTAATAGTCAGTGAGAAGAAGATATTTTTGTTTAGAGCAGGAAACATCTAAGGTCACCAAACCTTTCGAAGAGCAATGTAGAAAGGGCACAACACACAGCACACTTAAACTGTGTATGCTGTGTGTGTTTCCATTATCAACTTAAAGTTGCTTGTTCAGCTTAATCTATGTACATCTGACTGACCTTTCTCAAGATATCTTTTGTTTTTTAACATCCTCACAATTTCTCTCACAACTTACCGAGTCACTGGTCTACTGAAAACAATGCTGGTGGACAGAAACAAGCAAAAAAAACATTGATTTACTTTTGTAATTACTCAAGCGACGGAGTATGCAGCTGCATCTTAAATACTTAGAAAAACAGTAATACATTATGTAACAATCAGGATTTTCCAGATTAGTGTTTTTGTCCCTGATGCTGATGAATCAGCGACGACTGTGGCTCTGTGGGTAGAGTAGTCGTCTTGCAATCAGAAGGTTGTGGGTTCGATTCCAGCTTCTTCCTGCCACATGTCGATGTGCCCCTGAGCAAGACACCCAACCCCAAATTGCCTACCGAGCTGCGTATCGGTGTATAAATGTGTGAGTGCGATATAAGTTCAGTCCATTTACCATAAATATAAGCACAGAATTGCCTTTGGGTTCTGAAAACTCAGTAGGTTAAACGTTTATTCAGTATTACACAGTCTGCATCAGCATTGTGATTTTGTTCCACAGAATTCATTCACCAATGAATGAAGGTTTAAATTTCCCAAAAAAGACCAGTCTTCTCTACCCTTTGCAACTCTTTTGATCCCAATGTTTGTTTCAGTACTGCACCACGTTCACAAAGCAGTTTACAAGTGTAATCTCACCCGTCAAGTGTAACAACTGGGAGCATTTTCATAGATTTTTGTCTAGTGGCCATCTTTGTTCTGCAAATAAAAGAATAGACGCAGACTTGATGGAGAAACTCGTACTTTGATGCACCGCCTTTTTCTTTGATTTGTTGATTTGCTGCGAGGTTATTTATCTCAAGATGTATCCAGTGTTGCATTCAATTTTCACCAAGATCTTTTATTGATCAGACAGTTTGATCACTGTGCCATGCCTTCTCCACCACATCCTTTAGATTCTCAGTGTAGTTAAAGTCTGGACTTTGTGGTCGCCAATCCATGTGAAAAAATGATGTCTGATGATCCTGAACCACTCTCTCACAGCTTGGGTCTAATGAATGCTGGCATTGCTATCTTTGAATATATGGCCATAGGATCAGGGAAGAAATATATTTATTAATGGAATGGAATAACACGTCCATTCTGGATTTCTTTTCCAGCCACATTTCTTCCTTGAAGAAGATAGTTCCTCACTTTTCTTTCAGATTTGAGTAACTCCATGGACAGTTCATAACCTGCATTTAGTAGTTTATACTGTAGATTGTATGTTGACGTTTCCTTTGCCTGATGTCAAATTTGGCCCTTCATAAAAGGTCTTAATTGATGTAAGGCATTGAAATCCCTAAAATGCACAATGGACGCTTTGGTTCTAACGGAAAAAAGGTCCAGACACTTATAAACGTGTAAATACTTTTGCAAGGCACTGCATCCAACAAATGAAATGACTAACACGAATCAGAAAACTGGCGCCTGCATGAAGAGGGCCAACAATTGCTTTCTCACTGTAGAGCACCTCAAAACAACTTAAACTGTGTAATGTGACGTGTTCTTTATAAAACCCGCTTACAGTCTGGCTTTAATAGCTTCGCTCAGCAGGAGAAAGGTTAATTATCACATCCTGCTACAGACAGACAGGACACCTCCTCCTGTCAAACACGCACACAGACACGCGGCGTCAAGCAAACCTGTGTGTGTAAGTGCCACATAAAGATGTAATCTAGCATCTGCTCGTCCTCACTCCCCTCATCACACAGTTGAAGCATTCGTTTCTCCTCTCTTCTGCTGTCCTTTCTCTTCTACTGCCGTCATTATTCACGACATGACAGCGCCGATCGTGCTAATTTCGTTTATGTTAGGAAGAACTTGAGAGAGTCCCTTCTGATCTTGGCCCGCGGCTTTGATCCCGTTTGTGAAGAGGGTAGTTTGTTGGATCTTTTGAAGAAATGAAAACAGATGGGTGGAGGGAGGTATTTTGTGAATGTGAAGCTGGGATCCTTAGAAAATGATTACTGCTGTTTTCCGTGGAAGAAGGCCAGCAATTTGGAGCTAACAAAAAACAAAAAAAAGAACAGAACAGTGACATCTCAAGAAGAATCAAAATGAAGGGTTTTTTTTCATCTAAAATTTGTCAGCTCTGTTTTCATATCATGAACCCTCTTACAACTGCAGCTCTTGCGGTGTCCTACTCACTTCTCCTTGCCACTTTGTCTTTTGTATGAAGGATCTCTCCTTATCAGAGTGCATGTCTTTTTATCCCCCCATGTTTCTGTGCCCGCTTATTTGTGTTGTCTCCCATCCGCCTCCTCCCTTTCACCATCCTCACTTCCTTGCCAGTCTAGACAACGTCACTAGCAGGTGCCAAGTGTTGGGAGAGGTGGAGAAAATGGGGTGAGAAAGAATGAGGGAGGGTAAAAGGAAAAGAGCCAAGGGAGAAGGGGGAGAGTACGTGAGAATAGAGATTAATAGATCAAGCAAGACTGTGGTATGATGAAAGTTTCGAGGGGTATGGAGAGAAAGGAGAGTGATGGGTTAGGTTAGAGTGGATTGGGACAGAAAGTGGGAAGAGCGGTAGGGGGGGGGGATATACGAGATCAGAGCAAGCGCAATAGGTGCAGTTGGGGAAAAGAGATGTGAGAGATGTTATTATAATGTTCGGGTTGGATGTGTCGGGTGCTTCAAGGAGGTGGGAGAGAACATTGTGTCAAACGAGGGAGAAAATAATATAATGAGAGGTGAGGAAGAAAAGAGTGAAGTAGGAGGAGAAAAGCAGTGTGACAAAATTGCGAGGTGGAATGCACTATAAAAAGCGAAATTTGTGAGAGGATTAAATTTTAGCCAACAAAAAGATTTAGATTTGGATTAGAAATGTGTAACTATAGTATTCAGTATTGATTCAATTCTAAAAAGATTACTGACTATTTTTTTTGTTATCACAAATTCTACCAAAACTGTCATTCGTTGTATATACTCGCTGCGCTAAGCTAAAGATTCTCCCCAAACAGTTGTAGCTCCGGTTGACTTTGGTGTGGTTTAGACAGTGTGCATTATCCAGCAGAATCAATAAATTATGTGCCTGACTGATTTTACTTATTTTTGTAAGTGGCTTGAGTTGTTATGAGAGACCCTGCCTTTTATCCATTGAGCGCTGGAGATAAGCAGCAGCCCATTTTGCGCAAGGATAAGCAATGTCAGTTAATGAATGGATGGATGTTTACGAGATGCACTCAAAACAATTATAATTTCTAACATGAATTAATCCAGCATCATAGCAGATTGAGTTTTGAAGTGGTGCCCTTGTCATCACTTGTTTCAGCCGTATTCTCACCCGCACACACCAGAGTGAACTCTTTGAGCGTGATACTTTGCCTCTGTCTGAGTTGTATTTCTCAGAAAAATAAAAATAAAATGTCTGGCTTGAGGAAGAGGCTTGTCCAGCATAAAGTTCACTAAACCCTTTGTAAACCCCATCACTGTTTATAATTCCTCTAGCCATCTACTATCATCTTTATACTGTCATAGACATCCGTGATCCAGACGTTCACTTGTATAAACGTAAGGGTTATTTGAGCTTGCAATTTAAAAACTTTCTGATATGATACTGTTTTTACAAAGTTTATTACTGTTTTACTAGCATTTTGTATTTTTAATCACAAAGCAGTTATTTGTGAGTCTCTTGGACTCGCTGCTAAAGTTTCCCTCTTGACAAACAGAGATGAGGACAAACCCGTCCCCAAAGTGATTTTAATGCTTAGAATTTTATTAATTTGGCTGAGTATGAGGGTTTTTAAACTTTCTTGGAATTGTATTGGCTAAAGTGAATGTTAGCTGGTGAACATTTTTTAATTATATTAAAACGCTAAATCCTAACAGATTTTATTGGTAGTGTGTAAAACAGCGATGGATGGATAGATGGATGGAGTGTAAAAGAGGACACAGCATAGGAACAACGTTGTGCTTTTATGGGAGGACTCGAGCTAGAAAGAAAGAAAGGTAGGTAATAAGGCCATAGCTCACTCCTGTAGGTGTGTGCAAGTGTGTGTTTTATGTGCGTGTGTTTCTGACAAGCCCATGTGTGCACAAGTTGTGTGTCTGTCAGTTCTTCGGTATCGGAGAGGGAGCAGCCTCTATCCTATTAGTGACTGCCTCTCACTGGATGACTTATATGCACCTCGTTTTTCACCAGCAGCATGACAGCAGATACGGGGCAGAAACAAACACACGTGTGTGCACGCACACATGCACAGTCGTGCATCTACAGGAGCTGTGACAGGAGTAATCTGCTCGTCCTTCCTGATGTAAAAAAGAGCGAGTTCCATCAGAGCAGGAAAAATCTCGCAGCTTACCAGCAAAGTGTGAAATTGTAGAAAAACCTTTAGAAACCAATGTATCAACATACAAAGGTATTTGTCATTGAGGCTGGGAGTGAATAATAGCTTTAGGCAAGGTGGTTGAAAGTGGACCTAATTTCTTGTACTTATCAAAAAGTAATTACCATTTTGGTAGTGACTTATTGTAATTAATCACCACGTAATCTGTAATGTTATTCATTACTTAGCCAAGGCTGTCAAGGATGCATTCAGTTAATTAAAAAAGAATCAAGAGCGAACTGCCACAAGTTGTGTATTTAAAATCCAAAAAAAAAAAGAAGCCTTGGAAGAGCTGTTGCCTTAGATCCTCTGCAGCATCACACGGCCAACCTCATTTTCTTCAGATTGTATGATGTTCCCAGGTTGGAACACTTCTTTTGTCCCTCAAATTGTACCAATGGTCATTATGACAAAATACTCCAGGTTTAGTATCATCATTAGTATCAAAATGTATTGTTTATAAATTAATTTGCAAAATGTAATTTGGCTTATTTAAAATTGCTTTTACAGTGATGGCTTCTTCATCTCTTTGTGGCTTTTCAATTCGTGTTTGTGAAGGACTTGTTACACTGTGGATAATGACACTCTTATCAGCTTCAACCAATATATTCACAAGGTCACTGACTTTTAATCCCGGGTCAGTGAACACATTTTGTACCAAAATGCATTCACCTCTAGGACACTCAAACCTATTTCTTTTCTGATTGGCAGTATGAATGAATATTTCCATGCTGCTTTGATAACATTGATACAATTTTTATTTTTATTTGAATACCATGAATTCAAATACAGCCATGTTAAATAAATCAGAATGTATTAGTTAATTTTATCACTGAGTGAAGTAAATTATATGAATTAATTACAGAAACTAATGTTTTTGAGCCTTTATTTCTATTAAATGTGATGAGTTTTTTTTCAATGCAACTTATGGGAAAACTACACTTAAGTTTAGAATATTACAACAGACCAATAAAATAAAAATCCTATTTAATGTCTGATAAATTAACCTTATCGGAACAACATACTGATTTAATTAGTTGTCTCTGTGCTGCACTGCATCGATGCAGTAATTTATTCAAGAAGAGACCTAACCAAATAATGCTTGCATATAATAAACATTATTTTTTGAAGCCTGATTGCTTAAAATATACTCTTTATTGATCTTATGTGATATTTTAGTTTTCCAAGACACTGAGTTATTTAACACTATTAAATAAGTTATTTAATTCAAAAATACAAAAATACTCAACCACCTACTATCAATATTATATTATACATTATACATGATTTTGCTTTATGAACATCTAAATCTTTAAATAAATCTTGGAAAAACCTACAAAAAAAACCCTGAAGGAAATTTTGAACCAGGACAAAACTGCACATAAATACGCACATAGAGTTAAAACATCTTTTTAATCCAGTCTTGTCCTTTTAAAGTGAAAGTTCATTGGTGTTATTGTAATTTAGCAGTTTCATTGTGACATTTTCTCCCTGGAATGAAGATTGACCCCATCAGACTTTGCACGCACAGGGTTCCACGCCAGCCTGAAGACTAATGGTTTGGTCGGGAAACGGGTGGATTTCAGCATCTATGCTGTTGCTTTTACTCATTTTAATTAAATTTATGCGTATCCCCCACCCCACCCCACCCCCCGTTGAGAATTTAGGGCATCTGTTTTTAGTTAGAGGGGGGGGGAGAGAGAGAGAGAGAGAGAGAGAGAGAGAGAGAGAGAGAGAGAGAGAGAGAGAGAGAGAGAGAGAGAGAGAGAGAGAGAGAGAAAAGAGAAGTGGGTCACTTTAGCAATGGGACTGAGGGACTTCATTAGGACGCCTGTTGCAGTCTTTGTACGGCCATTCTTGCTCTTCCCCAGCATTCCCATTCAGCGCTCGTGGGAATCCAATATCAGCCTAACATTTGTGACCTCGTCAAAAGCAAGAAATAACCAGGTGTCAGGTCATCTTGGTCTCTCTTCTGCTTCCACAGTGGTGGCTTTCTGCCACCTTTCTTTATTTATTCAGTCTATATTAAAGCTCTGTCTCAGTTACCTCTAAAAGAAAAATGTCAAGTGTTACTTATTCAAAATTTTTGCCGTTTCCTAATGAGAAAACCTCCAGGCTTTGTGTTTGCAGTATAAGCAGTGGAATGCAATGATTCAGAGAGTTTTGTGTTAACGATGAAAGGAGATTAGATGTTCTGTTTATTAATGATTAATTGGAATAAAGCTAAAGTTTCTCCGCTTTAGAAGTTCTTCTTTCCTCTTATATCTCATTTGCCCTCACTCACATCCCATAATTCTCCACATCTGCCTCTCTTTCCTCTTCGTACTCTCTCATCCTTTTGTATTTTTCACCTCACCTCTGTGTGGAAGACACTTCTATTCCTCTTGCTTCATCTCCTCAGTCAGTCGCTCTCTTGCCCCCCAGCACAGCAGAGTCCAATATGTCTTTAAAAGTAGGACATCACTGAGTAATTTGTTGCACCTATGAAGTGATACTTCACAATTGTCACCATATTTCCATGTCTGCAGGCCCGCTCCAAGCACACAATAGTGGCTTCTTCTCAGGAGAGCAGGCGTCATTGCTTTTTCTTGTCACTGTGGTGTTAAGCAGAACTTAACTTGTTTCACTAAGACATGGCAGCTCTTCATGATGTAAGCTTTGTCATTTCACTGCACATAATTTGTTGCCATGTAAACCCTTTTGTGGTAGCTGTTCTCCATTTGTAGCCCATTTTACTTGGGCGGGGCGGTGAACACAGACATTTTGAATTGATTTATGTAGTAAATGTAATTTATTTGAATAGATTTAATATGCTATAATTATGGACATCCTCTTAAGAAACTGTAAAGACAGACAATGTTAGCAATATTTTCTTAAGACAAGAATTCATTTTTGTTTTTCACAAAGGTTTCATATATTACACCAAAAATGTGTTAAAAAAAAAATCTCAATCCTGTTCGGTCCTAATCATTTACCTAATCACATAAAAACACACACTTCTGAGCTCTACTTTTCCCCCTTTTAACCATGTGGCTTACAGCACAGTGCGGTTTTTGTGTGGATTTTTTAACCACCAGGGGGCTCTGTAACAGGAAGTGAAGTCAAAATTGGAAATCAAAGAAGAAAGTGATAATTTTTATTTGGAACAAGCACATGCTATCAGCACGCACAACGGAGGAATTTCTTCAAACACGTATAATGTAGCTTTTAAGTTGAGGGCTAAAGATCTGGCAGTACAGGAGGGAAATAGAGCTGCTGCACTTAAACTCGGCGTGAACGAAGAAAATGGTTTGGCGTTGGAGACGGAGGGCCTCGTCCTTAATATATCCATCAGATTTGCGTCCTTATGGAAAACCGAGAACGGTGGAAATACCAGCGGCTTATAGTCCTGTGCGGCTTATATATGTACGTTTCCAGTTTTGTTTTGTTTTTTTTACAAAATAAAATAAAAATTGTAGCTGCAGCTTATAGTATGGTGCACTTTATAGTCCGGAAAATACGGTACTAGCTGTTGTCGGTTCTTGACTTTAACTGGATATCACTTTGCAAGACATGTTTCTCTTAATGAGAAATACAGCAGTATGTTAAAATCACATGGTCTCATGAGATTTTTTAAGGTCATTGTAAAAAGACTTACAATATTGGTATTGAAGTTTTGTGACCTTTAAATGCCCATGTTGTTTACCTTGGTTCATTTTAAACTATTTTTTGTTGCTTTGATTTTGTTGATATGTAAGGATAACTGTTTTCATATCATTTCCAGAGTTGTAATACAATGCTGTAATAATTACATGTTCTCTTGTCTTTCCTATTTTGAAAAATGTCTGAAGAAACTGGACCTCTGTGTGAGTTCATATTTATTTCACCCTCTAAAGGGAATTATTCAACGATTAGACTCAATTAAATGACATTAGATCAAATTAAAATGTATACACACTCTTAAAAAGCAGTGTGTGAATGACATCAATGGGGAACTGTTTTGGGGAAATCGGCTCAAGTGATTTTATAGAACAAACAAGAAGAGAAGCAAATAAATGGATAAATATCTTTTGGCTAGTTAGGTTCAAGAACGTGAAATTTTAAACAAAAGCGCGATTCAGATGAATCCAGAGCAGCACCAGAAAGCATCTCCTTCACAGATGTGTGAATTCAGATTTTCTATTTGTTTCCTGTCGGCCTTCCAACCCCACAGATGTGTGAAGATGGGCTGATTTTGCTGTTACAAACACTCAAACATGGGACTGCACTTAAGCCTGCATTAATAAATTTTTCAAAGGGCTGCACAGCAAGCTCTTAATACAAGAGTGACACATCATGTGACATGCGTGGAGCTTGCACACTTCACTGTCTTCACCAGCTATTTGCAAAACCCTTGTTTTTTGTAAAAAATCTAATCAAGTGTGTCTTTGAAACTGTCACTGGTTTGTGTGTTGGGGAGGATGAAAATAAATGTCAACCTGCAAAGTATTTTTGTTCTCCCCCCTCCATTTATTAGCCTCTATTCCAGCTCCATCAGATGGACTATTAGTGTCGAGAAGATTATAATTATTATATTGCTGCTCTTTTCCACCTGCTGCTGTTAGTTAGGTGACCTTTTGGAACAGGTCTAATTAGCTGTGGATCTATTCAGGCTGGGCAGGTCTCCATTTGAGTCATCATCAGATCAGCTGCTTTCTAAACTTGCCATTCATTCCTGAGCAATTAGTTGACCCACAGAGCGTTTATTACAGACTGTGAAGGGGAATTTTCAAAAGTGGGAGTAAACCCTAAACTGCATTGTCCTTGTAGGAAATAGTTTGGTGTTCTGAAATTCTGTCTCAAATGTACTATTGGTTGAGATAGTTTAGCTGTTTTCCCAGGCGTCAGATGGACTTTGCTGTGGCTGTAGGATTTTTATTATTTTTTTGGTTCTCGCTCTAATTGGCATTTATGCAAACACCCTTCTTGTCGACTCCAGTTTTCAATGGGTTTTTATTTGCTAGAGGTTACAAGACTGTCTGCATGTTCACTTTGTACATAATGGCTATAATCAGAGTCTATGAAAGAAAAAGGCTAATTCCAATGATCTGAGATGCTTCTCAGAAACTGTGATCTGATGCTGCATGCAGAATGATCAGACATTACTCCAGTTCTTTGCTATTTATACACTGCATTCTAATCCTACAAATTATCTAATCATTTGTTATCATCCATTGTTAAAGCATTTAATAAAAGATGCAACAAAATGCAATAATAATTGTTCTCCTTTATTACTAAAATAAATACTTATGGAACATCTTAAAGTAATATTGAAGTGAAACAGTGATCGGATTATATCCAGCTAAAATCCAACATCTTAACGTCTCCATTAGGTGTAAATCTATATTAGCTGGTTTGACTGGTTTGGTTTATTCCATGAAACTTAATAAATCATTTATGTTTGTCTTCAGTGGTTATTTACAGAGAGGTTGAGAATTATGCAGACAGGAAGTGAAGTTCGGAGGCAGCGAGCCAACAATGACCTACCAATATGAAACAAGAAATTTCTGATGGAAGTAACTGTAATATAAAGGTAAAGCAATGGAAAAAGCTAAAATAAAGCAGTTCTAGGTGAATTCTATCTAGCTGATTTTTAGACTGTTTTCTTTTCAGAAAAGGTTTACATGCTGTCTTTTTGATGTCTTCGGTGTTTTTTTTTAATGTTTCTACCTTTACTTTTCATCTATTTATTAACTTCTTTTTATTTCTTTTTCACACTGTCTATGTAAAGCCCACCCCGGAAAACGTCCGGGTTAGACGAATGAATGCATTTTAACTAAAACTCTTAGGTGTGAAAATCCTTGTTAGATGGCGTTTAACTAAAACTCTGAGGTGTGAGATTAACTGAAGTCCTACAAAGGGTGCATGTTTTAATGTTTTTATCTTTTTTAATCTTTCTTCCTTTTAAAAAATTCTCTTTGTCTTTCTGTTTATTCACTGTCGCATGCTGTTTTTATTTTATTTATGTAAAGCACTTTGAAATGCCTTACTGCTGAAATGTGCTATACAAATAAAGTTTGATTGATTGATTGGTTGATTGATTGATGCTCTGTTTTCAGTATTTGGTGTACAGAAGAAGATTGGTGGTAGCTTGTCGCCCCCTGTCTGCATTTTTTGTCCGTTTCCATATCTAAAAGACATCTACGTACATAACCAACAAATGCCAGTGTGCCTGAAGTCTAAAGACTTATGAAAATATGTGTTTGCATAAATCTCTGTTGATGTTTTTGAGACTGGCATTTTTTTCTAAGATGGTTGACGTCTACTTTGGTTTATGCTTCTCTTAAAGTAGCCATTAGAGTCAGCCTCTAACTAATCTGGATTTATGCTAAATGAAGAGGCCAAGAAAGCCATCTGCCTTTATAATCCCCTCGCTTTAATAATTATTTAAATAATAATAATACCACTAAGGCAAATGTTGCATTGGTAAATTATAGTTTTCTATATTTATTTTGTCTTGCAGAAAGTAAACGATATCCAGATGTGTGAATGCTGTTAAAAGCTGTGACTTAAACAAAATATTAAAGGGACAACATTGGTTGCTAAAAAAAAAAACAATTCACCTTGAGAGAGGTTGTTTTATTATAAAGACATAGCCAAACAGAGGATGTTTACTCAGCTACACTACCATAAACTTATGTAGATGTGAAGATCTGTTGGGAATGCTCCATTTTAGTGCCAGAAACACAGAGCAACTTTACACAAGAAACAGAAAAGAGCATCATATTTTAAACATGAGGTTCTTTTAATAAATGTGTTAGTTCTTGCAAAACATTTTTTATGGAGAAAGAAATGATTCAAGCTGAAAATTTATTTGCACTAAGTGTGACAAGTCATGTACAAGCTAGCGCTAGCACAGCAGTGGAGTTAGTCAATGTAAGAAGCTTGAAAAATAGAAGTTTAAGAGCTTAAAGCCAGTTTTAAGTTGTTCACATTGAGTAACCAGCTACAGAGATTAATGTTGTAATTTTAAGTAATAATTGTGTGGAGAACAAAAAAATCTCCCTGATAAAAGTTCCTCCATTGCGGAATCTTTATGGATCGCATGATGGTTATCTACTCAGCTCTCTGCTTGTGACAAACATGCTTTGTAAAAAAGAAAATAAAGAAATAATATAGTTTTGATTGAGTCAACATTATTTATTAGAGTGTTCAGGGGTTCCAGTGTTTGAACACTAACAAAAACACAAGCTTATTATCTTGCATCTGCAAGGTCTCCCATAGACAGACGTTTGGTAGCATCTCTGTTTTCCCAAATGTGCTGTCTGTAAGGTTGTACGTTATTTCTGAGGAAATAACTTCCCCAGAAATAACAAGTGTGTAGCAGTAGAGTCACACATCATGTACAAAGGCTATATTGTCCTCAATTCGGCTGTCCTGGGCTCAATTCCCAATCTTGAGACCTTTGCTACATGTCTGTTTCCTTTTGCTCTCAGCCCATTTCCTGTCTAGAAACCAGTCAATAAAGGCTATATCAGTGCCAAAAAAATGTAAAATTAAAAATGAAAAAGAAATGATACCTTGTGTTACAATGATTAACCTTAATTAACGGTTAACCTCTGTGCCAGTCTCATCTTGAAACCTCAGTTTTTCCTCCAGGTCTGCCCTGGATTCAACTTCACAATTAAGCACCACCATTTGTTGTGTTTGGCACTTAGGAAGCCCCCAGAAAACACTTGGAAGTGTTTGTAACATGAAAGATCAGGAATCAATGAACATGTATACTTTTTCATAACATGTTTGATATCACAGCTGCACAATATTAGGAAAACAGCATAAACCAGAACATGCAATCACAGTATTCTGAGATTTCTTTGTATTCTAACAGTTTTTTGTTGATCCTGTCTATAACTTTACTTCACAATAGGATTAAAGTGAGAACAGACTTATGTTGTGTTTTTTTCTTTTATGATTTTTGATGCCTTTTTTGTATAATTACTTTTTAAGTATAGTTGTGTGCAAGTTGAATGCATCTTATTCCATCAGGGACCCTTCCAGTCTTAAGTGTGGGAGCAAAAGTTCACACTTTAGAGCTCAGTTTTATTTTGCAACCATTTTGTGTATCTATCATTTATCCCCATAAAATCCTTAATCATCCCTATTACTTTGTGTTGCTATTTAGATACTAGGCATGCATAGCTCCCACCAGCTATAAACAAGTACGAGTTGTTTATGCAGAACAGTGTTGTGCTGTTGTGATCCCCTGCTGCTGGCTTGACCCACAAAATAACTTCCCTAAAATTCTGGAAAAAAATTTGGATCAGAGGCTGCAAATAGATTTCCAAAAGAGTAAACATGTTTACAAACTTATTTTAGCTGCTGAAATGTTGTCTCTAGAAAATTGCACTGTGGGTGAGCACGTGATCGTCAGACACTTCACACTTAAGTGACGGTGTAAGAAGAGACGGTGCTGCTCGAGGAAATCTGTGCGAGGAGATGATGTTTGTGGGCCATCATGTCAGTGTTATGGGTGGCCCTCAGTGTGCTATTCCACTGTAACTGGGCTTAAAGATGTATGTCTGCAGCCCGTTCCGCTGCCCAGCTCACCCACTTGCCTTGATGTTGAGTTCAGTTGACAGAAGCCCTAAGAAGAGTGTTTCACACATGCTGAGTGAAGCCAAACCAAAGTAAGCCTCGTTCCACTGGGCTGCCGTGGTTAGGGGTTAGACATCACAAATTATCTGGGCCATCGGCGTGCAATTCAGTGCAGAAATAGTTTGCCTCATGGTGTGAAAATGGTACGAGAAAGCACTTTGCTGACCTAAATAATCTGCAGCTTTGCCCTGAATCCCATCCGCCACCAGCTGAAACCTGCAAGAGGATGTCCAGACACAACACGCAGATATGAATTCCCTTCTAATTGACTCTCGCAGAACAGTCAGTTCAGCCATTTAACATAAAAAGCCTTCAAAGGCTGCTGTGAAGGGTTCCCATGGGAGTTCTCTGAGAGTTTCAAAGTAGGGAAAAAAAGGGCCTCGTAGTGGGTGCCACTTTATCACACAAAAATCAGGGAGGAATCTACAAGTACATCCGCTCACACCGATTCTGGATAAACATACAAGATCTTCTATAAAATCTGCATTAGATTTCCAGTTTTCACACTTCCTTTCAGACACAAATTTGCTGGGTCTTTAATTACATCTACTGGGCAGATACAGGTGAGCAAAATAGGTCAGCAAGACTGGAAAAATATATATACCTCTTGAATCTTTTTGCATTTTTTTCTTGTTACAACCACAAATGTCATTGTGTTCAGTGGTATGTATGTGATATGCAAACAAAAAGTAGCACAGAATTTATATGAGCTTCAAGTGAAAAAAATAAAAAATAAATAACTGCAGCATGCATTTGTACTCAACCTCTTCTCCCCTGAAGCCCCCAAATAAAACCCATTGCATCCACGCAGCCGCATAAGAAGCATGTTTATGTGTTAAAAAGGCCTGGTAATTACATACTGAATTTCTGACGGGTCTTGATGTTTACAGACACCTCTGCATTCAATCTGCTATTTTGCAAAGAAGAATTGGTGAAAGTTTTTTGGACAAGTAATACTGATCAGAGATTGCTTTGTAATATTAAATCATGGCTTAAAACTGGAGGAGATCGTTTTAATCCAGAAAAACAAATGCTGTATAGATAAAAATCACTTATTTTTATTTTTACTCGAAAAATAAAAATAATAGCATATTTGGATCATTTGTCTTCTGTTTCACAGTTATGCACAATTTTATATTGGTCCATCAGATAAAAATCCCAGTAATTAAAATCTGAGATTTTAACTGGACAAAATGTGTAAAAGTTCAAGGGTTGACAATAAATTTGGAAGGCAGAGGAAGACTACACAGTTAAGTCAAAATCTCAGATAGATATAGAGGATAACTTAATCGCACCGTAGTTCTCTCGCAAGCAGATTTTTACAGCTCTCGCATTATTAGGGAAGAAACATGATGCAACTGGAGAAAGAATCCAGGGACGAATGTGTCATCAACTGAAAATAAAGTGTGAACTAGTTTTCACACACTGTGTGCAACAAGCATTTGCCACAGTGCACATAGTATGCACAAGCTGGGGCAGCAGAGAAATCTATCACATCTTTCACAGATCATGAAAGCCAGGCACAGACATGGACTCATCAAACGGCTTTTCGATTTCATTACGTAAGACGCTCCTGCTGCTGCTGCGACCTGAAAACGGCTGGTGTTTGTGGGTCAAAGAAAGCAACAGTAATGACACACGGCCTAGTTATCATTCACTGTTAAATCACTCATCATGTTTCCATCATGAAATCCCTGCATTTCAATGTATGCTGCCATCATCGACTGGCCCGGTTTGTTAAGTCGGTCAGCGGCGCAAATTCAGGAGTGGTGTAACAGCGCAGACTGGTGGCGGCTGCTTGCTACGACATGTTATCTCTCTGTTAGCCGGAGGCAGATTCTGACCAATCAGTGGTGAAAAGAACCATTACCGTTTGTTCTAGTGTAAAATTATACGTGTGTTGTGGGAGACATGTGTCAAACTTTTTATATAGTAGCTATTTACTGCAATAAAATTCTTTAAAGGTTTATTTTTTACATGTTTTAGTTGCTTTCAAGTGTGTAGTTTTGTCATGATGTCATGACAAGAATAACTGTGAACCCGTTACTAATCCTCTGAGACCCTCTCCACATCTGAAGTGATTTCTCTTTTTTTTTTTTTTTTTTTGGTATGACTCAGTGCACTCTGCCGTACCACGAATATTGAATAAGAGTCTCAGGTCAATGCAGTGACCAAACACTGGAAAACACTGAGGAGTGATGTCTGGATGTTGTGTGTGTATGTCGACGTGTTTTTGTATTCACATTTCACACACCTCTATGCTCGAGCACCCACCTGTGTCCTAATACAGCCCCCACCCACTCTCCTCACCCATCAGTGTAAGCTTCCTGTACTCAAGTGCAGTATGCTTTTCCCACCTTGTCTTGGTTTTTTTTACCCTTTTTATTCAGCCCCTTCTCCCCCTCGCAGTCTGCAAGATTTGCACACTGCTGCTGTGGAAGGCCCTAAAAGCCTTAAAAGCTCCCACTGTAGGAGTTGAGCCAGGGCTGTCCATTTGACCCAGACTGCTTTTGGAACATCTTTGTCGTTGAACTCTGGCTTCTCTGTGGGGGAAAAAAAAAAGCCTCGGCTTGAACGCTGTAAACATGAACACACCCACAGTTTTATACACATGTGCACGCAGTCAGAAACACAGGGAACTTTTAGAAAGTGAGACTTGGCTTTAAAAGCTCTGAGTTCTGAAAGACTGAGGCACTGTTCCTAATCCCTTTCCCACTTTTTTTTTCTTCTCGTATCTCTCCCCCCAACACCCTCTCTTTCTGTCTCTACCTCTTCTTGTGTCTTGTAGGAGAATTCTGGGGAGATTTCGTGCTCTTTTATTCCTCAAGGATGAAGCAGCACAGTGAATCTGTGTACTGAAGCAAGGTAAGCACTGATCATGGTGTTGCTAAAACAGAAACGTGAACATATTCTTCAACTTTCACTCTCCAATGCAGATTTGTTTCCTTACTGATTTGCCCACAGCAGGCATTAGCATTTATGAATAGCAATTTTCAGTATAAAAGTATGTACATGGAAACTGTAAAGGAAAACAGCAAAAGTGATCAAAGTGTTTTTTCAACTTTTACATGAGAAATAATTTGACATAGTTACTAATAATATTAATGTTATCAGTATCTTCATTATTAAAACAATCATATGGAGTGAAGATGAAAATATTTTTTGTTTCCAAATTGCATGAAACAGCACTATACGATTTTTTCCATTTATAGAGCGTTGATGTGTAATAAGGTTGTCAGAGATGGTCTGCTTGTAGTTTGCTAAAAGGAGTTTTATAAAAGCAGTACTGTAATAGGGACAATACAGTACAAAATGTTGGATTTGGAGTTAATTTTATCAAGAATGAACCTAATTGTATTTTGTATTAAATGGTCTCTGGATATCAAAATTCAAAGAATGCAACTCCTTTATTTTAAATTTAAAGTATCTATGATTATTATCTTTATTATAATTTGATAGTTATGTCGATAGTTAATATCGCTATAGTAAGTAAATTCTGCTGCTTGTTTCTGTGCTGAAGTTCCATTTCATGCACACTATTGCTGCAAATAAATATGTGCAAAAGCAAAAATATAAGCCCAGATAATTAATTTGTTCTTTCCTTCTACTAAAGTGTTCCTGTATTTAAAAAAAAACTATGCAGAAATTACTAATAAGTATTTAAAAGTGGTATGACATGAAGGTCACACGCAAAAAGATAAAGAAATAATTTTAAATTATATTGGATCCCTAGTCGTAAAGGTCAATACAGCTATAACACAGGTGATTTAACTAGAACTCGGTCCTCAAATCAAATTCTGCCCAGGGCCTCAATAAATGTTTTGCCAACTCTGGGAGGATAAAGTCACCAATTAATTTTGTGATCTGTCAATTTAATTGTTGTCTTTCCAGTGTAGTGTGAAAGATCTGTAATTGTTGTATTAACCCTCCAAACGTCTTGGTTCAAGTCTACTCTGCATCCTTAAAACTAAAACCAAACATGGAGAAGCAGCATTCAGGTTTTATGCTCCTCTATTTTTAAACAAACTCCCAGAAAACCACAAAGATACAAAAGCAGAGTTCATTTAAATAAAAGCCCATTTGTTCAGTTGGCTTTGATTAAAAATAACTGAAGCATCACTAATTTCAGTCTGTTGTTTTCATCACGTGCCATACAAAACACTTGCCTTGCTATGCTTAAATGCAGAAAAAAACCACAGAGCTTAACCTTGTGTCAGCTCTAGAATTACAAAAACAAAGAGATATAGAGAACATGTTTGCTCTGAGACACTGACTGAAGAAAGGGAACAGAGAGGAAGACTTGATTCTCGGGAACAGAAAGTGAGTGAAGACACTGTCGACAGGATTAAAGTTTAACCAAACATCACCAGCCCCCAGGAGAGGCAAATCTGCTGCCATCCGCAGTGGACAGAAGGCAGGAAAAGACATGCAAAGAGACAAGACAAGACAGAGCAGCGATCCCCAGCTGTCTTTAAAAACTGCTGCCTCTGATACATTATTGAATATGCGGCTCTCCAACGCATCGCTGAGCCTTCTTCCCGTGTTAGTGTTCAAGTTTGCATAGCGTCACTGCTCTAAAAATAAAGCATTCGCTCATCCTTTCCCAGTTTGTTTTAAAGATGCAGAAGCCGCATGAAGCTGGTGCATGTTGCTCTGAGTGCCACTTTCTCCGTTCAGAGGCTGGCTGGAATTTGAGTTTGCGTTTGACTCATTTTTGCTATCGAGCCTCTGAAGTACAAAGAAAAGAAAAGCAGGCTCAGAGATTTGATCAAACTCTTTGAAAGTATTCTTGGATGATGTGCTGAGGATTTTGAGGCGAGCTGATTGCTTCAGTGGTTCTCCTCTGTACTGTACGCAGAAGGCAGGAAAATAGCACCGTGGGGATTTTTTCGGAATCAAACAGCATGTTAAACATCAAATCTTTGTCGAGTTGCACAACTCATCTACTCCTCCTTTTTTTTTATCTTCAGTAAGTTACATTTGAGCCGTTGTTGTAGAAGTTCACATTCTTAAGACTTTCTGCATGTGGAGTAACGGGTGGCCCACCACCCTGCAAGGATTAGATAAAGGATGGATGGATGGATGGATGGAGGAAGTACCAGGTGTAATCTACAGGTGGCAGCAGAGTAACATACCTAACAGGAACGCACTTGAATGGCCCCTTTTGAACAGATAGCACCTCCATAGGCCCCTCTATCTAGTTCTCTGTCTGCCTCATCATCGCTACATGTTTTGAAGCAAATCATTTTTTGTAGGACAGGAAGGAAAGAGGACACACCAATCAATATGATTTTTTTGATGAGTATTCAATTGTCCAAACATGTCTTCTCTGCTCTCTTTCAGCTCCCACATTCGAACTTCAACGGCGAGGATGAAACATGAGCAAAGGTACGGTATGTTTGGTCTTGTTGGTTTCCGCGCAAAGAGAGGGAGGGAGCCGCTGTTTGCAGTCAGTCGATTTGGAGGCGTGCGTCTCCGTCCCCTGACTGATGTTGCAGTGACATGATCGGCTTGACTGCTAGTAGCTCTTTGTGAGGTTGCTATAGTGACTGTGGATTGAGTGTTGGGGAGACCAGAGAGGAATACGAGGGTGCAGAAGGGGGCGGAATGGGAAATGAAGTGCCTGGTGCCTCTGGCCTGTGAGGCTCATTTGTGTGTCTGTGTTTGTACTTTGGAAGAGAGTGGATGTGATATGTAAGTGTTTATCTGTATAGGGAATCCAACGATAAAGAGCCACTCATCTGTGTAATTGGGAATTTGATCAAGATAACTCACAAATGCACTCAGGCAGGCAGACAAACATCAACTCTTTGTAGGAGTCACTAAGACGTAGAAACTGTGACAGCTAACGTGTGGGCTGAGGGTATCCTGCTTTGCATCAGACACACACAAATCAGTGGGTCGCTCTTCATTTTGCTTTTTGGTTAATTGCACCACCAAAGAAATGACGTGTGAGCTCACGCCAGCAGACAAAATACCTCCATGAGCATATACAGCAACTTAAACACACATTGCAAAGTTAAGATATAGAACAGAATAGAATATCATTTTAATATTGATGATACAGTTTGACTAGTTTCAGTGCACAACCCCGCTATTTTGCTAAGCAAAGAGTTTATTGCTTTTCCATTTATCCCTAGTTGGGCTTTAACATAATCAACAGAACATTCAAACAACCAACTAGTTAGTATTATATTATTCTGGAGATCATAATAATACACATACAATGTCAGTATAACAAATTTGGAGTCGAATAAAATAAACACATAGTTTGCAAATAAATCTTTTACTGTCTTTATTAATACTAAAAATGTTAGTTTTTCTTTTTTGCTTAACTAGACCATTCCAATATGCCAAATAGCAAACTAATTTGAATTGTAAACACTTAGGCTGCTGAGCATTTCATAAATTCATATGAAATGCTCATATTTAACAAAAAGTTAAGCACTTTTTTGCCTTAACTATTCATAAATGCAACTGAACTCAAGCTTTTATTTTGAAAAGCTACAAACTCCCTATGACCTTACGCCAGGGATCTTCAGCTTCAGGCCTTTTGCTTTCGGCTTTTAGATGCGTCTCAGCTTTAATACACCTGTGTTAAGTAATGAGATCAATAGCAGGACACTGGAGAACTTGACTGCAAACTGAGGAGATAATTCAACCACTGATTCAGCTGTGCTGGCCCAGGGACAGATCTAAACGATGCAGGCCACCAGGCCTTGAAGACATAGTTGAAGTCCCCAGTCTTAAATCACAGAAAGTGTAAGTTCATTCTGTACCCAGCTTCCCTAAAATGATAAAACAGACAGGACAGTCTTGATTTTTTTTTGTTTGTTTTACAAATTCATTTGCATAGGCTTAAAAATGTTTTTAAAGCTTCTTAATTTGCCAAAATTGATGTCCTGCCCACATTTGTGATTTTTAGTACACTTAAAGGTAGATCAGGGTCTGACAACTCAAGTCCTAGAGGGCCAGTGTCCTGCAACTTTTAGATGCTTCTCTGATTCAATACATCTGAGTCAGATAAGCCGGTCATTGACGGGTCTCTGGAGAACTTGACTACATACTCAGGAGGTAATTCAATCTAAAAAAAAATCTAAAGGTGTCAAGACACCGGCCCCAGAGGACTGGAGTTGCTTAACGCGGACGTAGATCTATCCCATCAACCAGGCTTTTTAATGTCCTAAAAACCATAAACCACCCTTCCTTCAGGAGGATGACAGAGACTTACGTGTTATAAAATTATAGTAATAGTATAATAACAGGACATCATCTTGTGTTGAATCCTCTAAATCATCCTCTGCATCCTATTCTATTTTGTACTTTCCTGGCACATATTGCCATTTTATAGCACAACCAGTTAACTATGCTACTTTAAGTTGTTCTAAAAATATACAATGTACATTTAAAAAAACATTGATTAATATAAATTTAACTTCACATAATAGCCATATCTGATGCCTGCCTTAAAATTGGCTTCTGTTTCTTTTAAGAAGCTCCTACCCTTTCCAGAACTTTCCCTTCTGCATGTCGTAACAACAGTTTTCCTCTATGATTCCATTCACAACCTTTCTTAGGAGAGTTGGACTGAGAAGTAGTTTGAATGACAGCCAGCAGATTCGCATTTCCACCAGTTGTTTGCTAATTGCTGCTGCCACTAGTCTAATGGGGCTAAATGGGAAAGACACGGATGAGGGGCGCTCTGCAGGGAGGAAGCTCTGCTGGAGACTGCAGCTCCAAGGAGGAGCTTTGGGTAAAATGGCGCATTGTATGAGCAGGCTTTGGGACGCCTCCGCGTGGCTGCTCTGCAAGATTCAAAGATTTCTCAAACATGCAGGAATAAATCACAGCAACACTGATGAGGAAATAACATAATATGACATGAAGCTCAAAAGTCGCTCTAGTGCCAGTGTCTGTCTGGTTATGGCTCTTTTTTTTCTTGTGCCCTGTAGAGCAGCTAACAGGAAGTTATCTGACATTCTAACAGCTCCAACTTTCCAAAGAATGCAACTAACATCAGAAACGCATTAAGATATACTCTTCAATGCATTTTCTTTACGGAAAGATAAATCTGTGACCTAATCAACAATAAACATATTCTTCACAGCACAAATTACACATTTGATGTTTTACAAACCTATTTGAAGAAAATATACTCCGTCCTTGTTCTAACACGACTCCAAGCAATTTCTTTTGTGACTATAGTTTTTCATCTTAGAAAGAAGTTCAGGAATGTTAATAAATCTTTCCAGATGTAAGCGAACAGGCCAAGGTAGGAGCGAGAACATGCCCACACACAGGTCACCTGAATCATCCTCTTGATTCCTCCTGACAATTAAAGCAAAGCCGTGGACCTTGAATGATGCCTCGCTCCTTTGTATTTAGGCTCTTGCCCAAGCCTTGGGAATAGAGCATTGGGAATTAGGCAGCTGTGATGCATCTTCCCACTCATCAAATATAAATTAAATTCCACTTGGACCAGATACCTCAGTGGTATCACAGGTGGTTTCCAAGGTCTTTCTTATATCCATTCAAGCAGCTTGATCTTATGTTCCCTCATCCCACGCTGTTTCTTTGTGAATACAAGACATTAGGGATGAGTCAGTCACAAACCTACATTTAGTTAATCTGATATCATATTTCTGATTTTGGATACAATGAAAGAACAAGTAACTAAAATAAGGTGTGTGATTTTTTTAAAATTTTTTAGGAGTAAGTCAGCAAGGATGTCTGCTAATCTGTCACAGAGAGCATATGATGTTGTTCTTCTTACTTCACGTTCAATAAACCCAAATAGTACATACAGTAATATAGACTCATCTGTTTCTGAATAAATATAACCATGTTAAGTTACCAGAAGTGGCTATGGTCTGAACAGCTATTCCAACTGCAAACGCATGCTCCAGAACCTTTCAAACCATTGTTTAAACCTCTAGGAGCAACCAGATGTAATTATGAAGCATCTGCCTGCTATGAAAAGTAGTCATTGAGTTTTGTTGTAAAAATCTGAACTTAACTCTAATGATGAAACAGGTCATCTTAAAGAGGCGATTCTTGTTTCAGAAGCGAAGCAATAATCTTAAAAGCCTCAGTAAAAGTGATTCTGGACTGTTAAATAAGAATGTTCCTGAAAGTTAAACAAATGACAGCAGGAGAATATCCTATACCTAGGTTTAGTTAATGTGTTCCCATGTGAGCTGCCTCAGGTGAACCAATCTTTTTTTGGGGTAACAAATTAAAGAAACCCTCAGGCTCCCATGCCAACACACAGCAAAACCATTCTTGTGCATGTCCCCGTGTATCTTCAGATTGTGCAGTCTGGTGTGTATAATAGTCATTGTGAAAGAAATAATATGCTGTACTATACAGGGATGGCTTCACACAGGGATTACACTTAGATGATTCCTCAATAGAGAATTTAGTCTCGGGTAGCCGAGCTTAATCCGCGGCTGTGGGAGCAGACCAAAGTAGTGTAGAGCTGTGACCAGATATGACAAAGAACAGAGTGCTGCCAGATTAGTTCATACAGGAACAAGGCCGAGGGTCTCTTGACAGCTTTTCCTAAATCTCACTGCTCTCGCTAATGCAGTCTGAAGGAAAGTTTGTCCTCTTTCTGTCCTCTTGCCTGTCTTACTGACTCGCGATTTTGGTCCCTATGTCTCAGCTAGATGTGAGAACAGAATGTGTGCCTGCGTGGACCTCTGCGAGTGCTATCGCTTCATTAGTGTTGAAGATTTTTGGGTCAGCTGTAGCCTTGTTCCCACTGTTCCATGTGCTGTAATTACCCTCACGTGAGTCACATCTGATAATTAGGATAGCCTCAGCAGGACTCGGCAGTACGCACACGCACATACTGGGTACATGCACACATGGGACACACATACACACTCATCACTCATTAGTGGAGAGCTTACCATCCAGTACAGCACTAATGGGATTACCGTTGCTGAGGGCTTCACTCATCAACCTCTTACTCCTCTCTCTGCTCGCTATCAAGAGCAGTTCTTAAATGCCGAAAAGGGCTGAGTCGCTCCATGAAGTGCCCCGGTGTCCGTTTGGGCTCAAGACCATAAGAACATAAAAGCACAACATGACTGGTTTTACTACCACCGGACCCTTCTCTCGTTCTTCATTTACTGTAACTTAACCCTTGTGCGTGTGAGTACTGAGGCAAACATAGAGGACTATGGCAAATGATACAAGTTTTACGGGTGTGGGGTCGGTTGGACCCCATTTGTAAACACAAGGGTTAAAAGACATAACCAAAAAAAGAAGAAAAAAAAACTAATTTTCAGTTTTTCCATGTTGCATTGTCCATCAGTTGTTTTGTAACTAGGGCTCACATGATTCACATACATCCTTAAAACTTAGCTGCACGAAGCAGCATTCCCTACTACAGCCAGACTTGTCTTTTATAAACAGAAGTATGCAGCTTTGCAACCTCACGTGGCTGGAAACTGGATTTATTGAACAATGATGTTTTTATTAAAAAAGTTTCAACTACTATACTGTCCGTACTGGTACTCTGTCATGCAAGAGCAGAGTAACTCTCCAATATGAAAAGGGACTCTGTGACTTATACTTGGTATATCTAGAGCTGTAGCAGTACATCCAGCTCACAAGACAAGGCAATGCATGATATTGAACTGGTATGAAAGGATATTTTTTTTCTTCATGTATAGGTTACAGGTTACAAACTGGGTTTTAAAAAAAGTCTGGAATCTATAGAATAATCTACAATAATTTATGTCTTACTCTTTGATTGTCCAATTCAAAAAAAAAAAACTTTTAAAATGCTTATTTATGTTTTCACAAATGAGCTGCAAGCTAATTCGGGCAGTCAGCTTAACCTGTGTTGGAGGTTCACACTTGATTTCTCCCACTCACAGCAGAATATATCAAGCATACTCTAACATTTTGGCCGTTCTACTCAAGCTGCAAAAGATCCGTTACACTCTGCTTGAATGCTCTGTTGCCTGGCTGCTGCTGCCAGTTTCTGCTTGGTTTTCTTCTGCTCCTCCACTAACATAGTGCTCTGCTGGGACTCCAAGGTTAGACATCTTCTCCTCACCTTCTGACACAAGGTATACAAGCTGAACTTCTTCTCAGCTCCTAACTTAATTTTCCATAGAAAAAAGGTTTACGTTTATTTCCTTCTACTGACGTGCAAAGTCAGTAAAAGGAGGGGGAAAAATTGCTTGTTGAAAAGAATACCAACATTTTACAACAACATACTTTTAGGATTTTAAATTCTGGTCCACCCATTAAAAAAGGTGACTGAATCTTTTAGCCCAGCAAGAAGCAATGGGTTACCCTCATTCTGTTGGAGCTGACAAGTCAATTATCTCTCCCAGGGAGACCCCTGCAGACTATTACAAGAGTGAATTTGATTGTAATTGATTGTAATGGTCTGATTGTAATCAGACCATTGTTCTGATTGATCAGAACAATGGTCGGTGAAAAATAGTTTATTGTTTCTCGCTGAACCCTGTTCCAACCTCGTATAAGAGCATTGAGAATGCTGGATGCTATGTTTTTAATGTATAATTATTTACTGTGAAACAGTTGATAAAGTATGTTGGAGAGTAAATACATAAAAAACACTAAAAAAAAAAATTAAAATCAACTTTTACATCCTGAATGGGAATTTATCATCATGCCGGTTCTTTTATTTTTCAAAGCCTGTGGGGAGAATATCAGAAATGGACTCTGTTTTTATACCACTAACATAGTGCTCTGCTTGGGCTCCAAGGTTAGACATCTTCTCCTATTTGCCTGCTTTGCTTTTCCCACATCCCATTCACCCTTTCTGTTATCTACTGAATGTCTTGTTCTCTCTTGCACTAAGAGTGACTAAACTACAGACATTCAGAAAAGATAGCTCTGAAACACAGTTTAATATTAACCACATCACCCTGCAAAAGAAAATTGTAAAGTTCGAGCCTTCCTCCCCCATGACAGCATCTACAGCAAACAGTGTTGCAGTCAGTCAAACCTTGTAGCGTGTAGCATGGTGTATTTACTGATTGAGAATAGGTCAAACTTTTGAGTTTTCAAATAACTCGTCTTTTCTTTGTTTCTCTTGTACTGCGGCTGTGAAAGGCTGCAACCGCAGCAGACGTCCAGTTCACAGTCCACAATAACATATCGATCTGTAAAGTTAACTTGAAAAACTTAGGAATTATGAACTCTGCAGATTAGGGAATACAATGAGTTAAAATGATTTTTTTATGTTTTTTTCCCTTTCTTTCTTTTACTGCGCACTTGGGCAAAGTCTGAATGTGTGGGTTGCTCCCCGTTTTCAGCACACTCAGTGAAAATCCTCATGTCCTCTCAGGTGTTATGTTTACAGCTGTGCCGGAACTGATAAATACCCCTGACTACTGCAGAATCATTTGACGCCGGATTGAATGCCTAGCCAGCAACCGCAGGCCAAAAAACACGCTGTTCTGGAGCCAGAAATACCTTCAGGGACAGAAAGACATATGCAGCAGTAATCACCAGTTCCTCACCAGCATTGGCCTTTTTCCTCCTATGTCACTGCACCCATTTCAACAGATCATTTAGAAGCAATATTACCCTCAGCCATCCAGTTGTCACCGTGTGCTTTCTGTGGATGGAAAATAGTAATGGAGATATTGGCTGCAGAATCGTTGAGCCCAGGACATCGTGCTGAGTGGTTCGATGGCGAGGAGAGCTTAGATTGAGGGCCACGGCTCCTATCTGCTGTACTGCACATCGAGTGGAGGGGGACATAGCAAAAAGAGGCGCTGGTGAAAGCTGTAATTTTTAAACACCATGCGTCACAAGCACAAACATAAACTGATACACAAATACAGACGCACACACAGGCAGTGGATTAGGTTGGGGATTATAGAAGCATAGCTGTAAAACAGGCAGGGACAGATCAGTGTCAGACTTCACAAACACTTACACCACACACACACACACACACACACATGCCAGATGTGTGTTATGAGTGTACAGTAAGATGGATTTATTTTGAGACGGATGGTATGATGACTTTCATGTCATGATTGAGCATTGTTCAAGTTTGAATAGGAAGACAGTTCAATAGAGCAGCAAAGAAGCTTTAGCAATCAATTATTGATCCAGAACATTATGAACTGAAGGTCGTAGAGATTTTACGAGGGGATCATGTAATTTTTTATTTTTTTTCTGACTTCTGATCTCATGGTCCACAATGTATATTCAGTTTGAAATCACATGTTCTTGTATTCGGAACGTAAAAAGACACACTTTGTATTTTCTCTTGTCAAAGAGCTCTCAACACCATCACAAAGACAGAAACTTGTCTAGATTACGGTTCTGGCACCAATTCTTAAGCACTCCAAGGGGCAGAACGAAAAGTACTTAATAACTGAATTGATGGCCTTCACTGTCCTCTCCTCATTACATTAGAGTTGTTAAGGCTTACTGCCATGACTGGGCTCAGATTAGCATCCATAATGCCTGAAGGACTTTACTCTCCCTAACCGGCGTTGAAATGCGGCATGTGCCAAACACATACATTCACACTGTATGAACAAGTGGGAATGTTGTGGTTAGTAAAAGAAAACAGGATATAATTTAGGTTATGCAAATTGGGTTGTAAGTTCCTGCGTACATTTGACTTGTTTATACAAATCCTGGTAAATACTTAACTGGGTTAGGATATTGGAAGTTTGACAACTAGGTCAATGCCTGAAGGATTCTTGAGGAGAATTTTTTATTTTTTTGCAGTGACTATACACTGTCCTGTTGCTGAATAAGCTAGCGAATGCTTACATGTAAGTGTTTGGGCCGTGGGAGGAATACCTAAATTGAAGTCAGAGTCCCATAAGAAAAAACAAACTTCACACAGACAGACTTGTACGGAGACTTACTGTGAGGCAGGAATACTAACTACCACTTTACCTTGACACATTTTTGGATTCATCTTTTCTTAATTCCTTCACATACCAGCTCTGTGAATTCTAGAATTTACTACCAGTCCATGTCTTCATTTGCCCATCACACTATCTATCTTTCCTTTCTATTCTATCGGGAATAAACGCTGCCAAAGCTAAGTAAAGCTCAATCATTGCCGCCTTGTGCATCTGATACTCAAGGATGTGCCATGTGATCACCAGCTCTATTTTGAACATGCCATGTAGCTAACATAATACACAAGGATCACTGCTTCAGAACTGATGCAAGTCCTACTCAAAGAATATTATTAACTTTCCATGAACACATGCAGTGCAGGAACTGATAAACTTTTATCCCCTGATGGTGAGGTGATCATCAACTACCAAATCATATGAAAATCAGATAGCAAAGGTGTTCAAGCCCTTATTGACACAGTAGTACAATATACACGTTACCCCCTTCAGTCCCAGTAAACATAGTGTACAAAATGCATCTGATATGAGATATAGTAGCATACAAGGCAATATAAGAAACTGATGTAGAGCTTGCTTTAAAAACTTGAACTTTATGTGAGATTTTTAAAACATGAAGAGGAAAGAATGTAGGTTTGTACAGTACCACCAGAGCAAAGCAAAAGCAACATTTTATTTGCCAAGATAAAATAAATGATGATGGATGGATAAATGAGGGGATCTCTAAGCAGTTTGGAATCAAAAAGTAGGTGGATTTAAAGATCTGAAGACAGGATTTATTTATTTTTTTTCTTTGAACTCAAACCAGAGCAGCTCACTGAAAAAAGACCCTCAAACCTAGGGGACATAGGAAGAATTTTAACTTGGTACAAACTTCAGATACCAAAACCAAGTGAAATCGAGCGTGATATCTTAATGACAGATTGTGTCTCTGAGCAACAGCAGGCATATTGGCCTTTGTCCTGCGAGCTCTTTGAGACGAATTCCAAGGTAATTCTCAGATTCTCTTCACGCTGGTCACACAGCTCAGTCACACGCTGTTCATACATGATGGAATATCAGTCATACGCTGACGGAGTTCTTCAATCTGTGGCCTTCAACACTCTTGGCCGCGCCGCAACAGGCGCGTCCTGGTCACCAAACATCTGTCATCGGCACGCAGCTCCGCGGAGGTCTTCGGCTCCCTTTGATTACATCTCCTCTACAGCTGTCAAAAATAATAATCAATCTCTCTTTGCCTCCTTTTATATTCGCTCTGCATATTTTGACTTGGCCTGCTCCTCCTCCTCCGCATCTCCCCTCTCGTCTTTTAGCATGCTGAAATATATAACTAGCAATTTGCCAATCTCTCCCGCGTTGACACACACACATGCATACATGCACAGAGAAATACGGCTTCCAGACCGCAGGAGCTGCCGTGGTGTATAATGACAGATAATTGGGTATTGTGGGTTTGCCCTCGGCAGCAGGAACCAATCACAGTGACAGCCATTTCTCCATGACCCGTTTGCTCGCGTGTAGATGTGTACGTTGTGTGTGCTCACGCAGACACGGGTTTTGGCGTGATTGCGAGCTGACCGTGCACAGCCTGTACCTGAAAGCTCTCTGTATAATTTTATAGTTGCTGCTGTATTTATGTAAACAAAGACAAGCTGCAAAATTATAGCTTGTGTTTTTCTCTGTTTGCGTGCATGTCTGCGTCTGTGCGGTGCTGTCCACAGGAACTCTGGGACTGTCGGTGGAACTCCGTCCATCTTCAGAATGCACCGTCGATGCTTGTGCCCTGTTGTGTTTGTCCCTCATTTTACAATCACCATTCATGATTAATGATCGGCCTGTTTGCCGTTTGAAAAGGGCTCTAAACAACAGAAAAGATGTTTTCTGTTTTCTTCTACACTCTGATTTCCTTATCAAGGACAACTGTAGCAGTGCCAGCAGAAGAGGAAGCCTCGCTCTGATATTCTCTCTTTTTATTCACTCCTTCTTCTTGCTCCTTTATTGTGTCTTTGTTTTCTTGTCACTTCCTGCTCTATTGATATCCCCTCAACCCCCTTGTTTTCTGTTACCCTCTCTGTTTGCGCCGACTCTCATTTCCTCTCTTTCAATAGTAGGGAGTCCTTGAAAAAAAAAAAAATGAGCTTCTTCATGCATGTGTGGTTGTGTTTGCGTGTGTGACGGTGTGTAGCTCTGTAAATATGATCTCTTTTGTATTGCCAATACATGCTACAATAAAATGTGAGCACTTGTGTGTGCGTGAGTGTGTGTGTGTGTGTGTGTGTGTGTGTTCACACAGAGGGAGGGGCTGTGTACTTCATCATCACAGCTTGCTCGATATTCCAAAATGCAATTTCCTCGGAGTGAAAAGAGCAGGCTGGGTGTTCATCATCTGCCCTCCATTCTTAGCGTTCGATAAAAACCTTCTTTAAGACCGTTCAGCTGCTTTCTCATTTGTTGTTTAGTCTGGTTTTTTTTTTCTCTCGCTCTCTTTTGTCCCGCTTTTGTTTTCATTCTTTGTGATGCTTGGATGCAGAATTGCACCTTCCTGTCAGGCAGCGGATATGTCTCCAGTGCATTACTCAAGTCCACTTTTCAACATGTTATTTTACTGTTTCTGTTATGCTAATAAACATAACAAGCTGAAGAAGCAAAATACAGTCCAGCTAAATCAAATTTTCTCAGGAGAACAAAACAGATTTACAGAGACACACATGCTTCGATGCAGTCAGAGTTGTCAAGTCCCATAAACTTTTTCACATTTTCTCATTCTTCATCCTACAGTTACAATGTATTTTATTGGTATAATGTAAAATACCAACAAGATTAATAAGCGTGGTTTGCCTGTGACCTCCCCCTACACACATCGCGCCCCCCCCCACACGCATGCCTACGTTTTCACTTTTGCTCTATAATCTTAAATCTCAATATGTCACACTTAATCTGTGGTTGTAAATTGACAGTTTTGAAAAAAATAATCAACGTGAATGTTTACTTTTGCAAGGCACTGGCACTTTCAGCTGAATATTGTTTGTGAAGATTAACCACAATACAAGAGGATGTTTTAGAGCTTCTCAGGTAAATTGGTCAATTCCAAAATGTAGAAGCTCTTAATTATCTTTTCTAACAGTCAATAAGAGCAGGTTGATATAGTTAGCACTAAATCAAAAACATCTACCAGAATTAATCAGTCAGAAGAGGAAGATAGAGAGAAAAGTAAGTAGGAGCAGCAAAAGTTATCCTTGTTTAGCCTTTTAGTCAGCGGCCTTTCCCATAACATTCCTCTGACTGTTCTTGCAGTCCTTGTTAGCTGCATTAGAGTCTCCATCTATGAAATTATGCTTGTAATTGTCCAGGTGCAACCAGGGAAGTTGCCATCCCGCTAACAAGCAGCCAAGTCGCTAATGGTTAGCAGCCAACTGTGTAAAACTAATGACTGGAGAACTGACAAGTGCCAGGACAGCGCCTAAAGGAAGAAAAGGATAATGATGCAGTTTGACATGAAACACATCTGTGTGTATGCTGCAGTCAAAAGTGAACCGATTTAGTAAAATGTGGTTTTAAATTTAAAAAGTTACCAGAATTATATCAGTTCTCAGTGTTCAGAGGGATCTGACAGTGTGTTGTTCTGCTTGCCTCCTGCCTGCTGTTATGGGCTTCAACAACAACAAAACTTGACAAAGATGTTGTGACGTGTTTTAAGGAGAGGACCTGCTTTAAGACAGAGATGTCCACTTTGTCTTGGCCTGTTGGATCAGACATTAGCTTTAGCCTCCAATACGAACTAATCTGGAATTTTATTAAATGCAGACACCGAGACAGTACTGCAGGTAAAGATTAAATGTTTATAGCCGTTTATGTTAATCTCTCTTTAAAAATCCCAAGCTATATCTTTAAAACAGCACATTTTTGTCTATAGCTTAAAGGAAAAATAGTTTTTCTCTTATTAATGCTTAGATTCTCCTTCTGTCTGGTCGTACCATTAGGGAGGCATATGATCTGTTGCTTGTTCTGCAGCGTGCGTTGATGACTCAAACATGCAGCCATAAAAACAAAGTTATCATCAGCAGTAAGAAAGAAAAGTACAGCAATAGACAGTCTGCCTGGCACAGAGCTTTGGTCTCAACATTAAGTCAGTGTGGGATTGCATGACAAAGCAGAAGAAAAACAGCCTGAATTCACAGAAGAGCCGAAGCCAACTTCCACACAAGCACCAATGAGATTTAAGTTTTTCTGCTTTTAAAGTGACTTCAAATATTCATGAAAACTTTTTTACTTTGTACCTAAAACATTATCGCATCATTTGTGCACCGAACTGTACAGGCTGATAAGAATGTGCTGGTTACGTTTATGTACATGGTATAAACCATTAAGGTTCAGTGATTAACGCATTGTGTCTGTGTGTGTGCAAGTGTGTGTGTGTGTGTGTGTGTGTGTGTGTGTGTGTGTGTGTGTTGTTATTAGTGGGTGGCACTTTGATTATCTGTGATGCTGAGATTAAAGGCAATTATTGAAATGTCACGGCTTTAATGGGCCACTCCTCTGTTGCTCGCTCACAAGTCAGGAGTTTAACCTTCACAGCAATGAAACACAAACCTGCTCTCTGGGAAAGTCTGTCTTGTATTTTTATATTGTTTTTTTTTCTGCCATTGCATCTGTTTATTTTCTACTTTTTCCCACTTTGTAATTTCCAAACACATACACACTTAATTGCAGAGCTCTTGACACATTTTTAAATAAAATACTTACAATATAATTTCAGTGTTTACTTTTTGATATTGTTATTGTTACTGGCATATTAAAAGGGAGTAGAAATCAAACTCCATTTTAGATTTATGTGGTTGCCTCTAGACGTTCCCGTAATTACATAACATTTTATAATTCACTGAGTAAATATTTAATGGTTTACATAACTAGTTAAAGTTATTTTTGTGAGGCTTTAGTGATGATTTGAGTTGATTTTCCTTGATTCTTGTTCTTTAACCCTCCCTCAGTCTTAAGAGACAGTTTTATTTGGACCCCATGAGCTTTTTACTTTGTGTGCAGTCTGCAGGGTCAGACTGACCCCACGTGGCTTTTTTATGTGTGTGGTTTCGGAAACTGACGGTCTGATGGGACAACTTCCCCGTTGTTTGACCATGACATTTGCGGTGTTTCTCCTGAGTGTTGTGCTAAGAGCATTGGAGGCTTAAATGGCAAACTAACTTTTCTTCTCTTGAAATCACCAAAAGACTTTAATGCTATTTTGCAGGAGACATAAAACTAATAAAACTAAAGAAGCCGAATTTTATTAAACGTACATGGAGACTTCAACAAGAAGAATTGAAATAAATAAATCATCAGCAATGCATTTAGTCACAGATTATATTATGTGAAGCATATATCTCCAAGAGAACCATTTTTAGTTCTCTGTTCTTGTCTTTCCAATACTGAACATTAGTTGCATTGAGATTGCTTAACAGCCAACTGATTATGTTTCCTTCTGACATTTACTAAAAAAGCAGTGTTGGCTACACTAAGAGCTGATTTTGCTGATTACAGCATTTAAAGGCTATGTGAGGTTTTAAAGGATGAGCTGGGAGAAGGAATGCTAAAAAGCCCAAACCTCCATGTCAGAATGTACCTTATGCTACTTTAAAGGTCATATGTTAATATTTATACTTTTCACTTGTGTTCATGCTTTTAACTGACAGTAGAAGGTAACATGTAAATACATAAATATGTTTAAAAAAAGTCTAAAAAGTGTGAAGGAAAAAAAACAAGCATAAAACAAATGAATGTTTAGAACTCCAAACACTTTAATCCATAAAATCATTTCCACTAAAGACAAATCCAGTGATAGAAAGGTGTCAAGATCAGATTTCAGTATTTGAAGTAAAGATGTGGATTTGTGGAGGATGCAGTCAGCAGAAATGTTATCTGAGTGCAGAACAAGGTTTTTTGAGTCTCTGAGCTAAAAAAAAAAAAAAACAGCACCCCATGGTGGATTTTAAAAGCTTTCCTTTGTGAGCCTCGTCTGCCTCAATCTGATCACAGTTGCAAATAAAAGTTTGTGATGAAAACTATGTTTATAAATGCTAACATTCTTACAGGATTATAGACTTAATTTCTGCTGAGGTTATGAACATCTTTGCTACTCTGATGTACACAAGCCTCTGTGTTATCCTCCAAACAGCTATTTCTATAACAATTATTTACATTAGTGATTTATACAGTTGTTTCGACTTCTCCCCTCCACATAATTGGGTATTAAGGTTGAGGAGCTGTCCACTGACCACTACCTGGTGGTGAGTTGGCTCCGGTGGTGGGGGAGGAAGCCGGTCAGACCTGGCAGGCCCAAACGTGTAGTGAGGGTCTGCTGGGAACGTCTGGCGGAGTCCCCTGTGAGACGGAGCTTCAACTCCCACCTCCGGCAGAACTTCGAACACGTTCCGGGGGAGGTAAGGGACATTGAGTCTGAGTGGACCATGTTCCGTGCCTCCATGGCCGAGGCGGCTTATCGGAGCTGTGGTTGCAAGGTCGTTGGTGCCTGTCGCGGCGGCAACCCCCGAACCCGTTGGTGGACACCTTCGGTGAGGGATGCTGTCAAGCTGAAGAAGGAGTCCGATGGGGTCTTTTTGGCCTTTGGGACTCCAGAAGCAGCTGATGGGTACCGGCGGGCGAAGCGGCATGCGGCTCGGGTGGTCGCTGAGGCCAAAACTCGGGCGTGGGAGGAGTTTGGAGAGGCCATGGAGAAAGATTTCCGTACGGCTTCGAGGCGATTCTGGTCCACCATCCGGCGTCTCAGGAGGGGGAAGCAGTGCAGCACCAACACTGTTTATAGGATGTTGTGGGTCGGTGGGCGGAATACTTCGAAGACCTCCTCAATCCCACCGACATGCCTTCTGTTGAAGAAGCTGAGCCTGTGGACCTCTGGGTTGGGCTCTCCAATCTCTGGGGACGAGGTCGCCGAGGTGGTCAAAAAACTCCTCGGTGGCCTCAGGGCCCCGGGGGTGGATGAGATCCGCTCGGAGTTCCTTAAGGCTCTGGATGTTGTAGGGTTGTGTTGGCTCACGCGACTCTGCAATATCGCATGGACATCGGGGGCAGTTCCTCTGGATTGGCAGACCGGGGTGGTGGTCCCCCTATTTAAAAAGGGGGACCGGAGGGTGTGCTCCAATTACAGAGGGGTCACACTCTTAAGCCTCCCTGGAAAGGTCTATTCAGGGGTCCTGGAGAGGAGGGTCTGTCGATAGTCGAACCTCGGATTCAGGAAGAGCAGTGTGGTTTTCGTCCTGGTCGTGGAACACTGGACCAGCTCTACACCCTCAGCAGGGTCCTGGAGGGTGCATGGGAGTTCGCCCAACCAGTCTACATGTGTTTTGTGGACTTGGAGAAGGCGTTCGACCGTGTCCCTCGGGGGGCCTTGTGGGGGGTTCTCCGGGAGTATGGGGTACCGGGCCCTTTGATACGGGCTGTCAGGTCCCTGTATGACCGGTGTCAGAGTCTGGTCCGCATTGCCGGCAGTAAGTCGGGCTCGTTTCCGGTGAGAGTTGGACTCCGCCAAGGCTGCCCTTTGTCACCGATTCTGTTCATTACTTTCATGGACAGAATTTCTAGGCGCAGCCGAGGTGTTGAGGGGATCCGTTTTGGTGGCCTTAGGATCGCATCTCTGCTTTTTGCGGATGATGTGGTCCTGATGGCTTCATCAGATCGTGATCTGCGGCTCTCGCTGAAACGGTTCGCGGCCGAGTGTGAAGCGGCCGGGATGAGACTCAGTGCCTCCAAATCCGAGGCCATGGTCTTGAGCCGGAAAAGGGTAGAGGCCTTCTCCGGGTCAGGGGGGTCGTCCTGCCTCAAGTGGAGGAGTTTAAGTATCTGGGGATCTTGTTCACGAATGAGGGAAGAAGGGAGCGGGAGATCGACAGGCGGATTGGGGCAGCGTCTGCCGTGAAGCGGGCGCTGTACCGGTCCATCGTGGTGAAGAGAGAGCTGAGTCAAAAGGCGAAGCTCTCGATTTACCAGTCGATCTACGTTCCCACCCTCATCTATGGTCATGAGCTTTGGGTCATGACCGAAAGAACGAGATCACGGATACAAGCGGCCGAAATGGGTTTCCTCCGCAGGGTGGCCGGGCTCTCCCTTAGAGATAGGGTGAGAAGCTCGGTCATCCGGGAGGGACTCAAAGTAGAGCCGCTGCTCCTCCACGTCGAGAGGAGCCAGTTGAGGCTCGGGCATCTGGTCAGGATGCCTCCTGGACGCCTCCCTGGTGAGGTGTTCCGGGCACGTCCCACCGGGAGGAGGCCCCGAGGAAGACCCAGGACACGCTGGAGGGACTATGTCTCTCGGCTGGCCTGGGAACGCCTTGGGGTTCCTGGAGGAGCTGGAAGACGTGGCTGGGGAGAGGGAAGTCTGGGCCTCCCTTCTGAAGCTGCTGCCCCCGCGACCCGATCCCGGATAAGCGGAAGAAAATATGGATGGATGGATGGTTGAGGTCCACAGCAGTGATGCAACTGTTAAAATGATTTGTTTGTTTGTTTGTTTGTTTGTTTTTCTTCAGGTATTTTCTTTTATTATTCCATCCAAACTCTATAAGTCTGCTTGCGATTAGTTAACTCACAGCAAGTTTTTGCACCTAAATGTCACCTGAAGTTATTGTCAGACATACAGTATGTTGAATGTAAAGAAAGTTAAAATGCTGATAAGCAGTCTGGCTGCTGCTAAAGTAAAACTCTCTTCATTGGATCCAAAAATGTGGAAGAAAACTTCCAGCTGAAGCAAACTGATGTGGTTACACGGCCAAGAATATTATTTTGAGAGAATAGGATGTTAACTTACAGTGAGTTATGGACCTCAGCAAAGCATGTTGTAATGGCAGAAAACACATAAAAAAATAAAAACACTTTTAAGAAACAGGGTTTTATTTTAACCCAATAAACTATATAATCATTAAATATTCCAATGATAATACAGTTTAAAATGTACCCATATTTTACTCACTCTTTTCTTTGCAATTATCACAACGTGTCTGTAGCACCTCAGCCACTCAAAATATACATTTGGTGTGGCCATTAAGGGCAATAATCATCCACACACTAACAACATATTAGTAGATAAAGTGAATACAAGGCATTTTAATTGGATTGCTGCATAAAAGCAGTCCTTTGCATACAATATTGTAAGAACATCTGTAATTTAAATTTTTTACAGCTTTACTCTGACACAACAGCTGGACAGACTATAAAAGAAGCTATAAAGATTACGAATGGCATCGGTTTCCCCTGTGCAAAAACAAAGAGTCTGAATTGAGTTAAGCAGATGTCAGTGAACCCGCTCCCTCAGTCTTAAAATACCTTAAGATGATCTGACAAAGAATGGGAATTACTAAGAAATGTCAGTATGGATGGGTGACTACTTTGCTGGGTACAAATAGCTAATTATCAACTGATTTAGACATAAAAATTAAGTGAAGGTCAAGTAAAGGACTGCAGAGGAATCAAACTCATGAACGATCTAGGAAACATGAACAAAAGCAGATTATCTGAAGCAGCAAAGCTATAAAACAAATCAAACAGAAACAATCAAAACTCTGACTAAAACCCTCAAAACTACGTCAACGGTATCTGTTCATCGGTGACCCGCGAACCTATAGGCCAAACTCACAAAATATCATATATCCATCTGTATGTCCATGTATGCATAAATATCTGTATTTTTATGAAATCAACTAGTTATCTGTCTGTACTGAGTTTTTAGGATTATTTTTATAAACAAATTTTGTTATGAAAATGGTCAGAAACGCTTCAGTGCTTGGATACAGGTTAGTTTGATTCCAAAGCAATTTCTGCATTAATTTGACACTTGATAACAAATTTTTTAAAAGTGTCAAGTCTCTTAAAACATCAATGCATCTGTGAAATGTTAGCTAATTGTCACTTATCTCTTCGGTTCTACAAACTGTTTTTTAACAGCTAGGTCACAGCCATCCCATGAAACATGTTTTAAGTTTCCCCATTTTAATCCAGCATTCCCTTTTATGTATGTGCGGCGGCAACCTGCTGAGATTCTTGCCTTGCAGCTATTAGCAGGATTTTATAACCTTCATCTCTGGTTATAAACTAGACTTGAGACTAAAATTAAAGATTACCTCATGCTATGTTAACATCAGAATATTGCATGCAAAAATTAATTGAAATGTTTCTTTTAAAATGCATATATTCTGAATGATATATCTAAAGCTGTAAGACAGCAAACATCCCAGAGTATGTTATTTGACCCAGTTTTAGTCCTTTTTCAATATCCTCTTCATATAGTAGAGATCCACTTCCATCTGTGTTTCAGTGCAAGCTTTGGGGATATTGTGTTGGGTTAGTGACTGGATAAAAAGTGTTTATAAAGGAAAGTTCATGCATGACTTAAAAAATCATTAAAACAGATAACTGAATGGGCTGATGGTATGTGCTCTTCATCCGCAGGCAGCTTTTGAACCAGAAGGGCCATGCATGGGGAACATGATGGATTTTTACACACAAAAACCAGGACAGACATGCAAGAAACATCGAACAGTAGACCCCATACACTTTCTTCCAAAAACTACAATATTTATTACCCCTTTTGCCCCATTTGATTATGACCTCAAACTTCAATGAACACAAAGTAGTTCATACATAAAAGTGAATATGGAAAGAGCTTCTCTTTCAAATGTCAAATCAAGAATGTATGGTTTCTGTATTCAGCCCATCAGGAAAATATAACCAGGCGATGCAACCAAGAGCCCTATGGTAACTCTGGAAGAACTGCAGAGTTATACAGAACTATCTCCATGCAGAGCACACTATCCCCCCTCTGTGGTTCCAGCAGCTTTGGGGACGCTAGTCAAAATTGTTTGGGAGATGGATGGACCTAAATAAGAAATCCTGAAAGAATAACTGTACATAGTCTATGAAAACTTGAGACCAGTATGTAGTTTTGCCTTCCACTGAGGCACGGACTCTAAACATACACCTAGCGGTACCATGGCATATTTTATCAAAAACATATTGGCCCTGTCAAAGCCCACATCTGATAATCTATTGCAAGGTTTCACAATTGATGATCAGGCACGTCAGCTGATCTGATTGAGTTTGAACTGTTTTGACAAAGAAGAATTGTGAAGAGTTTCTGTTTCTAGATGTGCAAAGGTGTGTATGTCCATAGTAGAAGATAAGTGAGAGGATTAATCGGAGAGCACAAGTTGCTGGAAAGGGTCGCTATGCCTTGTTCTGAAAGAAGATCCTAACCTTCACCTTCAGTGGAGAGGAAATTAGATCAGAATAACGACCAAGGAACAGAACATAAAGGCCTTAGGAACACTGTTGCTGTCTGATGGCAGATATGTCGTTTGCTGGAGGTGTCTTGCTGCTGGTGCTCTTGTCTTTGGAGTAATTCAGTGGTTTTTTTCTTTGTTACAAAAACACAAAAGAAGAGCACCTGGTCTGATTCGCTGATTGAGTTCCTTTATTTAGTTTCCTTTGTGCTTTTCATATTATACTCTGTACTACTGTTTCTTCATCAAGTTGTCTTTTAAACTCCTTAGTTTCTTACCTCTGGCCCATACTTTTCTTAAAGCCGATGTCCTTTCTTAATTTTCTCCCTGCCTACATGACCGGCATGCATTTGTATTTGCTGAATAATCCTCTGTAGCTGCTGGTGCAACAGAGAGCTTACTGAAAACTTTCTGTATGCTTTATTACTTAAACAGAAGATAATTTGCTGTTTTAATTTATTTAGCATCCTCTGACTAGCTCATATTTAAATTAAACCCATGTGCTTATATGCTGATCAGTTCAGACTGGCCCCTTGGTTTGTTAAACTTCTTTCTCGTGATATTTGAGTAAAAAACATGCAAATGTTATTTGGTGTGACTTAGTCAGAATGTTACATTTTACAACAAAGCATCAGGATGTTCAATTTATCCTAGCACCAAACACATTTATGTGCTGTCAGACTATTCAAAAGAAGTGCATAACTTTTAAGAAATATTTGAGCAACCAGAATCGTAGCCACTTGCTTTGTTGTGGTTTAAAAACTGCAAACATTTACTATCTATAAAAGGCATCAAGCAATACACTACTCCCTCACTGAAACATGTGGATGCGCACTGCCAGTCAGATGGCAGAAAGACGTTTCCCACACTTTTGAGGCACTTGGAAAAGAATCTGAATACTCTTTTAGTCTTTATACTTAGCCTGTCTTTTCTTTTACAACCTTCTGTTTTTTTCTTCTGTCTCTGTGTCCAGACTGTTTCCATTAAACTCTAATGGCTTTATGGAAGTTGCAAACTGTGCCAGAGAAATGACAAAGACAGCATGATGCTTGTTTTGCCTCACCGCAATGTTAGCCATACTAAATGTGTACTTCCTTGAACTAACCGTGTCATTACTGCTGACATTATCACTGGTGCAAGGGTATTTTCAGCATTTGGAGACACAATTTTCATCTAAAAATGTCAGGTTAGAAAACTCTGGTACAGTGTAATTAATTTTTGAGTTCGTCTCACTTTAGTATTCTATTCATTTGGCTTTTTTCTGAAATATGCAGCATGGCTCATTACACAGGGTGTTAGATTGTTATGAACACAAAATTATCCTTAAAAAGGTTTTGAACAGCAAAACACAATTCTCACATCCAAAGCATGACTATTTCTTTCTTGTGGAGCCCTGAAATCCCCTCCCCAACAAACTCTTTATAATGTCCCTTTAATCTCAATCTGAAAAGCATTGGCCTTAATAACAAGAAGCATTCAGGCAATATTCCCAGCTCATCAAGGAGCTGCTGCTTACTGGAGATAAGATCAGCTCCACTCGTCTCCGGAGATAAATTGTGTCTGTGATTGCCGCTTCTTATAATCTTCAGACCCTCCCGGCATTATCCCAGATAGCCTGTTGCCAAAATTCAGCAGAGATTTAATTTCAAACTGAGTTTAATTTCGCAAAATAATCTAGGCAAAAAAAGAATAATAAAAAAAAGAAGTTTGCAATGGAGTGATACGGGTTAGGTCAGATTCGAGTTGCACAATTGTTTGTTTGTTTTTATTTTGACAGAATTATGACAAATGAAATTCAGTAATATCTGACCCCATATTCTCGTGCATGTTTGACCTCTCAAGTGATGATTGCACATAAAGTTAAAGGCATCTTTTTGGCTGCTTCCTATGCACATCGGACTGCCACCCTTCTGCCCCCCCCACCCCCAAACCCGCCCCCTAAATCACTTCGCAGGCATTTCGTTTGTCTTCTGCATCTTTAAATCGGCACCAGCTTCCCTTGATCCACCATACCGGAGGACTCAGCAGTTACCTTACCGAGTCATAGACACGCTTATGCAGACACACACACACACATTTACACACATACCGGGCTGGAAATTACTGGAGCGAGAGAGAGCAAGAGAGAGAGAGCGAGAGAGAGGGAGAGAGAGGGAAGCAGGGAGGGAGAGAGGTTGAAACAGACGCACGGTGGATTATTTTGGCTGCTGCCACGGTGGATGTTGTGCAGGCAGACGGTGGACGGAGAGAGCGTGAATCTGTCCACACTGAGAGCTTTATTTTATTCTCTTTGTTTCCAGCGACGGTTCCCTGCATGGTGTTGATATGGTGAGTGTCTTGAGATTTTGTCTGCAGCTTCTGTTATTGTCTTGCAAACACAGCAGCCCTTAACTTCTTCTTGTAACGCATTCCCATGCTAAGAAGTGATCTGCTGTTACGGAGCCGGTGAGTGACACTTAATATGTGTCCTGTCGCTGATTAGTTGTTTCATGAGTGTTTCAAGTGGTCACTGTGGGATTTAATGAGAAATCAGTTTTGCGCCTTGGTGTGGTAGTCGTGAGTTCATACAGATGTCAGTTTAAGCTTGATTCATTGTATTTATCAAAATCTGACACTTACCATTTTCTCCAGTTATTTTTTTATTTTTATTTAAAGCTTTAGATCAGAATAAAATGTTTACTAATATCTATAAAAGTGTCCTTCTATATAAAAGTGTTACCCGGGTAGTTTCTCTACATTTCTGTTTAATGCAGTGCGAGATTATTACAGCACTTCCCCATAGCTTCCGGCCAAGTCCTTAAATGAGATTTTTAATGCTGATGAGAGATTAAGGAGGCTCCATACAGCTTGTATTCCACTGGGGTTGCTGCTCCCCACTCAAAACCTGCTCGGAGGCAATCTCTCACGACTGGACCCATGCTCCTGACACATCACCTAAAACCCTTTAGTGGTGCATACAGACACTGGGGAGCCAGTTGGGTCTGTTTTTTGGTGAATTGAATTGTGAGGGATTCTAATTTATTTAAACATGTATCTGTTTTTTTAAACGGGTTTTGAATTATAGCCGTAACGGGATCTCCACAGGACTCTATGATCATCTTTCTTTCTGCAGGATGCAATGATTGCTTCCTGTTCTGCTGCAGTTCCCGCGTCTCTTTTTGCCACCTCTGTAACTCAGTGACCGTAATGTGCTGTAACGTGCTGATAACTGTGGATTTGACAGCAGTCAGCAGTCTTGCTCAATTGCTGTCTATATAGCACAGACCTCGACTCGCGTACAGATCAATCATGCAAGTCTTCTTATAGCAGTTAGGTTGTGAGCCTGTAAGATTGAGATGTGTGCATGGAGAAAACGTGATAATGAGATGTGGCTCACATACCAGCTCCACATGTGGAGGGTGTCTGGTCCAGAAAAAAAACTAACCTGCTTGAGAGGTTTTAAAAATGAAGGTTCTTAATTAATGACAAAATAGTAGCATGGTCGCTAAAAGGTCGCTGAAAGTTTGAATTATTTAGAATCAATCGATGGAAAACTGATCAATTCTGATTTCTGGACAATTTAATTGATGCAGCTATAGATTTTTTAAAAGCTAAAAATTACCTCTTTGTTTTAAATGAATCTGTAAGCATTGTAAAATAATCTAGCCCAGGTTTGAAAAGTTCAAACATTTCACTTTTTTGTGCTTGTCTAATATTAAGGGGAGACCAAATGCAATGTTATTGCAGATGTGATAAATGCTTCATGAATCTTAAATTTGTGTTTAAAATAATCTCTGTTCAGGTCTGATGTGTTTTAAGTGTTTTAGATTTTGATCTGGGGCCAGACATGGGGACTCGCACTGCATTTAAGTTGCAAAAATTTCAACCTATGCTGTGTAGTCAGAGGTGAAAATAAACCCTCAACTCTTGACAGATTCATGCTATCCTTTCAAAGACTGAGTTTTAGTCATTAGCCAAATTAGTAATGGTTCCAAAACCTGTTTATGTATCGCTGTCAACTCAGTGTCGGCACAATGACATTTCTAGTTTTTCAAAATAAAAGTAAAAGTACAAAGTCTTCCTTTTTCACTCAATCAAAACTTCAACATTACCTGCTTTATCTTTATATCCTTTACAGTGTACTGAAACACAGACATTGTAAAGACAACACTACAGTGAGATACGTCCTGCTTTACTTTGAAATAAGAAGCATTTTTGTTATCTAAACTACAATAGACTTGCTGATGCATTTAATCTAAATTTAAAATAAAGTTACCTTCTAAATCATTCAACTATAATGAGTACATATGTCCTACTTCTGTATATCTGATATATGAAGTCAGAGAACTACTTTACTACTCTCTGTATATACCCCTGGTCACATTAGGTAGGTGAGTCTTAAGCTGTTATGTCTGACCTCAGCTTGCTGCACTCAGGTCAGAGGTGCCTCCCCACATGCCATGTTTGAGAATGGGCAACTCCTACCCTGACCAATATTTCAGTGCGTCCCTGTGCAGCGTGTTTCTGTGTGCATGTACTTGCGTGCCACTGCAGCTGTTCCACCCCTCTGAGAGATTAAGTTTCACAAGATGTGATGGATGCCACTGTCTGCAGCGCCAGCTGTAAGTGAGAGCATTTCTGCGCGCCGCATGTTTGTCAGCGCAAAACACACACAGAGCCGGGACTGCGATTCATGTGTGCCTCAAACGGGCCAAGTCATCGCTCTGAGCGCTGGGTCAGGCGATGAATCGGAGAGAGGTGGCAGCTAAGGTCAGGGTTGTTTGGAGTTGGGCTGGTAATTATAGTGGCAGAGCGTTTGGTTCCCACAGACCAGCTCAGTCGAAACCAGGAAGACTGGAACAGGCCAGCAGGGCCAATAACAACAACTGTACTCAGATAAAACAAAAAAAATTATTTGAATCCCTTTCTGAAAACCTTTTTTGTTGCCTGAGTGTGCATGTTAACCTTAGACTAAATAGTAGTAGGACTTCTTCACACCAGTCAAACTGTATGTAACTACTCTCACAAAGCATTTTTTGAGAGAGAGCCTCGTGGTGCAAAACGGCTGTTACAGTCAGAGAAAGAGGCTCCTGCCTCAGCCGCAGTTAGCCGGCACCCAGCTGTGTCGACGTTAGCACAGATGATGGGACAAATGCTCTGGAGGAGTGAAGGGAGAGGAAGAAAAGCCGAGAAGCAGCAAAGCTATCGATTCACCTAACAGTTGGAGTGGACAGCTTCCAATCCGTCTTGACCGTCCTCATCACTGGCTTGTTGGGTCCCCCAAGAATCAGCCTCCCTGTCTCTTTCTCCCTCTGATATCTAGATTGCTCCCTGATCTCACTTTCCCTTCGCTTCTCCAGCATCTCAGCCTAATCGATGAGATTTGTTTCTGTCATCTTTTTGTCCCATTTGGTTGTTCTTCGCTTAATCTATCAGTTCATATTACAGCAATTTTTTTTTTTTACCTGTCGCTGCTTTTCTTTTTTCCGTCATTCCCCTGAAGCTGTTTTTTTTGTGTGTCTTTTTTCATCTGTCTACCTAGCACACAATCATCTCCACAAACAACCTGTGATTTATAGCAAAGAAGTCTTTACCTGTGGAGATGAGCATATGGTAAGATATTAAAAATTTAACTCAAGCCTTCCCCCACTTCAACTGTTCTCTGCTCTGCCAGGTTTGTTATCCCTGTTTGTGTCATTTTTTCCCTCTACTCTCCCATTGGGGTTTTATTGGAGCTTCTTTTTTTTTGCCTCAGCAAAATCTTTTAGTTGTAAATTCCTTAAACAAGGGTTTTATCGATGAGACGCTATTCAGAAGCAGCGTGGGAGAGGAAAAGTATATATTGTTTTCTTAGGGGTACTTAGCAGAGTTCTGCCTATTATTCCAGACACGAACCATTTCTATTAGACATGAGTCAGTTACTAGTATCAAGGAATGCCAAGACTTTTTAAAAAAGTACCGCTTTTATAATCACAAAAAAAATATCTGTCACATTATCTGAACTCCTTTTTAGGGGGCGTTTACAAAGACTTTTATTTGTTTTCGCCGTGTGAAACATGGAGTAACACAAATCGACCTCAACTATTGGTGCCAGCCGCCACGTTTTCCTCAGTTGCAAGAAAGACACATTTTGGTTTGAAAGGATTTCAAGTGATAAAAAACACAGTAATGATACAGAAATTACAAAAAAGTGGCAACTATAACCCTTGTAACCAAAAAGCTCTTCTACTATTGGCAAGGGACACTTGGTTTGTTAAGTAGTGGTAAAGAGCAGAATAACAGAACTATTGTTTAAAAGGAATGGGCAAAATTAACATTTAATTTGAATTTGATTTGGAGTTATCCTGTTGTGTTTAGTGACAAAGATGGATGTAAAGATGGAAATCATTTAAAATGTGCCACAGTCTGTTACTGGTTTTATTTTTTTTCCCACACTTGATTACTGTAACGCCGTTTTCATTGAGATCCCAACCAAAACATTTCTGCAATATATCCAGGACTGAGTGCTTGGAAACATGAACGTGTAACACCCATTATATTGAAGAAAACATTTCTCTTCAACCACCAGTGCATCCATGGAAACCCTCCATCCTATCTTAAAGACTTCAACACATTCCCTGTTTACCACACACTCAAACTGACTTACTCTCCCCAGGACAGAACTACACACCATGATTGCTGCTCCCACCAAACTGTGGAACTGACACTCTGAGAATGTAATAACCTACACACACACAGTTCTTAACATGTGTGTGACATTAAATTTTAGCTACAACCATGCCTTAATTTAAATTTCTAATGGTTTTGTGCTTTTGTAGAAATTTGAGATTTTCTCTAAACGCGTAGTGCGTAATAAATAAAAAGGATCATTATGAATATGTTTAATGTTACAACTGCATATTGTCAGACCCCGACAAACACAAATCCTGCTCTAAAAATGTAACTTAACCATCATTGAAAAGGGTGCCTCTGCATATGAAACTGAGTTTGACACAAGCTGAACAGTGCCATGCTTTTCAGGGCACATGCTGATTCTATATTTTTGCTTCAGTTTATGAATAAGTAAAATAGTAAACATGTAAATGGTGATAACATTTTCATGGTTGATATATGTCAGCATGCGTGGCTAATTTTCTGTATTAGTACATGACCTTTTGGTCTTTGTTCAGTAAGGAGCTGATAGAAATAGAGGAACGAAGAGACAGAGGAACAGACGGGTTTTGTGGTTCGTAGGTTCCCCTTTTTGAACCCCCAACAACACGCCAACCTCCTGCCTCATGATGGAGCCAAGCACAACCACAACAATTTCATTTTCCAGCCACACTTATACACACAAAACTCCCAGAAACAATCGGAGCCAATCTTCCAGAGTCACAGCCGAAGTGTTTCCCTCCTTTTTTCTTCTCCTCTCAGTTTAACATTTTATTATCTCGGTCTTCTTTTCCTTTGCGCTCTTCTCGTATTATTACTTTCTCATCGACGCTGCACTCCAGCTCCCTCGCCTCCAATCCCCACAGCATGCATGATGGCTTTACATAGCAAACTAGCGCCAGACCACAAAGCCCATATTTTCCCTTTACAGCTCTTTCTCCTACTCTTTCAGACTTTCTCTGTTTCTCCTGCTTTTCCATCACTCCTCTCTACCATACAGTTTAATCTCCAGCAGCAGCTTAACAGCAAGGCTGCAGGACTTCCACATCACTTCTTCTTCTTTCTTCTCTCTCTCTCTCTCTCTGCCAGAGAATTCAGTTCTGTTTGTGGCCATATGTCCCTTTCTGTCGACTCCATTCCACCGCTGTTTGTTTTATCGTTTAGTCATTTGGGTTGGGTTTTTTTTTTTGCCTGTTTCTTTTTACTCTCCTTTATTGTCCCCTCCTCGTTCTCCTTACAAGTGGTGGCTGAGTGACATGTGTTTGCATTACATCTCATTATTCCCTCCTTTAATCACTGTCACAGAGAAAAAGCGGTAAAACCCAGTTGATATCTGTAAAATCGCTCTCAAAGAGTTTCCCTTGTTCCTCAGTGCACAGATGCACGGATACAGCAGTCAGCCAGGGTTCGCTCCAGTTTCAGAAACTGCGGGATATTAAACTTTACTCGATGAAACTGGCAGCTGTCCAATTGTTTGCTCCTTCCGTTTTTCTTTGCTTTTAGTAATGTCTTCGACACCCTGCTGTCATCACTGTCATATTTTCTGGGACAGCAATTGTCAAGTGTGGACAGTTGAATGGTTTGAGTTTTCTGTTAATGTCTGGAACTTTGGAGCAGCTACTCGTAGGAATGCTGTCTGGTTGATTAATTAATGCTGTTTTCATTTAAAGTGCGTGAATATTAAACTACTTTCCATGTATTTTTTTTGTAGAGTCTATTGCTATGTCTGCAATTGATGGTACCTCTGGTAAAAATGTGCAAAGAAAAAAAGGTTTTATTGCAAAAGAGATATTTGGACTTATCAACTTCCTTACTGCCTGCAGAATCAAGGCAAACTAAGCTTTGTTTGTCACAGTTTAATGGCTTTTATTATTTTGTATATAGATATGGGCAAAACTTGGCACGTGACTTTGTGTTACGATCTGTGTTTTCTGTATAGTTAATTTGGGATTTTCTGTGTTTAGTCCTGTGTCTCTGAGTCTCTGTGTTGTCCTGTCTGCCCTCCCAGTGTATTTAGTCCCACCTGTTGTCTGTGTTCCTGGTCAGATCCTCGTCTATCGTCTTATGCTGCATGTTGAAGCTCTCCAGTTGAACTGTGAAGTCCTGGTTTGCTTATCTCTTGTTTCTGTCTTCAGTTATCAGTTGCTACCGGTATTAGCTGTTTGCTAGCTCTCTGCCGTGCTGCCTGTTCTGGACTGTTGTTGAGCCTTCATCATTAAATTCATCATCATCTTCATCACAACCTGGGTCTCTGCGTTCATTCTCACCACCACCAACCACACCTCCTGACACTTTGGCTTTAGCTATTACTTGAAGATCAACACAGAATTGTTTGTTTTCTTGGCTTAAAAAGGACTTTGCGTTATATTTAAAAACAAGAAAAACAGAAAGTTGTAGTTCAGTATTTCAAAGTTTCTGTACGTTCCAATCTCCTAAAAAGTTACAATATTTTCTAAACTACAGCAGAAACACTTTATTGGAAAGAGGGGTTTGTTTTCAAATGTTTTGCATTTCTTGCTTTTCTATTGGTCTCTGGCCTGTTCTTTTTTTTGTCTTTCATCTCATTTGCTATTATCCAGATGTTACAGACACATTAAGTCTTCTAATTGGGTGATTGCTGAAGGCAGTTGGATTTGATTGTTTTGAAGCACAGTACGCTTTTCAGAGACTCACAGACTTCAACGTTTTGAAAAGCCATGCCTTATTTCTCTCACACTTCACAATTTATGTTGGCCTATGAAAAAAATTACACTGGTGTTTGTGGTTGTGGCTCCTTAGTTTTTACATCATTCTGTTTGCCCTCTGCTTTCTCCCGTCTGCTACTGCTTCCAAAAGGCAGACTGGAAACAACCTCAAGGAGCAACATAAACCCTAAACATTTCAGGCAATTAGGCAAGCGTCCTGCTTTTTTTTCCCATGATTTGTTGGAGTAAAAAAACCAACAAAAAAAAACAATCTCCTGATAATATTTTTGCTACATTTTTAGACAACCAGTTGCCACTGGTCGTAAAGCAGCTAGTTCCCTCGTGGCAGAGCTCTAAAAGACCACTGTGAATCTTTTACACACAAGAACTCAGTGGGGGGGGTTTCCCCCTAGTTTTACCAAAATGGTGCAACCATTTTTTTCATCTGTTTCTTCCTTTGTTTATTTTCTTCTTTCTTTTTTGGAAACAAACCCCCACCAGGTGTTATAATCATGCATGTTTATTATGTGCCTGCAGTAAAAACTGTTATTATCTTCCGTCAGCCAGTCCCTTAGCAGACATTTTAGAGAGCACAGAAAGCTAAAGCAGGGAATGAGTAAGGATATAAATAAGCATGGAGGGTGTCATGTGGACACCTGAAATAATCACTCATCAGTCACCTCCAACTAATTATTGTTTTAAATTATCCCCTGTGTGTCCGAGATTAAGTCTTTCCAAGGTTTAATTAACGTCTATCAAAAAGACTGTCACTGTCAAATGAATCATGGACAAGGATGCAAATTTGAGCCTTTTCCTTTGTCCTTTTGTTTCTCTTCTGTCCTGATACCATTAATTTCCCCATTTCTTTGTCTCTGGGGGACTGAAAGTCCAACACAAATCCCATTTCTTGTTATTCATGTTCAGGAGTTATGTTCAGCCTCTCTATTTTCCTTAGACTCCCCACGGCACCTGGGATTAAATGATGCGTGATGTGTGTGTGCATGCATGTGTGTGTGTTGATGCTGTTTTTCTCAGCCAACTCCGTTAGTCTTCGTTCTGTGACGGCTTACTGCGTGTCCGAGGCTCAGTAAAGACCTTAGATGGTCTAACGCTGCAAGATGGAAGTGTGCTGAAATCTTTAAGTGTGTGTGCGTGTGTGTGTGTGTGTGTGTGTGTGTGTGTGTGTGTGTGTGTGTGTGTGTGTGTGTGTGTGTGTGTGTGTGTGTGTGTGTGTGTGTGTGTCTGCATGTAGATAAATAATTGCTTTGCATGCAACAAACATTTGGAATTACAATCCTAACGCTGTCCTAAGATGACAGGATGCCACAGGCAGCAAGTATTACAAACCTGACCTTTAGTGTCATGCTGATTCTTGTGGATTTGATGTCTGTTAAAGTGCTTTTGAAAAGTATTTGTAAACCCTAAACTTTTCAAAAAATATATATTTATTTAATAAATCCTCTCCTTGCCTTGTCTAAGAGCTCAAATAAATGGCCATGACTGGGTAGGACGTGGTTTAGAGTTGCACCGCACTCCATTTTCGGATGACGGATTGAACTGTGCTATGTATTTTGCATCTAAGTGCGGAAAGTTGCTTTATAACCTGACTTCAAAAATCTCAACAGTATTAACTCTCACTCTGTTTGAAACTTTGTCATGCTTTTGTCAAAATATGACAAAGTTTAAGAACTAAAAGTACTTTTACAAAACACTGTGTATTAGCATGAATTGAAGTCTGTTTTTGTGAACGGCCTGCTTTATGTATCAATGTAAAACGTCGTAAATTGGAAACATTTGTGATTAGGGCATGCCGGTGCATTAGATAAAAATAAAACGGCACCAACAGACCAGCTTCGCATAATCACACCGTGCCCATCGCTCAACTTGTAAATATGTGCCATGAAATCATTTCCCTTCCTCGCTAATGTATCCCAAACAACCTACTCAGCAAGCACCAGCTCCATTCCTGAACGGCCCTCAGACACAGGAAGTGCCTTAGCAGGTTTCTCAATGTCTCAATATTAAATTAGAGCCGTCATTTAATACATCCCCCCGGTGTAGAGATTGGCATCATTTTTCCCCGTGCATCCTCTGAATCTCCTGGCCAAAGCAAAGAGACACCTCAGAAACTGCCGGCCTCCCCCGGTCCCTCTCAACAAGAAGGTCCTGTAATAGCTTTATTGAAAATAACAAGGTTGTCTTCTAAAGTTACAGATAGAGCTCCTCTTCTGTCTCGGTCTGAACATCAATAAGCTGTTACTTGAGTGCTTTTCAATTGAAAATTTTTCCTTCAAGGATTTTATTTATCTATTTTCTCTAACCGCTTGCCAAGATATGCATCTTAATACTGAGGATAATAAGGCGGTTCTCAGAGCCTTACATATATTTTATTTGTGTGAATCATAAACATTCTGGATGAAAGAAGATCGGTTACCACATAACAAACCCAGAAGAATGCATTGGCTTGAAGATGAATGGGCTGAGCTGTGGAGATAAAAACAAAACGATTCAAAATGAATTCCTTGAATTTATACAATAAACCAAGTTTCTCACTCAACTGTTCTGGAATTCTTTAGAGCCAACGTATAAAGCAGTAATAAAATAAGCCAGCTACATATTTACTTTGGGTAACTAACAAAACTACTCTAAATTAGTACCGATCTGTATTGGTACAAATGTCACAAATTGTTGTAGTGACCAGTTTGTTTGCCTCAGGCAGACTCTGCTCACAGATGCATTTAGAGCTACAGCTGACAATGAGCATATAATGATACTTTCTTAAGCTGTCATGCAGGATAGGTTGGTATTGAAGTAATGCAGGAGCTTTAAGACCCACCTGCTTGTTTTTTCATTAATTATCAGTGCACCAGAGGTTTCCAGTTAAATGCAGTTAAAACCCCAGGGAATTTATTTATCGTAAAGCACAGTAAATAAATGGCACAAGGCGTTTAATTACATGCCTCCTGGTAACATTTGATTTGTTTCCAGAGAAGTTCAGTTCTGTGTTCTCTTATGTATTACAGAAGTATAAGGTCAAATGAGAAAGAAAACATTTTGAGTGATAATTTTTTTGTTTGTTTTTGTCATAAGGCCTCCAGGAAACAGTTTAGTTCAATTTGGGTAAAATGTTTGAGTTCAGTTAATTTTGATAAAGTCAATTTACGGCAAATGTCATCTGTCCAGAAAAGTATGAAATTTGCTTTTTACATTTACCAAGTCTGGAGAAATATGGCAAAAAAAAAATGAATAAAGGTTTGGTTTCCTACATTTTTTTCTTCATCTATTTTCTATAAGATAAAAATCTAATCATGCAAAAATAAATCTCGTATTTGTTTATGTATATTTAAATTGCATGCTACAAACCTTCACCATCGTCATTACTACAGTTTTTTAAATCTTTAGAAAGCAACAAATGTTTTATTCAAAAATAAAGCCACAGTCTTAATTACAGTCACAGCAATCAAGCGGTTTTCTGAGGTGCTAGGCTAACGCTAGCATGTTTCCTGTGGTCTCATTATTCATTCAGCTCCTAATATATTTCAGTGGGGTTCTAGGTACGTTCATGCAAACTTTACCATCAGAACAAATCTATTTCCTGCTTCACAGATTTAGCACTTCACTATGAACATCATAAAATTTAAAGACTGGCATTTCAGCTGCTCGCGTCAGCTTCTCTCTACCCTGTCAGCTGCCTTATCTGGAAATCCCAGAGAGATAAACCAAAAAGTATGTAAAGCCCTGAACACAAAAAATAGGTTGTAATGGGTTTTTTTTAACTGTTTTTTAAAGCTCACTAGGGGTTGTATGAAAGCACATAACCTCACAAACATGGAGAAGTTACGATTTGTCAGAGACTGTGATACTAGTTATTTATTAATTTATGTTTTTTCTAAAAAAATTGGCATTTGTTTCTTTCTCATGTAGCACTGGATCACTTTTTAAAAATGCCTTTCTGCACATAAGTGCCACGGACACCTGAGCCAGATTCAGTAATCAGTCAGGGCAAAGATTGATCCCCTTTCCTCCTGCAGGGCTGTGTCACCTCCAGAGTCTAGGACTGTTTCTGCTCCCATCCAGGTGCACGGAGGTGTTTGCGTGAGAGTTTTTTGTGTCTTAAAACATTTGCAACACGTGCACAGACTTAAAGGAAAGAAATGCAAAATTAGAATATTGTCTGACGTTTCTTGGCTGAAGTTCAGATTGACTGATTAGAAACCGGCCTGGAATGCCAGCCCCGACTTAGTGTGTGAAGCCAAGAGAGACAGATGTGTTTGTGTGTGTTAGGGGCGGAGCTTCACATATGCATTTCACTAGATCAATTGAATGAGAAGATTCATCTGTATGATGATCGCAAAGCCGTATTTATCTGATTTGCATTCTCCAAACAGATCATCTCACACATGCTATCACTCTGTCACAACCAGCAATGAGTAAGACTGTGTGTGACAAGTCATCCTCCCAACAACCAGAACCTACACAAGTAGCATACATTAAGCCCTCCCTCAGCAAATTGATCGGCCAGCGCACGTGCGCGTTCTGCAGCCCTGTGATATTTCCTCCTGTTGTGACGCTTTGCTCATTGCACGCAGCCTCACAGATGATTTAGCTGCCTCTCGGCTGCACTGGGTGGCAGCCAGTGAAATGGTGGGGCTCATTGTGGATGGCTGCTGGCTGCCATTGATTTGGCACAGCGTGTCTCTGAGGATACACACTGTTGCCCTGACGGCTTGGCCCAGAGAAGAGGGCTGTATTTTGTGCGTCAGATGTGCCTGATATAAAGGGAAGGGGATTGTAAAAGAGCATTTATTGAGTGTGGAGGGACGTGCTATGTGAGAACAGCTCTCTTAAATCCCATTCTGCAGGCTGCTTGTGCTAACTGTGTTCTCCAAACTAACTCCCTTTAGGAGAACCTAAAGTGTAGAGCACTAAGCAATGTTCAGAGTGCATAAGTTAGCTGTAATGATCTTTTTGTGTGTATATATATATATATATATATATACTGTAATATGTGTGTGTGTGTGTGTATAAAGAAGAGAGAGAGACAAAAGGGTGAGTTGACATAGCTTTATTATTTATATTCATCTTGTTTTCCATCTCCTCTCACACCCACGCGTGCGCCCGCACACACACACACACACACACACACACACACACACACAACACACGCCTTCTTCTCAGACAAGCATTTAAATAAAAACAAAGGTTGGCCAGCAATGGACTATAAATAATGCAGGAACACAGATTGGGGTCAAGTGATTTGAATTCCCAGACACATGATCTGTCTGAGTCAGTTCTTGTACATGTGCTCAGATTTACAGTAGGGTCTTGTAAAAGTATTTGCACCCATTGGGCTTTCTGTTATTTTCCCCAGCTACAAACCAGTTTTCAACACTATGTATTGGGATTTTATGGAACTGTACAAAATTACATTCATAAACAGAAGAAAACTTAAGATATTTTTAAAGCTTTTTACAAATGGCATACGTTTGCATTCAGTCCACTCCAGTCAATATTTTCTTGACAACATTTTTAGTACAAGTGTTTAGCTGATGTCTTGACCAGCGTTGCACATCTGCAGAATGAAATCTTTGGTTATCTTCCTTGCAAACTATTTCCAGTTTCCTTGTACCTTTGGAACTGCCACGTTGCTTCACCGTGCGGTTGGTGTGATCAAGGTGATGTTGGTTTTTCACCTCACACAGCATTTCGCATGTGGTCCAGAAAAATTACACCACACTGTGTGGGCCTTATGCTTCCCTACCACGTCTGCTTTGTGTGTTATAGTCACACAAAATCCACATTAGACACACTGAAATTTCTGATTTCGATGTGACAAAATGTGGAAAGACCTCAAAGGGTACAAAAACTTTTGCGAGCCACCATAAATTGTCTCTTTGATCCTATTTCAAAATGAAGTGAGCAGTCCTTGTGATCATTTAGTGCACATGCACACTCATTGCACACCATCAAATATGGAGCCATGCACTATGTGACTCTCTCTCTCTCTCTCTCTCTCTCTCTGTCATGTGCACAGCTGCCACTGCATGCACACACACATGGGCTGTTTACAGACTGGTTCTCTCCTGATGACAAACCGTGACAAACGAGTCTGTTCAGAACACATTTAGGTCTCGTTGCATCCACACTCTCTCCCCTCTCCTCCTTCCTGTTCCACCCCCACCCACCCATTCTTCTCCTTTTCATAACTTCGACAAGGGCAACTCACCCATCGTTTCCGTACACAGCCTCGATCCATCAGCTCGCTGCCATAACCTGCCGCTGCTCCATGACAAATTACTTTACCTGTGCTGATGCATTGGCCTATCAGACTTTAAGGAAGTGACAGATTAGATCATTATTCTCTTTTATACTTGTATGAGTACTGTTTTGTTTCCTCTTAGGGGTTTTATTTATCAGTTTTTATCAAACACTTGTTTGTGTTGTTCTATGAGGGAAACATATTTCCTTTTAAACTCTCTTGTCAAGGAAGTTGAAAAGGAGAACAGATGATTGTTCAGAGCAAAATACTTTGAAAGTGAAAGCTTTTCTTGTTGAAGAAAAGAAAAGCCTCTTCAGGAAAACACCTGAATAAACTGACACTCCATTCCTTTTTTGCGTAAAGTACTTACTATATGAAAAGCTTGACATAAAAATGACTGTTCTTAGCTACATTTCTGAAGTGCATTAGTCATGCCAAGATTTGACTCTTAGAAAAAAACTCAGATTTTACAACAAAATAAAGAAATTCTGCCAACAGTGAATGGGATTATGGCAAACTCGCTAACCTTCAAGAATAAAAATGACTCAACCCTGCTCCTAAAACTGTTGCATGTAGACTGGGGCTGGTATGACATAATCATTGAGAAAATCTTGATTTATAATCAATGTGATAGTAACAGGGTGTTGCCACATAGTTATAAAAAGGTATAATTTCAATAAATTGTTCACACTTAGGAATGTAATCGTAAAGTTAATAGAAAAATGTCTATTTGTTAGAGCTGTGCTACACTCTATTTTAATTCACTGTCATCATTGCAGTATGTGTGTTGTATTTCAAAGCACTGTTTGGATGGATTTTCAGTTGGACAAATAAAAAAAATGCCCTATTTTCGCACCTCAGGTACTATAGTTGACAAAAACTGTGGTATCATTAGAAATAAATAAAGATAAACGTCGTACAATTATTTCAATATCATCATTGCAACATTTAGTAATAGTATCCTAACAACATGTCAGTTTTTAAGTAGAGTTATGTGTGAAGGGTTGCACTGATCATTAGGTGGTACCATAAAGTAGCGCAGTGTGTCCACGCAGCTACAGACACTGTTGTCTGTATCAAAGTCAGAAATGTACCTTTGAATCAGTACATGAAGAGAACAGCAGCTTGTTTTCATCCTTTCCTTGATTGTTAAGTGAGCTTGACATGTAGGATAAGCCCACTGGAACCGAGAAATGTTTTGATGAATTCAATGCACCGATGAAGCTGTGAAGCTAGTCCTGTGAAGAGAAACCAATGTCACACTTGCCATATATTTTAGCATTACAGTGAAATTGAATATATTTAATGTACAGTGTACTTTTTAAGACGTGTAAAATGTTAGTACTAAAAGGGATGGCTCCTCATACTGACTTTGTGCAGTAATTTCCACCATCTCTGACTCAAAACAACTCTGACTCTTATTGATTGTTCCTGTCTGAAAAACAGTCACTGGCACTGAATAAATTGCTCCCTCTCTGCTTATTATGTTTTACCTTTTGAGTTCTTTTTCAGTGTAATATCAGTGTAATATCCAAAGTCATCTTTTAAAGCTAAGTTCCACAAATGCTTCACATCTCCAGGTAGTCATCAAAGCAATGAAGCTCCTGTTTGACCTTTTGGTAGGTTCGTTTATGAAGAGGAAAGTACTTCCTGTGTTTGTAAAGTGCTGTAGAGGTGTTTTTAGCCAGTTTCCTTTACTGGCTCTCTGCCCAAACCCTCGTTTCTGAATCTCTCATTATTGATGTGATGCTGTGATTGACGACGTTGTCAGTGAGGACATGCATTGACAGATAGCAGCCTCTACATGACAGTCTGTCACATCAGTGGCTTCATTTGATCAGCATAAATATGCAATGATTTATTCATTTTCTATGCAGTTGCTATTAAAGTACTCATGAACCGATCAATGCATTTTGGTTTGCATGGCTGTATATGTGTATCTGTGATTGTGTGTGAGAAACAAAGTCGTCCTCTGGAACTTTTTTCCTCAGTATTCTGCTAATAGCTTCAAGTCTCTTTTCGTATTACCACAATGCTTCCCCTCTCAAATGAAGAGAAATTAAACACAAATTGGCTCATAATTTAAATGATCCATGCATACAAAATATAAGATTATTTTTCACCCTAGTCATCTTGTAATGATTCACTTTGGGATTTTATTGACTGCAGAATATAACAGATATTTTTTTTCTATGGTCCTGACTTTGCAGGTTCAAGTTTTTTTGTTTTTTTTATATATGCAAAGCTTTGCCACGTTTAGTTGCTTGGTTATTCTTTATAAGACTATTTAAAATATTGTTCAATCCTGACACAATCAAATGCATTAAAAGTACTGCACCACATTACTAGGTAAAAACTTATGTGAAAGGGATTTGTTGGTATGGTAACTTCTGTTTCCCTATATGTTCTTTATTCCAAAGGTCCAGAATTAGTTTCATTATGATTATCAATTTTACTGATACAGAAATGTTGTAACTTTAGTTTCACAATGATTACGCCAAAGGAACAATACTTTTCATAATACTTGTAGGTCCTCTCTGACTTGTATCCAGGGTGAAATGGGGATAAATATAGGAAATATAGCCATATACTGTATGTGTGTGTATATAAATACATTTTGAATTTTTCAGTATTGAAATTTAGGTTTTAATGCTAATAATACATTTGTATAGTATAATTCGACGTATTAGTGGCGCTGCAAAACAACAGTGTGCTGCTTGACTATGGTGCAAGTGCAACAACTTCTTTACGGCCCAAACCACCGGACCACTAATGCACCTGCACATAAGGGGAATCCCCAGTAGTCCTGCATGCCAGTCTGTCTGCCACTGTTTGCATATCTTCTTATGAAATCTTTTTTGAAGCAGTTCAGATCAGAAAAGTCTGAATAAGCTGACTTTGAAATATATGGCTCACAGAGATCTAATCTTCTGAAAAATGCTGTGTCGGGCTCAAGCAACTTTCCATATACTGTAAAAGCCCATTGGAAACAGCAACCACAGACGAAGCACTGATGGCACCCACCAGAACGTCTTTAAAGACTCTTTGAGAAGTCATGCCAGTGTCTCCATCTTGAGTCTCTTTCTTCTTCAGCCATCGCACCCACTGGAGGTCTGATCTTCCTTTTTCATTGACATTGTTGGGTTTTTGATGCCCCCAGTGGCCGGGGGTCTGGAATTTATGTGGCCGTTCAGATGTATGACTTGATTCACACTGACAACCAAAGACCATTTGGGACCCATGTAACCATGGCAACTCCCATCACAGCACTCTTGGTGGTTGGTCGACAGGGCCTGTCAGTGCCAGTGTTCCTTGCATCTATTTTTAATGACCAGTGTACTTAGCAGCTCTTCCTGGGCCTGTCTCCCTGAGGTCCCATCTCCAAGAAGAAGAGATGTACATGGTGGAAAAAGCCCCCATTATATATTTATCGTACCCAGTCTTAATTATTGAGCCAAAAGAGATAGGGATTCTCACTGTATCTCCTAACTCCTTTTAACTTTAAGGTTGTCCACTCCATCTCTTCTCCCATCTCACACTTTCTTTGCATTTGTAAGGCTCCCATCTGTTCCAGAAAATAACTTCATACCCATTCTAAGTAATCACTAATTGTAAATATGGAGATTTGTGTTCTGCTCAACTAATTCCAAGAATATTTTTTTTTTTGACATAATCTCCCTGTTCTTGAACATGTTTCTGTCAAATGATTCCATACGGTAATCTGTGAATTTTAACTCCAAGTTAGCCATGAAAATTGACTTACTTGCTTACATTTCTTTCTGTTTTTGCTATATTGTCACAGAATTTATGGACATCGTTATTCAAACCCATAACAGGTTACTGACAGACAAAATAATAATAATAATAATGATAATTATACATCAAATTTTTGTAGCATTTTTAGGACACTCAAAAATGCTTAGACATGATATCACAAAAATATGTGAAAAATATAAGAAAAGGGAAAAATATTAAAGAGTGAAATAGTCATAGTTGATTGCACAGTTGGCAGGATACCTCAGTTTGCCATTATACACAACAAAGTAAACCTCCAATACATAGTGTTTGCATCCTGGCTTTTCCCTGCATGCTATTTTGAGTCATAGCCATATACTCACACTACTACTGTGTTGCCCAAAATCAATTGGAGGAGAAAGGTTCAGTAACCTCATCCTTTATGTTCAGCCGTTGTAAGAAGACATTGGAGAAGATTGATCAAAAATGTATTTCTGGGCCCTATTGGCCATGAAATGCGCCTTGACCTTCAAAAGACTTCTGTTTTATGATGCATTTGACTTGTCAAAAGCTTTAGGTCTCCCACTTAGTGTGGCTTCATTTTTTGAAGCACCAGTCGATAACAACCTTTCTTCACCTTGGTCTAGCTTTGCATCTGAAGAGAACGACTGAAGATTTTATAATGAGGCTTTAATTTGTATTCGCCACATAAAATCACCCTGAACGAAGAATATATGTTTTTTTTATATATCTTGTTAGCAGTCATTTTTGTGCTCAGGAGTTTGAGAGGCTTTTTTTAATCTTACATTAAGGAAGACCGTCTCTTGACTTGTGGTTGACTGTTTAATTCAGTGCAACGAACGAAGTCGGGTTCATGAACTACTGAACGGTTTATCTGCCACCTCCTGCTCATCCTCCTCCTCTGAGATAAAGGACCACAGGAGGCTCTCTCAGTTGTTGTGGGCTGTTAAGTATCTGAGTGCCTGTTTTCTACAATTGTTACATGTTTGCCTAAGGGTTTTGCAGTCGGTGCACTCTTAAAAGGCTGAAAGGTAAAGGATTGCGCTGCACGTTTAAGGCTTCTGCTGAATGCCCAGTTTGAGATGGTATATAGTATATAACAGAAGCGCCTCTGAGAGACGGGTTATAGCTGCAGCAGCATGTGAATAAAAGGCAAAGTTATTGAAGGGTTGGACCTTTCCTGGCCCAGAGGAAATCTATATTTTATTTGACATTAGAGCTGCTCAGGAGTTGTAAATTATTACTGCTGTACTTCTCCTTCTTGCAGAGGTCATCTAGGCTGAAAGATCGGCAGAAGTGTGTGTTTGTGGATCTGTCAACGGATATGTTGTGCCTGATGTGTATTCAGCACTGTTGTCTTAACCTAGAATGTAACGGGAAGACAGTAGGACTTCACACCGTGATGTTTACAGTATGATGTCACACCATAAACATACTACAGACTCGCCCGTCTATAGATCTATGCTCCCCTCCGTCCATCCATGCACTAAAACACATTTCAAAGTGGACTGATTCCAGTGTGCCAGATTATAAATGACACCAAAGCCCATTTGCTGTATTTTGTTTGCCAGTGGAGGAGGATAGGATCACAAAAAAGTGTTCTCAAATTAAATATTCAACACTACCAAACTTAATATAGCAACAAACAGCTATTCAACATGCAAAGTAATGCAAGTTCTACCCATACAGCCAGAAAACAGCAATTTATTGGCTAATGTGATCCTGGAACAGAAAGGGGATAGTACAGTCAATAAGGTTTCTCGTTTTTCAAAACAGGAAAGCCCCAAGGAAGTTTTGTAGGTTAAGGTGTAAGTTAGATAGCAGCTTACCTATAAACTACACCAAGAAAATGTTATTTAAAGAAACTTTTATACATATTATATCACAGATACGCATTCACTTACAAAATCACTCCTACAGCTTGAACACATTTGCTCATACTACAACCACAAACTCAATAAATTTGTGAATATCTATTCTATTACATTTACCTTGACCTTGATCATTGTATTGTCGCTCTGGCTGCATGTTTGGGTTGTTGTGACCAAAGGTAAAAATGTGCCCGGTTACGTCTTTTGTGGACTGTAAGAGGTTGTCTTTCAATTATGCCCTGTATTTAGCTCTATTAACTCTAAGAAGCTTCCCTGAAATGAGGATGCTGTATCTAGGGTGACATGCGTTGTTTTTCTTGAAGGCTAAACATTTAATTTTTGGTTTTATTTATTCTTGGTTTTATTTATTCTGAGCACCTTTTTTCTAGTCCCTTGCATGGCTAGAGCCAAACTGCAATTGGATCTCCTTATGTCTTTTGTTTCATGCTTCTCTTTCACAATTAAATTACACACAACTGGACTCTATTTACTAAATAAGGGGCTTCTGAAGGCAATTGGTTTGAGTGGCTTTTATTTTGTGGTTCCAGAAAAAAGAGGGTGAATAGTCATGAAACTGAGTCAGTTGAATGGCTGAGCGAAATTGCAAAGAAAGTGAAAATTCTACTTGTAACTGTACCCCTATTTATCTTCATCAAATAAGAATTCAGTTTAAAGTCAGAGTTGAATAGGTTAGAAACAAAAATGTATAAAATAACTGTTTGCTATTTGAATAATAGGTGTTTGACTGTGTTTTTACTAGGAAAAGAAGTAACCTATCTTCTTAATGGGATTCAGTTTGAGCAATTTTATTTAGTACTATGTGGATGGCATAGAATGCGCATGAAAATGCTTGCAGATCCGTGGCTAAAATTCCAAATATTCCTAAGTTGAACAAACTATATTTTCCTCCTTTAAGAAGCTCTCAAAAAGGATTTGTCTGTGCCCAAAGTTAACTTTGTTAGGTTTGTTTCTGTACTTGGCTAGCTTTAAGTGAGGGTAAATTAGCCACCTGGCACAGCTATTTCACTAACCTTGTTTTCTATTCACATGATTTCTTGTGGTTGACCCTCTCATGGATATCTTTTAGTGCATAGTGGCTTCCTTGCGTGCCAGGGGCTATGGATTGCTTTCTACTAAATAAAGTAGAAATAGTAGCAAACCAAATAAAGTGGTTTGTTTGCAGTTTGCAAAAAATGAGATGACAAGATAGCATGGAGGAGACAAGCAGTGGCTACATATGGGACTGGTCTGCTTTTCCTGGTAATTTCAAGGGGATGAAGAGGCTATCTCCAGGAAGACAATTCTCTTTAAAACCACAAATTCTATTATTCTATTTGATTTGGGGGTTTTTATCTGTAACCTCCAGCTGGAATTTATGTTGTTTACTATGGGACTGAAAGGCCGCACGATTGGCCTCATTACAGCCCACAGGGTAATCCGCTGTGAATGGAACTGCTGGGTTTCCAGAGAGCCAACCAATCTCAGATTGTAAAAATAAGCTGGTCTTCCTAAATGAATATAAAAGATAAACCACTATTTAGATGAGAGGATACTTTGGTTTAGATGGGCATTATTACATTTTTCATCCATTCCGCTTCTTTATATTGTGATTACCTCATGGCAATCTGAGCTTTTTGTTGGAAAAAACAAACATGTTTGGTTCTCTTGTGGTTAACAGTTGGATGTCCTCGTTTATGACTGGATAAAATGTTGTTTTTTGTTTTTGCTTTTTTTTTGCTGAGCACAAAATTAAGCTGCTCAACCCGCAGCATAATGTAGCAAAAGTCGCTCTCAAATAAATAGAAATTTTAATTAAAAACCTCAATTTTTTGATAAAATGCAATCAAATAATCAAAAGCAATTGATCAAATATCTTTCAAACAAATTAAGATTGAAAAACTAAAGAATTGAAACCAAAAACAAACAAAGAAAAAACCTTACTTGACATGTTCTTATACCCTTCCCCCCATACATACATCCAGCCAGTCTTGTCCTTACAGGACTTTAGGGGCGTTCCTACAGATTGCTATTATTACCATTGCGAATCACTCCTTCATTGTGAATTCTCTCTTATAGTTATTTAAATTTTGGTGCACAGATGCTAGTAAAATGTCACTAGCATTTTACTAGCTCTCAGTGCCACAGGCATTAGAAAACTGATTATTAATGAATTGATTCCCTAGTTACCCATTTTAATTAAGCAACCAACTAGTCATTACCATTTATGTTTTTCTCTTCCCATATGGAATAACCTATTCTAAAATCCCCCTTTACTTAAGACATGTAGGTTTAAGAGTGATTCTGCTTTTTAAAATAGTTTCACCAGATTCACCGATCCAGCAAAAACGGCGTTGTTTTCTTACATCTGCCTCCACAGCCTTTCCCTCCGTACAAAGCGATTCAGATCCCCCTCCTTAACCTTTTTGCCCCTCAGCCGAAGCTCATCTCTCATATTTCTCTCACATCCTCCGTCTATCCATCTCCCACTGCTGTCCTGCTGCCAGCTTTATGACCCTCTCACTAATGCACCTCTCAATTAGCCTTCAATGAGATTTACACTAACAGCAGTGCAAATAGGTAATTACATGTTGTCAACCAACCGTCCCCATACCCCAACACACACACTCGCACACATGCTGAGACGCAACTCTTGACGATCCACTCAGCCTCACTCATCTCTTTCCACGCCTCTTCCTCTCTGGTTCTTTCAGTATCATGCATGGCTGCATGCCAGAGTTGGTCCAACAGAGCTTAAGAATGGGTCTGTTAGTCACAGCTGTCCTAATGCTGTCACTGCCCATGATGCATGGTGCACAGTGAAGGGACTGCCTACAATTGTTTTGCATTCAATGCAACCCCTATTAAATAGGGTCCTAAATTTGACTCTGTTGATCAGGTGCAGTCCATCAAAAAAAGTAATTTAGAATAGTTAAACATGTCCAAATGACTCTCTTAAAAGATGTATTAGTAATTCTCCAAGCAGAGAGTGCAGTTTTTCAGCACAATCAAGTAACTGTGCAATCTTCAGTTGCTATAAAAATGTTGTGTATAACAAACATGACTTAAAAGAAATTTGACTTTGCAATTAAACACCTTAAAATTGACCTGACTCTTTAAGAAAGTTCTGCTGATTCCATCACTTCACCTTCAACACCTCATCTCAACAATGCTTCCCTATTTTGTAGTTTACAAATGTTCTTAGGAGCTTTAGACTTAGCTCTGTATGAAGCATGCAGCTGGAAAAAACAAAACAATATCCTTTTTATGTCGGCACCTCTCTGGCATCTCAGTAAAAGCACTTTAAGCTTAGAAATCAGTTGAATTATTATTAAAGGCATTATTAAACTCACTGTAATAGAAAGTAGGTGAAAGAGTTTGGAAATTAAACTTTAGAACTGGAAGCAAAAGAAGTTGAGATCTCGGTTGCATTAGTTATTAGGTTGTGCTTTGCTTCACTGTATAAAATCCTTTGTGTACACTTGGAATAAGAACAAGTAGTACCAGATTTCTGGTCTGACCAATGCTTGTGAAGCTTTCTAGTAGTTCTCCTTTTGATGGTTTGAGTTATTTACCTGATGGCAACAGTTAAAACCTTTAGAAAGAGGCAGTGAAGAGTTTCTCACAATGTTCATGCAGTGGGTCAGGAACAGATTGTCGACCCAGGGTTAGGGACACATTTTGACCCTTTCAACTCTTGTATTATTGTCTCCTGGGTCATAGTAGTACTTAGCAGTACCATTATGGTTTTAGCCTAACCCCTTTTATCATACCTTTTATTTATGACTTAAGTTTGTTAATTGTACATTAAATCAGATGGTTATTGTCATTATTGCAGTATGATTTTGTACATTAATGGAGTTGGGATTACCACAATGCAGTAATTCGTTGACTTGTGTATTTAAGAATTACTTCTACTGATCTTAGAAAGCTGATGGCATTCGCTGTAACTTCCCGTGAAGCACACAGCTCATACAGAATTTAGTGATTAAGATGCTTATGCTCTTTGAAAGTGTTGGGGACATTGCATTGATGAAAGGAAAGAGAAGCGCAAATAAAACGAGAAGTAAATTACGATAGATTTTTTTGTATCCAGATTCCATTTGACACATCCATTTAAGGTCAGGCTGTTCCTCTTTTTTCTTTTTTTTTTTTTTTGGTTTGACAAATTCAAATTGCAGTTGCTAACCTCAAATGTTTCGTTTTCATCTGTCTTCCCTGTCAGTTAAAAGCATTAATCAAAGACAAGCAACATGTGATATTAATTACTTCAAATGGAGTTATTTGCATGATTGTGTTACCTTATTATTAAGCTTTTATATCACAATACATTACAGTTTTTAAGGTTTATGTTAAGCCCTTTGCTAAAATCAAAGCATTTAATATAATTTATCTTTCTGCAGTGTAAAACATTTTGTTAGGTTTTTTTTTTTTTTTTTGCACTATAAGCTAACCTGAAAGTTTTAATTGACAGTAAAGGAGCTTACTTGTGATGTCGCTGCTTGAACCTGCATTTGGTTCAAGCAGCGACATGAAAGACATATAAGAATTTATACATTTATAAATCATTATATGTCCAAACATTTTTCATATTGTAGAGGTTCAACCATGAGGTTGAAGACTACTTTAGCTTCTCTGTTGACTTTATGATCTTTTTGTGTAGGTTCACAGATTTCTGCATTTATCTCTCCAGAATAAAGAAAGTAATCATTTCAACTCAAACTTGCCATCTTGAACCTGTCATGTGCAGAAGTTATAGACATTTTGTAGCACTGAATAGGATCTCATCCAAGATTCAGTAAAGGAACACTTGCAACATCGCTGAAATAATGCAAAAGCAAAGTTGCCTTTATATGGTGAATATCCCTTCAAACATATGGCTTCTGTCTAAACCTCAATGTGATGTGACCTAAACGTGAATGTGATGGCATTGTTCATGTCCCTTATCTTCTAACCCCCACACTTGCAAACAAACACACAGCTTTACATAGAAGATAGATTTTGTACATAGACACATACAGTAGTTTCTCTTGGGTGGCTGAGTGAGTCACTCCAAGAAGAAAGGCAATTAAAATCTGTCACAGTGTCATCCCCACAGACGCTGCCACTGAGACTTGTGGCCTTTAAACACCAACATTTCTCTTGGAAACAGACTCAGGGCTTACTTATGGAGTCTGTTTGTGTCTGTTTGTGTACCGTGGGGGAGATGACAGATAACTGGTAATCAGCTTGTGGATGAGTTGATGTGTGCATACATGCTTGCTAGTCAAACACATCAAACGGCTCTCCCTTCAAGCTTTCTCCCTCGACTTTTCCTTTGTTGCCCTGCGAGGGAATAGTTTGTTGTTATTTATGTTATTTATTTATTTATTGAAGAAGGAAGAAAAAGTTTGCTTATTTGTGTGTGTATATATATATATATATATATATATATATATATATATATATATATATATATATATACACACAAATAGTTATATAAATATGTATATATATATATATATATATATACTGTATATATATATATATACTGTATATATATATATTATATATATATTATATATATATATATATATATATATATATATATATATATATTGCTATAGAGGACTGGCTTGAGCGTTTTATAGAACGTATTTAGAAAGTATTCATATATCTATAAGCAGAAGTCTTAGATACAAGATATTCACATTATTCACAACATGACTTTAATCCCACAACTGAATCACATGAGTGAAACAAGCTCAACAGTCTAAATTACAATTACAGCTTCATGTGTTGTGTTGCTGAAGAAAAGCATACTCCCAGAATGATTCTGCCACAACATGTTTTACCAAAGCTTACAATTTATATCTCATGACTTGCTTACTACCATAACCTTTTTCTGGTTGTTCGTTCTTAATGGTGTATTGACCAATTCTTACAAGTGAGCTGTGTTTTTGCAGCTGCTCCAAGCTATCGTGGCAATTTTCACTTGCTTAATGTGGACAGACTTTGTTTTTTTTGTGGGGGGGTGTTTGCAAATAAAAACTTTTCCCAAAGTTTTTTACCAACCTGTCTGCCATTTTCATTAGTTGTCATGACGTTTTTGACTGTTCTCTCTTAAAAAAAAACTAAAAAAAAAACTTTTGAAGCCTTCACAGAACAGTTCTATATATATTAAAGTTCAGCAATACACAGGTGGACTCTGTTTATTTTGGGGTATATGGAAGCTGAATACAAAAGCAGGTCACAATTATGTGATTTTGTAAAAAAAAGAAATTGTTGAAATCTGTATCTCCTTCCACCACATTCCGCTTTACATTGATGCTCTACTTTGTGTCTCATTACTGTCCCAAAAATATACACGGAAGTTTTTGATTGGGACTTGGAAAAGATGTAAGGACATTTAAGCGTAGTGAAGAAATGTGGAAGGCAGTGTAAAATGAAAATCTGACTTGGATTTAACACTAATCTGTAATGAAGACTTGTTTGTCCCACTTAGCTTTTCTTGTTCTTTGTCCAGCTTAGATGATGCAACAATCACAAATTGGCTTCTTTGGTGACGCATCTGCCAGCCTGCCACCGTTTCAACAGGGCAAACAGAATAAGTTAATTAGCATGTCTAATTGCATTTGGTGGCTCAGCTTTTGGAATATGGAATCAAATTAGGTTTCCCACTGTTCTTTTCCGCAGCACACGGTTAGCCTTGAGCTACGCTTTTTAGGATCTGCCTTTTGTCTTTTTCTCTATCTTTCTCAACATCCCTTCCAGCTGTACTATGCCGTCGCTTTGTAGTCTGCCCTCTTCTCTCTCATCATCCACCCACGCTGTCTTTTTATTTCCATTCCATTTTTGGATCACAGGCTCCCCTTCTAAATTGCCTTTCCTCACTTTTGCCTCCTCATCTGTTAACTTTGCTGCCCCGTCTCTCAGTAGATTGACTTCTCATTTAGTCCGAAGTTTTACATAAAGAAATGAGTTCACACCTTCCGCGTTCTAAAATCCAAGTTAATGCGTGGATAATTTGTGTCAGAACATAACTTTCATTGTCAGTAAAATAAAACGGCCAAAATAGATTTTTCTAACCTTCTCACTTTTCCGTGCTGTGCAGAAACGTTAGCCTCAGCCTCTGAGACAGCCGTTGTTCTGTCAGGAGCTATCTAAGAGATAAGTGTAACAGATATCAGCAGGCCTGGGCAGACAGACGGAGTATAATTGAGTGATAGGACCTAATATAAGTGAATGGCTTAGTACCGACCGTGATCCACAGCAGCAGCAGAAGCTCCTGCACCGGAAAAAGGGCTTTCTGTTCACTCTCTCAGTAATACCTGCAATAACAGACACCCAGACTACAATCTGGTGACTTATCTGGCGGCAGATTCTCTGTGTGGGTTTTTGTCTGAGCGTCCGGGCCCAGGTTTGACTGTCGTCTTTTTCTGCTTTTTTGTTTGTTCTCGCTTTTTTTTTTTGCCTTCTTCTGGTCTCCCTTTGTTCCTTTTTTATCAAGCGTCCATCACCGCCATCCCCTCAACACGGCCATCGAGTTATCTTAGCCGTTTAATTAACGTGACATGCTGTGTAGTGAGATACTAAATAATGCAGGCTTTTCCAGTGACACCAAATCAGCTGGACTGATTATTGGACACACAAACTCACACACGTTTATGCACACTTACACCAAAGTGGTATCAGTTTCCTATTATGCCATTAGGAATTTGAAAGGGGGTTAGGTCAATGTTGCCGTGATAAAGCAATGTAAGTAAGTTCATCACTTAATAAGGGCGAAATGTGAAAATGGGAAAAAAGAAATTAAAGAATTAAAAAGAAGGAAAAAAATAAATGAATTATTTTATTGTCTTCTGCTCATCTGAAATCGGGTTAGAAGGAAAAGACGTTTTGGAGGGTAACCCAGAATTCCTTTTCTTAACAACCCTCTTCAGCTCATTTTGATGGATGGTTGGTTCTGAGATGTTTCCAAGTCATAAGAAATAGATTGTTCTTGTTTTTGACCTGAAAACCCTTCAAAGGCATAATGATCAAACTGCTTAAATGTCATCCTTATTGGAGGAGCAGCAGCTCTACTTGAAGCTCCCCATGCTCCAGTCATGGCTCTCTCCTTTCTTTTATTTAGTCAAGCCTATTGAGGAACCACCTGTATCAAGGATCTAGTTCTTTTACTTATGATCAATATCCCATGACTAAAGGAAATATTAACTGGCAGCAGAGTCAGACCTCACACCTGACCCCTGTTCACCTGTCCACCTCCTCCTCCATCCCACTGAAGTCTGCTGCTTGAGGTGGAGACTGACCCTTAGCCTGCACGGTCCACCATTTTCCAGCGAAGAAAATAATGCCAGCCATAAAAATTCTAACTTTTTGTTCTTTGGTGTGTAGAAAGTTTGAATTTCTGCACACCAGAGGCATTTTTCAGTTTTGGTTGAGAGTTTTGCTTGTTCATTCAAAACTGTGCATCGCCTTATATTCATGCTGCCAGGTGCGTCTGCTTCAAGTCTGACTTTAGCTGGATGTTTTTCTGGTCTAGTTCAAAACATATGTTCAGATTTGCTTTGACATTCACAGCAGCATAAAATTGTTGTCTGATAAAAAAGGTCACACCCTGAATATGTAGCGTGTTTGATCTATTTTTATATAACAGCAATCAGACTTCCAGAGGGGCTTCTTAATATTATGTCTTTTGCAGTTTGGTTGAAAGTTAAACAGTACTAACCTCTCCACACCTAAAAATATACACCTAATCTTCTGATTTTATGGTTTTTATGCACACAGCACCCTAACCCTAACCCTTACCATAATTGAAGTAGTTCTGCACCTTTTTGGTGCAGAACATTTAACCAAATGTCTGGAGAACTCTACTCACTTCATGTGATTGTACAAGGTTTTTGTTAAATTTGAATATTTGTTGCAAGAAAATATTCTGTGGAGATGCACCAAGCAGGATTTTACTGATTCCCATTGCCAGTTTTCCGTCTTTAGACTATATCACAATCAAACTCACTAAAGGAAACATTGCTTTATGTAAACAATTACGCAGAGCGAGTAAAATAAACATTATGCAGTTTTTGAAATATAAGTAGAAGTTTTGAATCCAAGTATTGAATAAATGTCTCTTACTTTAGAATTTTAAAAATTATACTCAAAAAGAAGAATATCAAAAGACATGCTGTTTGTTAATGCATCTAAAGGTTAGATTGGTATCAGTTTTCCTTTTTGATGCATATATATAATGAAAACTAAGATATTTTATGCACATTTTGGGTCAGACCTTGTGAGGGGAAATGAGCGATTTCAATGCCTGGTCGACTGATGTGATTGGTGCATCACTGGTATTATGATTATAAAAAAACAACTTTAAAATAAGTCACTTTTGGTTGCAATTTAAGTTTTTGTAGCTCTAAAACATATTTCCGTTTCATACAGTAAAGTCTGAGTTCCCCTCTCTGCTGTTGCAGTGTAAATCAGGGAACTTAATTTGTACAGGGAGAGATCTAAGTTATCCCAAAGCAATTGTTTTGGACTAAACCAAGTGGAAAATCCAGTGTGGGTTGATTTGTTTGCTGCCTTCATTACAGGCAGGCTAAGAGCTCTGGGGCCCCGGCCCCTTCCTCTTTTTTTTAATCAGATGGCTTGTTCAGGAGCAGAGAGGATTAAGACTGTTGCTGCTGCTGCTGATGAATCTGTTCAGTTCTGGAGATCATGCAAACACATACACATGCCTTATCACATGGGCACTGCATGACCCAGCCACATGCACAAGATGCAAATATGAAACAATTTAGTTTAAAAATGCATGCACAATAGCTCTACTACATGCTAGAATATGTTTTTAGTTTCTGGGCAGCAGAAGCATTCTGTCATCTCTCTTTGTGTGATGTGATTTAAGACACTTCAGACACAAATTTAGATGATCAGTGTTGTCACAGCTGAATGTTTCAGATCAACTTTAACATCAAAGAGTGATCTGAGTGAATACAAACTCCAATATTCAAATGATGATTTCTATTCTCAAGCGGTGGGTGAAAAGTATTTTTACCCATCTTATTAAATCATTAACTAACTGTCTAGGGTTTTGTTTTAAACTGTGTTCAGTTTAGCTAGTATTACCTGATGACTGACAAACCTAAGGGATATGAAGGTGTAAAGAACAATGTATCAGGCTGCAATCTAAAGAAAAAAGACAGACAAGAAACCCAAAGTCACTGACAAAATTGAGAAATACATTACATCAGAGCATCCAGGAAGTCACAAATGAACCCATTGATTTTTTTCTTTAGAACAACCTCTAAGCTCTGTCTGCCTCATTCGCCTCATTTACATATAATGTAAATCAACAGTAAGAAAGAGAAAGAGAATAGGCAAAATGGCATCATTTGGCATTTAAAGGATAACCACTGCTGACCAGAGAGAATGAAAAGATTTGCCCCACCTTTTTACATATAATTCTGGTAACCAAGACTTTTGGGAAGATGTTACATGGACTTACAAGATAAAACTTTAATTTTTTGGAAGTTGTGCCTTCTGTTACATCTGGTTGAAAAATATTCAGCAGGGTATTGATCCAAAGCACATCAACAAGTTAACTTCTAAAAAAGAAAGAAAGAAAAAACTCAATATGGAGCTTTTTGAGTGGCCTTGTCGAATTTTTGAATTTAGACTGTTGGAGATGGAGTAGCATGCCCATTGACAGTTTGTTAATTCTGAAATATTCCAATTTTACTGGATCAAGACTATTGCTAAAAGAATATGGGGTCAAAATTCCTCCACAAAGATCAAATAAATACAATTGAGAGGTTGAGGGGTTGTCAGAATGTTGGTTAACACAACAATAAAACCTGCATTTTAAAACTGCATTTTATATCAATTCACGTTATATTTGTCTATTAGAATTAGTGTGATGATCTACTCCAGGGGTCCCCAAACTTTTTCCTATGAGGGCCATGTAACTTTTTCCTTCTCTGGTGGGGGGCCGGAGTCAGTTTGTAACAGAAAAGGTGTGATGATTACAGGAGTGCCTAAATGTAAAAATGTATTGTTTTCCAGAAAGCATAATCAAATAACCCTCTCTGTGTTCTTCACAGTAAAAAATCCAGGAAATTACACTATTTATGAAATAAATAGCATATTTTCCAGACTATAAGCCGCACCAGGCTATATCGCTGCCGCTCTAGGTTTTCCACAACGATGCAGCAGCAGCAGAGGGGGGCGGACATCCAAAATTTGAGTCATAACAGGTCAATTGAATATCACATTTATTACGGTTGAAAAAGAAAAGGTTGCCAAGATTAGATTTATCTGAACTGATTATGATAGTTTCCGAACCGTAACTGTAACAGTAAAAGTGCTGATCCTTCGTGTTGCTACTAGCAATTCTTCTGCTGCTGCTGCTTCTTTAGATTTCAACAGCATCTTACATCCATTATTGTTGCACTACTGCCATCTATTAGATCCTAATATCTATACCTCAAATTCTCAAAATGATCCCAGTATTATTTAAAAAAATGAAAAATCTTTTTCCCCTCAATGCTATTTAACTGATCAACAAAATTCTTAAATTTCAATTTCCTATTAAAACCTAATTCTTTTTTAATGGGTGCTTTCTTCTTTATTTCCAATTTTGACTTCCAATGATTCACTTCCTGCTAAAGAGCCCCCTGGTGGTAGAAGAAAAATACATATATAAGCCACATGGTTCAAAGTTTAGGAAAAAAGTAGCGGCTTATAGTCCGGAAAATACGGTATATGAAAAAAAAATCTAAATGCTCTCTGGTATTGTTCAGGGGACCGGACTAAATGTGGAGGCGGGCCAGATACGGCCCTTGGGCCGTAGTTTGGGGACCACTGGTCTAAAACATTATATCGTGAGGAAAGTAAAATCCGAAGAAATTGGCAACAGCCAACTATTTTTCACAGCACTACATCTCCACTAAAGCCAAAATCTCGCGCTATATCTTACAGTGACAGACAAACAAGGTGAATTTACAAAGATAAAACTTCCCAATTGCTGTGATAGAGAAGCATTTTGTGGCAGAAACTGTAGAATTTTTTAGAAAAAATAAATTTAAGGTATAAAAAGAATTGAGGAAGAAAATGTACCATAAAAGGAGTGACTTTAAGGCAGGAAGTGAGCTAAGGATGAAAGGATAAAAACACTGAGCTGCATGTTGATCCAACACTCCATGCAACATAGCCAGCAGATAACATCAGCCAGTCTCCTCCCACTTTAATCTCCCCATCATCCATCAATCTCTTGGTCTGTCCTTCCACCTCTCCACGTTAGAGCCATCCGCTCCTTTTCATCAATCTGAAATCACACTGTTCTGATGCACATTTGGGAAACATCTGATATGGAAGTACAACCTGCTCTCTGGGATTGTGTAACACACAGGGATACAATAAAAATAAAATAAAATAAAAATGAGGCCATTGCTCACTTGGGAGCATAAAAACTCAGTTTCAGAGGAGATGTGGTGTTTTACTGCTAAATGTTTGCCATAAGTTGAAATTCATCACTTTTTTTTGACTACCACACAAACACACACAGGCACACGAAACACACCTCCGGTGATGAGTGTATGAGTGTAATAGAGGGGAGGCGGCTGCAGACGAGGAGTGTGATGCCTAGAGGGAACTAAAGCACCCTAAGTCTCTAAGTGTGTGTTGGGCCGTGTGTGGGTGTGGTTATAAAAATATATGCATATATATATATATATATATATATATATATATATATATATATATATACATAAAAAACATCATTTGTGACTAATTTGGACGTTCTCTAATGGTATTTTCCCTGTCTTGTCTCCTCAGGTTGTGAAGGCTTGTTTCTATCATCCTGTATTTCAGTGAGGCTCTGAGCTCACGGTGAATACAGCATGCATGTGTCAAACTATCCCGCGATGCTCCCTGTCAGTCCAGGCCTGCTTCTCCTCAGCTTCCTCTTCCTCGCTGACGCTGACTGTGAGTCCTGTTACAAAGTCATTTGCTCACTTTCTCACTCCAAAGCATGCAGACACACAGATCTTCTGCAATCTGACAAGTTACAAAATCCAGTATGTGTGTATGTTTATACACACATACTGGATTTTGCCAGTATGTGACTGGAATATGCCAAATTCATACAAATTCTCTGCTGTAGATAGTGCACATGTTGGGTTTCTGTGCCAGTCTGAGTGTGTGTTAGGCTGCATTTATGATTTGAGGCCAGCTGTTTTTGTACTTCTTAGCAGTGCTTGGCACAGGCCAACAGGTCACATATGGCAAATCAGATAATTTCCCTACTGCTTGTGTGATTCTGTTAATGCCATGTTTGTGTCTCATCCCTGCCATTTGGTCCTCGTCCAAAGCTTTTCTCAAGAAAGTTTTTGTGCACATCAGGATGTTGGTCAGGAGTCTTAGCCTGGTTTTGTGTATGACTGCTAGTAATTGATTTGAAATGACTCGTGGATTTTATTCATTTTGTGTAAATTCTCAAGTGGCCTGTCTTCAAAACCGCTTGGGGAATTTTGTTTATTTTTTGTTGCTTGCAATAAAAAGTAATCTATTTGAAAGCAGTGAAGCAGTCACCGATGCATCAAAATAGTCAACAATAAAGTGAAGAAGGAGAATATTTTGCAACTAATGTGGAGATCTATGCAATCAAGAACCCACAAAGCTGTAAAATCCACTTGATAGTTCAGCTAAGCTGTGATACGCTGATGTGTACTAACCCAAATCACTGCTCACTAAAGCCAGAAGTGTATTTAAGTTTATAAGAAATTGAAATGTACTGGACAAGCTAAGAGCAACACAGTTACTTTAGGCGGGACAGGAATGAGAGCTGCTGACTGAGAATTGAGATTATTGATACTAATTTATCATTATTGACGATGGTTTGGAGCCCTATTTTAAAACTGAATTGGGTACGTTATGACTGGCAGATAACCCACCTAATTAACTGATATCATCTTATTATTTTACAACTGTTCTCTATAAAGAGAAGAACAACAAAAATATATCATTCTACAAAGATGGCAATTTAAAGAGATCCAGTGAAACCAGGATTGTGTGTAAAGGGGGTGGGGAGGGGTAATTGAACAACTGCACACAGCAGAGCACTATTAGGATGTACAGACAGAAAGAACAAGAATAAAATACTTAAAAATATATTTTTCTTCATATTTTCTAGACTGTATGTATCCTGTGTATTTAGCACTGTTAGATACTCAATGATATGTGCTGGTTGGTATTTAAAATAATTCTGCAAGCATAGGAGTCCTTAAGATTTTGTCAGATGGATAATTAACCACAAAAATCAGGATGTTTTGTGTCTGGAGTTAAAACTCTTGGACATGTGGGGTGACTGAGGTGGACAGATATAAGGAACAAGAGGGGTCACGAAAGGCAAAAAGATTGGATAGAACATAAAACAGAAAGAGTAATTGTAAAATCAGCTGATTTCACATGTACAGGATGATCTATTTGCCCAAAAGAGAGTGCAGTGCAGCTCCCAGCTTGCAGTTGTGCGATTCTGATAACATATCATCACCACCCTGTAAAAGCACCCAAACTGACACACAAGTATAGGCTTCAGGCAGTAATTTCTGTGCTGGAATGTTTTAAAGCCTCACAGAGCCCGAGTGAAAGCACACTTTCAAGCCTATCTTGTTTTGCTTTCAACCTCCTCCCCTCTTGTCCTACGTGGAAGTTCCAGGGTCAGACGGGAAAGGATTGGCCATCCATCAAAACAACGATGCTCTCAGGCTTTGAGATTTAGAAGAGTGCCACAAGTCCAGAAAAGGGTGTAAGGGATTCATAGTCTGTTTTTTTTCTAAGTATACATTGTCTTCTTTCCCACCCTCCACTTCTCTTTTAGTCATTTCTTGCTAACTTTCAGCATTCTCTCTTTCTAACATTGTTCTCAGCTGAGATAGAAGGAAATGTGGAGCTTGAGAATCTGTTCTGTTTTTTTACCCTTTTATCTCCACATATAGGGCGTTCTGCGTCCCTTTTAATATGAGCAGAGGATAATCTGAGATTTGAATGTAAATAGCACAGCAATAACATAAATAAATATATTACTTGATCTCTACATGCAGTTTCCGCTAATTAAGATTCACTCCACTCGGCTTGTCGAATGCTTGAAACTGAAGGTGATGCTAGCGACTTGTCCTCATTTTTGACAAGTTTGGCCAAACATTTTCTGACTGCTTAGGAGCACTCAGAGCATTGACATTTTTTTACCTTGATATTTAATTAATCCTCAGTAATGACCAGATAAAATAAAAGAACATATAAAAGGAACATACATTGCCGTGACACAAGAGAATGCTGTAAATTTCATACTCTTGAACACAATACATATTTATAACAATTTTTTCAATATGCCAACAGATATAGCAAGACAGAAAATAGTGTGACGACAGCTGAAATTTTAATATATTTAACAAACAGGATGGATAAAAAAAGATTTTGTTTTGTACTTGAATTGTCACTCACATATTACAGCCATTTAGGGGGAAATTGGTCAATTCCAGTTTCTGGCCTATTATTTGATGCATCTCTAATTACAGTTCATGCAACAATAGAAGCTGTAGTTTAAGAAATGACAGTGCATGCTTGGAACAGATCTATTACACAGTACTGACTGAGGGATTAAAGGTACAGTCAGGTGAACCAGTATCCAATGTGACTTTACTTTATGTTCATGCTACAATAATATAATAACAAAAGAAAGCAAAACTCAGTGTCTAGCGTGTTTGTTTTTTTTCCTCTCTCTCAAATTCTCCTTCTGATTCTGCTACCTTCTCCCACCACCTTTTATTTTGTTTCTCAGCATGGCTATCTGCGCGTGCGTGCTTATGTCATATATCTGGGGGATTAAGAGTAATGCCCTGATCCGGTTGCAAACTAGGCCACTGCTCCATGTACGCCGTGAAATACCCGGTGCAAGAAACAGCATCTCTATTTCACTTTGTTCTGTTGGATGGGAACGAGGAGAAGAGGGGCGATTGCAATAAGATGGTGGTTCTTCACTGACCCTTGTTTGCCCTGAAATCAGCTAGCCCTTCTGCACGTGCAGCTTGGATGTAACAGTAATTCCAGGTGAAATACAAGCCCCTTTGTATGTACGGTGCAAACAACAAAAAGAAACGATTTCCAAAGGATGACACATAGCCAGATTGCATCCCCGTGCTTCAGGAAGCACACTGTTTGCCTTGAAACATTCTTAACGTTTTGAATGTAGACAAGAGTGGTTTAGGATTCAGCTTGAGGAAGGATTGTGAAACTGTTTACTTTCAGCTTGGATCACATCATTACTATTCTGTAAAGGCTCTGTATTGAATTTAGAGGAAAAAGGAAAATACAGAAGCATTTTTTTTTTCTGTGTTGCTGAAATAAAATGACCTTTTTATATGTGACCTATGAGGCGTGACTTGAAACATGGAACCTGCTCACTAGGTGACTGATTGACCTGTCAGATTATGCCATTTTGCCGGCTTTTGCATCAACTTCAGGTTGACTGGAATCTGATATAGCTCGGCCTCATACAGTTTTTGCAAAAATCCGTGAAGGATTGTCCTGTTGACAGACTCTCACACCTAAACTGTGGATCTCTGGAGCTCATCCAGTGTTATCATGGGGCTTTGTGTTTAGTGATCTGTGCCTGTGTGAACCCATTTATACTTGTCTTTTTTATATGTTCATGCAGGGAAGCATGTTTAATGCGTAGTTCGGATGAGATTAGACCCGGATAAGCATCTAGAGTTATGTAAGGTCTATGGTCGTCTCTTGACGCTGATGGATGAGGTAAAGTGAGGATTCAGAGGCATGGGCTTAAGTATGAGGGCCTCTCAGATTAGAGGTTTCTGATCTGGGAATCCGCTAGGGGCACGGAAAAGAATCAGGTCATTTTCTTGGATAAATTGTGTCTCTTCTGTATGATTGATTGATGTAGCTTAAATTGCAGATAAAAGTCAAAGTTGGAACTTCACCACAAAATATGAAAAGCAATTCGGCTTATCTCATGATTTCTCTTAATGATCAAGAGTCTATACGTTTCTTGTGCTACACTGGTAATGTTCTTGTCAAGATTATCACACATTACTGAAGCAAAATCCTTTTTTGATTTATGTACATGAATGTAAAGATATGATTTGCTTAAATACAGAGATCTTCTGTGGCAGAAACATCTTAGGCAACTGGTTTTGTTGTTTAGATTAGCATATCACAAGCAAAGTTTTAATAAGTATGAATATGATTTAATTTAATGTAAAATGAGCACTAGTGGTATCATAATGAATAAAAGAATGTACTACCCAATCTTTACATTGCTTTTTTTTACATCTCTGATGCCTCTACAGGCAGTGAAATAGATCTGATGGATGAAACACAAGCAATTGTAGAAAAAATAGTTCAAATGTATGCAGATATTTTTTTTACGTACAGTTTATGCAAATAGTTTATCCAGCTGAAAACATGGCAAATCAGTATTTAATTTGCTGTTCTGCAAAATACAGCTGACATAATAAAAACACTTTTAACTTGATTTGTATCGAATGGCAAATCAGAGGCAAATCCTAGATTGAATCATGTTGATAAATATATGATAAAAGCTGAATATGCTTTACAGCAGAGTTACTTTGTGTCTGAGCACCTCATACAAAAAAGGGTCTTAATTTGTTTTTACATAAGATCCAGATCTTAGTTGCTTTTTGATTTCAAATGAGGAACATAGAAAGGTCCTTTGGAAGAAAAGCGAGGACACGAAGGAAGGAAAGCCACAAAGAAAGACAGACAGAAATACTCATATACTTAAATATTTAAATCAAATCCTAGGCTCTTGAAGAGTGTATAGGAACCTTCGAAGGTCCTCTGACGATGATGAGGCTGAATAGCTCTATTACAAAGCATTACCAGGTTGGGAGAGAGCTTGTTGACAGCAGGTTGTTATATTGTGTAAATGCATAGAAAGTCCAAACAATCTTCATCCATATGTTTCCACTGAAGACGACATAACTGGGCCACATCTAAAACAGTCAGATAAGCATCAGATCCCATAACTCTGTAAGACACACTACTTAAAATATTTATCAGGTACTCTTCATGTCTTTTTCAGCCATATATGTGTTTCAAACTGTGGACGCACTTCACTCTATTTCAATTAGTGTGGAAACTAAGCGTTGGTGCTGTGCAAGTTTCTTAGACTCTACATTGAGGGTGCAATTACATATTTTATCCGCAGCTATAGCATAGCTGTGCACCCATCTGTGAGAAACAGAATGTGATCACCTTAACTTAGCATTCGCTAAGCAGGTGCTCTCGTCTGTGAAGAGGCCTGCATAGCGAAAGCTTAGCGCCAACATTGCCGAGCATTGGTATGGAACTAATGCGCTGGGACCAGCACTGAGAAAGCCTCTGTTCATCTTCATGGGAAGCCAGCTCTGACCCAGCAAAGTTGTATACCCAATGGGTCGCCCATGTGTTTCTAATGACCTGTGCATAAAAGAAGATCCCGTTTGATTAATTCCTCCCCTTGTGTTTCTAGCAAATTAACCCTGATTAACTCGGCACTAGCAAGGCCCTGAGGCTGCTGTGGGTGATTAAGAGCAACTCTAATTGGACACTCATAACTTTAAGCAATAAAAGTGCATTTTGTCTTCTGCTGTAACATCATAGTGGTTATAATTGTAGTGTCATAGATCAGCTGGAAGTTGTTAAAAAATGACAGATAAAAATGCAACCATAAGGTGAGAAGGAACTGCAATAACTCCAAAATTAAAAAAAACAATTGAATTTAAATAAAATCTATTTTTTCCCTCATTTGTTGGGATTTAGCTCAGATTAATAGCTAATCTTTCAGAAACCTGAATAATGCCTTACTTTAATTAAACCTTTCATCAAATATCACCCCATTTATTTGTGCATAATTTAATTTTCCATGTTAGAATAGCCCATTTAGCCAAATGTTTTCCAATTACCACTTATGTTTACTGCAGAGGGATGATAGGCCCTTGTGCTTACTGGGGCCAGCAATCCAATTTCATTACCGGCCCAAAAGCGAGCGGCTGATCATTTGTTCTTAATGTGTCTGTTTGAAGTTAATGTGTTTTAACTTATGGTTCTGGCCAGTTGCCCACCCATTATTCTTCAGACTAACAACTCGTGGTTTAGTCCCCTATTGGCCTCATTCCTGAGCTTATCTGAAGGACCTAATTCAGTTCTTGTTTGGGGAATCATTTGCTAAAGCAGCGAAATTCACTCACAATATGGCAGATTTATGTTTCCTCAGGAAGGATGTCAATATACTCACTGAATGCTGTCTTCCATAGACTTAGAATATATGCAGACCAGTTTTTCCTATTTCAGTAAAACTTCCAACACATGCATATTTACTGTTCCAAAAGGTCAAATGTATTAAAGCATGTTCAAAGACAAAATCAGAAATATATTAGACTATGTTGTGTCAGATTTTTTGGCAATAAACTAGTTTCTCTGAGCTTCTCTTATCTGCTTTAAGTTGTATCAGAAAATATTTGCAGCTCATGCTGCTGCTTTTTGTTGGATTTGATTTGTTTGGATAGGCCTGTCTGCTTTATGCTTTTGCAAATCACATCAGCCTCAGTAAGTGATTGAGCGCATATGATAAGGCCTACAGGATAGTGATTTATAACAGACTATATGACTTTGAAGGATCTGAAGGAACGAGTTCAGATCACTGAACACACACATTTTTTCCATCACTTAATCTAACACAAATTTGTACTTTGCCCAGTTTGCATTTTATGTTTGCATATTTACATCATTAGTGAACAAATACAATACCAGATTCATAGAACATATCTTATAATTAATCACATAGAAAAATAAAATCACATTTTTCATGCATTCACCAAGTGATACATAGGTGCTACACAATATATCAAAGTACCACAAATGATTAGTAATCTGGTATAATATAGGAACAAATAGAGCAGAGAGATAATTTATGAGTCTTATTCTGTTTAATTTGGTCAATACTTTCAGTTCCTTTTAATAAATAAATACCTATAGAAACCTAAAGACTCAAAGCTATAAATAAAGATATAGTGATAAAACACAAGTAAAGTATCATAAACATATATAGACACAATTTTATAGCAGAGGTAAAGTGTTTCACCTCCTTACCAGATAAACTCTTTGATTATATAACTAAATAAGGTAAATAATAAGTGACTAGCATGATAACAAAGTTATTCATTATTTCAAGCAGTGAAAAAGTGTAACAGTCATATTTTCTCAGTGTTTTATGGTCATTTTATTTTTCCTTATGGTTTTCTTTAATAGAAAAGCATTCTAAAATGCACGTAGTCTTGACACACTATAGACGTAAATCTTTCTCCCTGAGGGTTTCATCAAGCATCTGTTCTTACAAACTTGACTTCTCTTGAGTGTCCCTCTCAGTTAAGAAACCATCTGGCAGCAGCAGCGCGTCCTGCTAGTCCCCGTACACTGCCATTAGTTTCCTTTAATTTTGCTGTTCATTTAAAAGAAAAAAAACCTCTTAAGCTAGCCTCTATCAGCACATAACAGTTTAGTTGGGTTTTACTGTTCCTTTGCCTTGAAAGTGGGTGGCTGTTTGCCCTATGAACATTTTTGTTAAAAAGAGAGCTGAATGTGTAATCCTTGCCATCAGTTAAGCGGAAAAAACTGATAATGCTCATTTCCAAAGTTTCTCTTTGGACCTTGCCTTTAATCGACTTCAAGAAAAACACAATAGATGCTATAAAATGTAAATTGCATCTGATATGCTTGAACATCTACAGACTAACTTAAAAATCATGAAATATAAAAAAGAGTTTATTTTCTCTTCATTTCTTTTATCCTTTGCCTGTTTTCAATTGGCCCAAATGCCAGTGTATAATCCTGCCAAGCACCACAATCTCAAAAAAAATCTCTGATGATCACAAGCAAAAGACCAAACAGTTAGAACATACTGACGCAATGACAAAAAAAATGAGAAAAACAGAAGGAGAAGGGATCAATCCAACAATGAGGCAGAGGATTGAGTGAAAGAGGATGGGATGGGCGAAGTGAGGGATGTAAAAGAAGAAAAAGCAGCAGGGTTGATAAATGGAGATGAGGAGACATATTAAAGAGAAGAGGACCCAAGTTAGAAGAGCTGTGGAGAATACCACTTCTCTCCACCAGTGCCCCCCGCCCCCCACACACACATGCACACACTTTATAAAGTCAGTCAATGTGACAGGAAGACTTATGTAACACCCCAGAGATGGAAGGAGGAGATAGGGAATGAGAAACAAGAAGAAGGGAACGGGGAAAATAAAGTAGCGAGGGGAGCAGCTGCAAAGCAAGAGGAAGAAGTTATTCAGGGAATTAAGAGTGAGGGACCGAGATAAGTGCAAGATGGAGGGAACCTTCGAGAGTGAAATGGTAGATGTACGAAGAGGCTGGATAGATAAAGAAAAACGGGCGAGATAATAAAAAAAAGCAATTGGAAGATCTAGCAAGCCTGTTAGCATGGCTCTGCTGGCTTTACACTTTTCATTTGTTTTGTGGGTGAGAGATTAGTAAGAGGATTAAGGGAGAGATTCCCCCGCTCCTCATTCTTTTTCTTTCCCCTCAGCCTTCCCATGTCTCTCTCTCTCACATATCCTCTCACTCCTGCAGCACAAGCCCACTTACACTGTAACGGCATGCATCAGTTGGTGTGAGGATGGCGTGGCAAACTGCACACATTATGGCCTCGAACAAAACAACACGAACCGGTTTCTGTTAATCTGCAAACTACTATTTTATAATGCACTATCAGTTGGAAAAAGTGGCATAGAAAGAGTCAAAATAGCAAAAATGATGGTTTTTGATATCGGCAACTTCGCAGAACATAGGTGAAAAGTGCATGAATAATTTTCCTCAAAGTAAAAATACAAGACATATATATATATATATACATATATATATATATACATATATATATATATATATATATATATAATATATAGTATATATATGTATATATATGTTATATATATATACATATATATATATATCTGTATGTATATATATATATATATATATATATATATATATCTATGTGTGTGTGTGTGTGTAAAACTTAATTTATTTCGATTCTCTTTATTTGTATAGCACCTGTTCACAGCAAATATCCTCTTGAGACAATTTGCAAAAAAATTATTTAAATTCAATCACACATGTATTCCAATTAATTCTAGTTATCAAACCACTCAGTTTACTATTCAATGTAGTTTCAAAAGTTTCCATTTTAGGAAATTTGCATAGGGAGTCAGCAAGCATTGTGAGTTAAGAAATATGGTCATAATGGGAAAAAGTAGAAAAAAAATTACAACATAAAAAATTTGTATTTTTCTCTCAAGTCATTTTTCAATGTGGACTGATTGTAGTTCAACCTATTGGAGTATTTTTGTTGTTATTGTTGTTTGTCATTTCTCCTTATAATAAATGCATTTTTCAGTATCATCCTTTTATTGCTTATTTTTTCTTCTCTTGAATTCAGTTAATTTATGTGAATGTCAAATCATTTGCCTCTTGCAGTTATTCTGTTGAATCCAGGTGCTGATTTTTTTTTCTTTTTGTGAATGCACATAAAGCTGCATGAAAGATGGTACTTCGCTGTGAAGCACTTAAGTTTAACAGTTAATTGGTTGCTTTTCTCTTATTGTTTGGCGTCACATCTGGTTCCCCTTCTGCGTCTCGTTCTTTCCTGCCCATTTTCCTCCCTCCTTCCTCATCTATTCTTCTCCATCGCTCTTTGCTTTTCTCTTAATTTCTCCTCACTATTTCCCTTTCCTCCTCCCCCCTCTCTGAACAGCTTAGCTTTTCTCCCATTCCCCCCAACCTCCTTTTAAACAGCAAAAAGCAATTTCTCTCCCTTTGTCAGGGCGCTTGGCGGTAAGCCCTTAAGTAGGGATTTTCTGGTTTGGCTGGAATGCCATTAGGCAAGCTGGTGGTGACGCGCCGTGACTGACGGGCCGAATCTTTTTGATGTTGTGATGTCACAATCCAGCGGAGGCTGGGGTTATGATATTGTTGGCGTACCCGGAACGTGGGGCTTTAGTGGTCATGTTAGAAGTAAGTCTTCATAAATCCTTTATGGCACAGAAATACTGTATTAAGCTTCTTTGGTGATACAGGGACAGAGGGAAAACATGATGGGAGCGTGCACACACATACGGGAAGAAGAGACACACACAGACACAAAGCCACCCACATGCATGTCTAAACTGGGAAATTCACTACAGGTCCACTGCAAGTAGAGTAAAACACAGAGAGAAAATGAAATGGGTTGCTCAAAAGTTTTTAAGTATTTAGCTTAAAAATCACTACATACAGTGTAATATAATTTTATATAGTGATATAATTAGTGTGACGTTATTACATTATATTAATTTAAGACATAGATTTAAATGCTTCAAGAGACATAATTGAACGAAAAAATTTACTTTAATTCTTATAAAAGTAGAAATAGTGGAAATGGTTGTTTGAAATATAACCACAAATTTCTTGTTGAAACTATGGAATTGCCAGCACAAGACTGACGCTGCTATTTTACATTAGTTGGGCATTATTATGGTATTCACTCAATTATTGAAGCAAAAATATTGGATGATCAAGTTTAGAGCTGCACAGTGCTTTCAATGGCTGTTGCTATTGCAGTATCAGTGTGTGCAATATTGCAGACACGATAATTAAACTGGCTCCCTGCATTCATACTCTGCATGCCAATAATATATTTAATATATTTAGTAAATATATATATTTAGTAAATTGCTTGGTATATGATTCTCCTTGATTCCAGCACCTTGAATAGTTTGCACTAAATGTGATCTGGTAAGTAAGAGAAAAGTGGAAAACGTAGTATTAGTTGCAATACTACGTAGAAAACTGGTCTGGAATACTACCTAAACAAATCTGTCTTCTATAGCTGCAGCTAAAAAAGAACCTGAGCTCCATAATCAGGCAACAAAAAAGACTTGTATAGGAATTTTAGCAGTAGTGAAACAGTGATGAAACTTGGGATCGAAGCTAGTTGAAACATTTACTCGCACATTAGCTGTCTTAATGTGATGTTGACTTTTGAAAATGATCTCTCCCTCACAGCTCCACCCAGATTCACACGAACCCCACAGAACCAAACAGGAGTGCAGGGGGGAGTGGCTTCCTTCGTGTGCCAGGCTACGGGGGATCCGCAGCCCAAGATTGTCTGGAATAAGAAAGGCAAAAAAGTCACCAACCAGAGATTTGAGGTATGATGCTGTGATGTTAAACGCCTGACTGCTAATCTGAAATCCTATATTGCTGTAAATAAAAAATTTTAAAAAAGTGGGTACCGGTTAGCATCTCATAACAGAGCTCAAAACAGCAGCTTTATTGATTGGATTGTTGTTTACAGGAGACTTTATTGGGGTTGAGTTGACCATATCCGGGCTGCAGCTTCATAATTAATGGATTAATGGATGGGCATCGGAGACGCATTCATCTCCTCCTAACTCTCAGAGTGAAAGAGCTTCTTCTATTATACAAGCTCATCATCTGTGAAGATCTACAATTCATTTTGTTCCTTCATGTGATACTAAACTTTGAAAACCCAATAACATATTTTAATGACACGATCCAGAATTTTCTGTAAAACAATCAAACTCACCTTAGATGTTGTTCATGACATGTTCAGTTTATTTTTATTATAATTATTTGTTTTGCTATCCTGTAGTAAATAAATACATGTGATACAATTTGCCTTCTCATAAACAAGCTCAAGCACACATATACTGTATGTCTCAGGTTACTTTACATAAGGCTATCATTAAGTTTGCTCTGAAATTCCTCCTTCAAAAGTACTTATTGGTGTGCCTACTGCTCTAACAAAACATCTAAGTTATACAAAGCATTGAGTAGCAATAAAACACATTAAAGAAGTTCTTTAAAAAAAAAAAGATCAGCGCCAAGTGGAATGACCAGAATTCATTATCTAAATTGTTCAGTTATCATTTTGAGAAAGGTCATTTTAAAATCCATATCGTCTGGGAAATGCATTGAGATAATTTTCAAGTATCAACGTTTCCCGTATAATGGCTGCATTAAACACCACTTTCTTTCATAATTGGTACCATGGGGGAGGATGCATAATAAGCCCAGTCCTACCAGTTAGCCTCCATACCTGTCCCAGTTTGTGGCAGACAAGACAAAATACACAAACTCTCAGTAGCCAGAAGTTGTCGTTTTAAGCTGATTGAGATCAGAGTGTGCATGCAAGATAAATGGTTTACTCATTTAAAATTTGCAACAAAAACAAAACCTTTAAAATGGATAAATTCAAACAGAAATATAAATATTTCTCTTTTTTTTGCCCATTCATTTCATTTAATTGCCATTTTCAGTCGTTGCTTCAGCTTCACCACCCTTTGCAAGGCGGGAGGATTGATGGCTCAAACACAAAAGTTGAACCCCTTACAGCTCAAAAGCTATTTAGTAATAAATCCCATGATGCTATCCGATCTTAATGTGATGTCATCAACCCAAAAACACTTTAAAGCAGAATTCACTGTTTTTTTCTGGATCCTTTTACCATGTTTTGTATTTTGTCACATCTCGCTGTAGAGGTTTATAATTCAGAGCCCAGGGTGCTTCTACTGTCTCCGTTCATCTATTTTCATAGAAGGAAATAAAACTCTGGATGGTATTTTTATGGTGAATATGCTAACATGTCACAGAGTCCCATTACCCACAGCAGCAGCTTTTCTTAAAGTGATAAATCATCATAACCTCTCATAGAAAGGTCTATTATTTATACAGTGTTGCAGTGACAGTTGATATTTAACTCAGCAGTAAGAGCTGAGAGATCTGTGTTTCATAGTTGTATAGACAGTGTACTTTAAAGCTCAGAAGATTCAATCAGTTTACTTGTTTTTCTACATTCATACTTCAAAGGTTGACCAGATGTGTGAAATGCCATGTGCTTCAGTTCTCTTATAAGTCAGATGATGCCTTGGGCTACAGTCCATATGATTCTTTTACACTCGGTCTTATTAGTTTCCCGAGGCGTTTAACCTTTGCTTCCCTACTTGGTGAGTCGCTCTCAGATGGAGGAGACGGTGAATCAGCCCTCCGTCCTGCTCAGCCACTGTCACTCTGAACCCAGGATGCTTCTCTGCTTCAATAAGTCCAGTTTCCTCGCAGGTTTAAGTTCATCTCTCCGTCTTCCTGTTTGTGATCAAATCACTCGAGCAGGTCTTTTATTTTTAATCCAAAACTTTATGAGCTGGAGCTCCTGCAGAGTCCTCGCTGCTGCCCTGTTGGACAGGGCTGGTTGTGGGATTTGTCAATATTGGATTTCAGTCAGTGGAAACTTTCCCAGAATTTTAAATCCAGATCAATTACATGAGTGTATTAAGCTTATGCAAGAGCGGTTGTAATGCACCATCTAATCTTCGTGAAAAGAAAGAAAAATCATCAAACGTTATTGGATATCTAAGGAGGACATGATAAATATGCAAAAGTAATTTCCTTGTATTTCTACCTCAGAAAGTAATTTCGGTGGAGTGGATGATTAATGGTTTCCAGAATCTGTTTTAATGTACTTTTCATCATAAATGATGACTCAGGAAGGGTCTTAAAAGTTTTTTATTATAAAGATAAACCTAAAGCATAACAGCTGTGTTACTGAAATGCTTTACTGTAGAAATTAATAGCAGTTGCTTTAAATCTGAAACTAGTGACGCTTTGAATTAGCAAGTCGTTTAATTTTACTAAACTAATATGACTTCTTATCAATTTATTCTGTATACAAATTCATTTTTCAGGTAATAGAGTTTGATGATGGGTCCGGTTCGGTCCTGAGGATCCAGCCGCTGAGGACCCCCAGAGACGAGGCGATATATGAATGTCACGCCTCCAACTCAGCAGGCGAACTGACCACTACCACTCGACTCAGCGTCTTACGAGGTCAGCATGGACACACATGCACTGCTTCAAACCCGTGTTATCCACATGGTACTCAGAGAACCTCCCCTTCCAAAACACAACTGGTCCTTATCGGTCCTCTTCTTTGCCTGCCCTGAAACGTTAGGGTCTGTTCAACATCTCCCTCCTCTTTTTTTAATTGCGGTGACAGTAGATCTTTATTGGCTTCAAAAATAAGCTGTGCTGGCGCTGTCATAGCTAATCTTCATTGTCATAGAGGGATATTCAGTAAGAAAAATAAAAATCAATCCTTGTTACACCTAGGACTAAGAAAAACTGCCATTAGATTCACTTTTACAATGTAGCGATTTATTATAGCGTTTCAAATCATTTGGTAGCTGGCATAGAATGCTGCGGCTACATTTATGTCATTAGCTAATTTCTCAGTGGTCTTAACAGGACCTGCTAATGACTTCCGTTCACTTTTTTTCCACATTTTCTCCTGCTTTAACAATAGATTTTATGGCATTTTATTGAAGTCCTATGTGAAGCAAAGTGGAAGGAAAATTGTGTTTTTTACTAATAAAACTCGACACAGTTGAATAAGTTCCTTTGTAGAGCCACTTTTCCCTGCAATTACAGCCGCCGGCCTTTTGCAGTTTGTGTTTGCCAGCTTTGCACAGAGAAAGAGCTGGGTTCTCACTTTAATCAATCTCCAGTTTTTTGCCTAGAAAGTCTGGTTCATTTGGGGAGGTTGGAATCCACGTTCAGACTGACATGGACCAAGAAAGGCATGTTTTGGCTCGGTTGATGTGAACTCTGGTGTAGTTTGAATACAAATGTGAATGCCAAGTGGAGTGGAGATTGATTCAAAAGCAGGAAGTAAAATATAGTGCAGGGCATTGTGGGTAAATACAACTAAAAGAAACATGAAAGATAAGCGCTAGTGAGAGAAATTGCTTGTGCTGTTTGACAAAGACAAAAGAAAAATCCTACAAAAACTAAAATATGGAGGAAACCCATATATATCAGACATATGTACAGCATATGTCTGATGTGTATATGTATATATATATATATATATATATATGTATATATATATATATATGTGTGTATATATATATACACAGTCCAGTCACATTAATGTGACCATCTGTCAAAAGCCAGAATAACCACCTTTCGCAGAGCGAACTGCTACGAGACGTGCAGGAAGAGAGTCACTTAGGTCCCTGAAGGTCTTCTCTGGGATGTTGAGCCATGCCGACTCTAATGCCGTGGCCAGCTGCGCTAGATTACGCGGTTGAGGATCCATGGCGCGAACAACTCGATCGAGATGGTCCCACAGATGCTCGATTGGGTTTAAGTCAGGTGAGTTTGCTGGCCAGGGGAGGACGGTAAACTCATCCTGGTGCTCTTCGAACCACGCACGTACACTGGCAGCTGTATGGCACCTCGCATTGTCCTGCTGGAAGATGCCATCATCCTGAGGAAAAACAATGCGCATGTAGGGGTGGACATGGTCCGCAAGGACAGATACGTACTTGTATTGATCCATCGTGCCTTCCACAATAATCAGTGAACCCAGAGAATGCCAGGAAAACATTCCCCAGACCATAATGCTCCCGCCTCCAGCTTGGACCGTTCCTGCAATGGTTGCAGGGTGGTTCCTTTCAGAGGTTTCACGCCTTATACGCCAACGTCCATCTGTCCGATGGAGCATAAAACGCGATTCATCTGAAAACGCTACCTGTCGCCACTCAGTGGACGTCCAGCTGCTGTACTGGCGTGCAAATTCTAGCCTTCGTCGTCGATGAACACCAGTCAGCATAGGTGCACGAACCAGGCGTCTGCTTCGGAGGCCCAGACGCAGCAATGTTCACTGAATAGTGGTTTGGGAGGACACTTGTGGTAGCCCCTTGGTTCATTTTAGTGGTCAGTTGCTCAACGGTAGCCCGTCTATCTGCCCGAACGCATCTCCGCAACCGTCGTTCGCCTCTGTCATCTATGGCCCGTGGTGCACCACATTTGCCACGTCGTTGATTTTGGACAGTCCCATTTTGCCATGCACGGTACACTTTTACCACGGCGGCACGCGAACAGTTCACAAACTCAGCCGTTTCGGAAATGCTTCCACCCTTGGCCCGAAAGCCAATGATCATGCCCTTTTGGACGTCGGATAAATCGCTTCGTTTCTGCATTACGCCAACGATTGAAATGTTTTCCGAAGCCCACACACACCCTTTATATACGCTCAACTGCACTGTGCTGCCACCTGCCTTCTGTGATTGGTTATTTAACTCTGAAGTGGAAAGTACGTGGTGGTCACATTAATGTGACTGGACTGTGTATGTGTGTGTGTATATGTATATGTATATATATATACGTGTATATGTATATATATATATATGTATATGTATATATATATATATATATATATATATATATATATATATATATATATATGTGTGTGTGTGTGTGTGTATGTATGTATACACTTGTGTGCAGCTGTGATCCTTGAATTATTGCGGTCGATGATTTATGTTCGTGTGAGTTCATTAGTGCAGCTAGTGATGTTTGAGTTTGAGTTTCTGGAGTCCATTAGGAGAACATTATGCACCAGTAGTTCAAAGCTCAGGAGTGTCTTAGTGAGCGAAGTTCCTCAAGTGTGGATAATCACATCACCTGCCTCTGCAGGAGTGATGCTCATGGGGAAAAGGACATGGAGCCTGTTGTTCTTCCATCTCCTCACTCTCTGTACCTCCCTCTTCCTCTCTGAGTGGTATATCTCCTCTTTTCTTACCATCTTCTTTCCCACAAGTTCATTTCTTTTTTACTTTTCCCTTCTCTTTTAGGTGCATTCATTCTTCACTCATTCTCTCTCTCTCCTTCTCTCTCTCTCTCGCTCTGTGTCTCATGCTCTTAGGTCCACTGCACAGCAGCCTCTAAATTATTCACATCAGAACACTTTGCATCTTCTGTACTGTTCTGCTCCATCCATCCAGAATTTTTCCTGTCTCACACGGTTGTCTGTCTACGTGTGACAATGTGCATGTGTTTGTGTATCTCTTTAAAACTGGATTGCAAGCGCGATCGCTTGGCTTCCGTGTTTACATCTGTGTGCGCTTTTTTTTTCATATGCACCGCTCCCATCTCTCTTACTTCAAACTGGAGCTCACTCATCATCTGTCTCTTTCTTTATCAAGAACCTAACCACTCAAGCACACACACACACACACACACACACGAACGTGTCCTCAATCTCAGACAGTCCGTCTTTATGTAGTGATTAGCCTCTTTCTGTTCCTCTGAGGAGTCATTGTGTTGTGGATGAATAAGAGGCCACCTGGGAGCGGCTAATAGTCCCTGATAGACCGTCAGTCGAAATGTCAGTTGCAAAGCACACACACGGACACAGACACACACATACATGTGCGCACGCATGCAGATTCGCACAGGACGCTCACTAAAACACGCACTCCACCTGTGTCAGTCATGTGTCCTGAGGTCCCCCTGGCTCTTTAAAGACACAGCTCCAGTGACTGAGTCGCTGACAGAAGGGATCTGGTGTAAAGGTCAGCTGGCTTAATTACTGATGATTACAACCAGACTAATTGAAATCCTGGCTCTCAGGAAATGGCTCTGATTGGTAACTGCTGAAATAATAATGAAGCTTGGAGCAATTTTTCGCTTAAATATCCACTGCTCTGTAAGTCAGCAGTCAACTGTAAGAGTTGTCCGTTTGTCCGTGTGGATGTTTGACGACCTAATGAGATCCCAGCTTTTTCAGGCACAACATCAGCTGTTGGGACGAACGTTCGTTCACCTATGTGAAAAGCAACGTCCGTGTTGGGATGTTGGCTGTGTTTACTCGCATGATGGTCACTCAGAGAGAAAATTAGAAGAGGCACAACGCCTCAAACATTTTCTCAAAGTGGAAGCCTGATGCTCCACTGGCTTGTCTCCGTTGTGCCGACGGCGTTGCAGCTGCGAGGGCGAGCTCGACTGCTACTTTTTCCTCACTGGGCGCACGTGGCGTAGGCAGCTAGATTCTGCCCTCAAAAAGCAAAACAGTAGTAAAAACTGTTTTCTTGTAGCATGCAAAGGTTTGTCCTGATACTCAGCATAGATGTTGTTTGTCACATTTTTGTTTAATTGATTGGAGGAAAAAAACTGAGAAATCCACTGAGGTAACAACACTGGTTACCTCGACAGCTTGTTTGCCTTGAGGCCTCTCGAATTGTTGTTGTCATGTTTTATTTCAAACAAAAGGAAAGAAAGGAAGACGAGATGACGTTGACACACACACACGCACACACTGAAGTAGCTACGCAAACACAACAAAAGCAGATGCCATTTTCAGAGTAAAAGCCACCTCATCAAAATAAAAATAGCTTCTTGTTTAACACTTATTACCAGCCTAATTTTCAGGCAACATTCAGCTCTGTGGATTTTTAGATTTGAAATAATAGCCCAGCCTATTTCATTTTAAGCAATAAGTGCCAGTTAAAATGCTTACTTTTTTGCATGAATCCTATAGAATGTAATATTGTATTGGTTTGTCTAAGAAAAGGTTTGCTCATTTTTGAAAGAACAGAGTTTCAATGCAGTCCTCCAGGCAGATGACACCAACACGTGTACGGAGCACGATCTTAGTGTTACATGATGAATACAGTGTTCACACATCATTTCTCACGATTGTGGGACATGATGTCCCTCAAATTAGATTAGAAACTGGAAACTGTGGAAGAGGTAGCTTTATCCAAATAAAACATTGTTGTGTGGAAGTTTGTAGAGGTATAAATTTCCGCCCAGATGTCAGATACACACATCATTTCTCACGATTGTGGGACATGATGTCCCTCAAATTAGATTAGAAACTGGAAACTGTGGAAGAGGTAGCTTTATCCAAATAAAACATTGTTGTGTGGAAGTTTGTAGAGGTATACATTTCCGCCCAGATGTCAGATACACAATATTTTTCTCATTTTTTCCAGGCCACCATGACTTTTTATGCGGCTCTCTAGAATCTAGAGAGCTACAAAAATAATACTTAAATATTTTTGTGTCAATAAAATCAAATTAGTTTTTATCTGTGTAGTGTCAAAATAAATACTATGTAATTTGAAGAATGTAGCAAATTATGAATATAAACAGCTTATTAATGGGTAGTTTTGTCAATACTTTCAGCCTTACCTTCCCTTCGAGGTCATTCATGACCTTTATTTGGCCCAAAATGAAAATGAGTTTGACACCCTTGTCTTAAGTCAATATTCCTTATTGGGACTTTATCTCTCCTGTATTTTCAGCTGTGAACTGGATAGAAAAATGTTTCCCAGTGCAATTCATTGCATTCACCTAATTAGTAAATGGTGTCCAGCTGAGTGTAAATTAATCTCCAGCTGTTCAGTGAGGATTGCAGAGGTTTGTTAGAGAATGTTGTTACATCATAAACACCAAGAAACAAAACAGACATGCCAGAGATACATTTTTGGAGACATTAGGTTTTGAATATCTCTTTGCGCACTGTTCAATCCTTTATCTAAAAATGAAACAGTGTAGCAGAGGTACAAAAGAGTCAAGCCGTCTGCCTAAATTGTCAGCCTGGGCAATTTGAGAGCATTAATCGAAGAAACGGCCAGGAAGCCCATGATAACGGTGGAGCCGTGGCAAAAACCCGATGTTCATATGGTGCCTATTCACAACAGGAATAAGACGTTCCTTATTGCACCAAAATATATGTTTTTGCCCTACATGCAGGAAGCTAACTTGGTGGCAGGATTATGTGGGGAGGTTTTTCTTTCAGCATTCTCAGTAGACAGGCAACTCTTCACAGCATGGCACAACATGTCATTACTGGAAGAGAAAATGTGAGTTTATCAGATGCCTCCCAGTTGATGTGATTGAACTGGTGCTGTTTTGCTAAGAAGATTGGGTCAAAATTTTGCTTTTACCATTTTCCTTTACATGCACTTGCTCCATTGCATCAAAAAATATTAAATATATTGTATGACAAAAGTTTAAACTGAACAGTGTAAGGGGAGTAAATACTTTCACAAGGCACAGTATGTTTGGTGCAGTTGCGGCTCTGATGAAAGAGGCAGTTCATACTTTAGACCCTGTGACTGAAACACTAGAGTTTACATGCAGTCCTCCAGGCAGATGATGACACTAAGCCAGAGCTGTGTGTGTGTGGAATACATTTTTAGTCTTGCATAACATAACTCTGACACTATTCTCTCACCATAAATGAAACACATACAGGTTCCCATAAATTTCCTTTTAATGACTTCTTACCCCATTTTAGCTGAGAGTCCTTTTCCCTCAATACCGACTTTCCTCGCTTAGTAAGAGGAGGTCAAGTAAATTACAGTTCCCAGCCAATTCTCTGAGCAGCTGTGTTTTACATGTGATAATGTTGGATGTATTGTTGAACCTTGAACACTTTTAGATTTATCAACTCACATCAGGTCAACAAGAGAACCCCATTCTGCTGCATCTGGGGATAAAAACGTGCTGCTGCTGCTGCTGCTGCTGCTGGAGGAACTTTGCTGCTGTTTGTGTCAAAATAAAGTCTTAATCAGCTGCGCCTGTACTCCTCAAATCAAACCGCTGCGATTGGGTTCTGAAATTTTTAATCCCAAAAACATGAAGGTGAGCTCCTGACACTAAACCAGGAATTTCATAAGTGAGCATATAGATGCCTTAATTAGCTGTGAATAATTCTGCGAAAGGTGTACGTCAGGACACATCTTCGTTTGGAGGCCTTCACGCCTCTCCGCAAGCAGATCCATACTGGCAGCTCCGTTAGCGCATGGGTACAAGTGGCAGAGGGAGCAGCACTCCGACTATTCGAACCCTCATTGTTCAGTTCAGTGTCCCACCCCAGGTAGATGAAATAGAATGCATTATTCCTGCCTACAAGGGGCCTTGCTTTGAAGTAAGCATTTGCATAATGAAAGGAGAAAGAATCAGGATTGTTATGCTGTTTAAATCCCTCATGCTCTCTCTCCCTCTTTCTATTTCGTTCTTGTTCCCTCCTGTTTTCCTTTCTGCCACTCTTTCATTGTCCCAGTCTATTCTCATCTTCTTTCATTTCTTTTATGCGCTTTTGCCACCCCTACACAGCCTCCCCTCGTTTACCTTCTCTACCTCAGACGAACTCGCTCACACAAACACCTTCTCTTCTTGTTCTTTTAGTTTATCATATCCATGTTTCCATTTGTCAGCCTGTTGTGATTGATTGAAACCGGAGCTGTTAAAAGGCCACACACCCGCCCGTCGATGCCGGCGTCTCACGAGCCATCGGCCATGGTTCGATGAGCCACTGCCAGAATTAGCATCTCCTTGGTGAGATTCAGCACTAGGATTTCCCGTTAATGAGCTTGTGTGTGGTGGAGAGAGGTGGAGTCACCAGGGATTCTGGAGAAAATGAGGAGGGGGGGCGGGGGGGAGGTTAAACTGTTCCGTTAGATCAAATACAGTTTCAACACTCAGTCTTTGCTCATCTTACTGTGTCAGTCAATATGTGTGACTCAAGAAGCTGATTTTTTTTTTCAAAAAGTTATGATTGTGTTTGCGTTGTATTCATTTTATTCCAAATTGTGATACAACATCTTTTCTTTCCTATTGACTTCCCTCATCTTTGATCCTCAAAACTCCTTAGTCTCCACAGTTACCTATACCCACTTAAACCTCCCTCTGCAGGTGAGTAAAGTTGGCCCGGCACCTTTGATTTTCTGTATCGGCGTGCAGTGGCTCTGCAGATTTAATTGCCACTGATACCTATGAATTCACATTTGATTCACGCTCCCTAAAGGAATCGCGAGTCTCCGCGGGCATGTCTTTATTGGACGTGCCTGTTTGATTTTTTTCTCTTTTTTTTGTGAGGTGAACTTCGAGAGATTCGACAGAGCTTCTAAAAAGAGCAGCTCATTTGCTGCTGATTCCCAGCAGAATGGAGAATTGATTTTCACTTGATTTTTATTTGCGCAGCAGTAGCCTAAAGCTTTAGTGAGTTTTGTCAGGTAGAGTAAAATGTTACCCATTCCGTTGGACCGTGCAGTCTTGCTTCTTGTCTCTTGTCTCCAGCCTGATGCAACATATATTCAGGCTTCAGTGGAAAGTAAAACCAACTCTTGCATTTTTTTTTCTTCTTCCTGGTATGCGGTGGGGTGTCAATTTGTTGCTTTTGCTGAGTCTCCCGAAGCTTCAAGTATCATATTGTCATTCATAGATTTTCATATCGCTTTCACAACAGTCAACTTAATCTGAGATAAAGCCTGTTTTTGAAACTGTGATAATGTGTATTAGCAGGCCTCATTTATCAATGTCTTTTATAGATTTGGGCATATTATGATTGTATGATTACGTGTGTGTACTGACTAATCCCAGCATTTGAACTGTCAGGTGATAAAGCCAAAGTGATTGTAATTTACAAACCAAAGCTTTACTTATTTATAATATTAGAGGCCTCAGCTATAGAACGAGAGACACAGATGAATGGAAGATTTTAAAGTTACAGCATTACAACAGATTATTGACAAAGTAAAAGAAAAATATGTTTTTTTATGCATGAAACATCTTATTTTAAATATCATACTTGCTCAAAAGAATTATCAGCCTATGAATAAAAGTTCTACAAGAACCATATGAATCCATCAAGCATCACATTAGACTGTTTTCAGTGATTTATGGTGTTGAACTGCACAGCCCAAGGTTGTACTAAGTACACTTTTTCAGGCATACACAGCATCTAATCCAATCTGAGCCCATCCTGTCTTCAAGTCACCAGGTGGAAGCGCTTCACAGAGGAGCAGAACCTGAACAGTTACGACTTTGGAGTACCAAAGGCTTATTTCCTTTAAACACAGTTCTAAATGTAGGCATAACTCCTTTTGAAAAGTCCTGGAAGAGGAAATGGATCTAAAAGCCTCTGATCACTCTGCATAACAAAATCTATTCAGTCTAGGAAACCCCGCGCAAATGCTCATGAAAGAGCCACATCCTGACAGATGTTTTAAATTTCTGTGCGAGCTTGTCGTGCTGTGGATCTTGTGTTATTTGTTTTGCATAAACGGTTAGCAAATAACTACACACACATTTGATATTCATATGGCTGTATATCTTTTTAAGTTGAACAGCTGTCTTTCTGAGAAACTCTGAGCTCAGTAATATCTGGTTAAAAATATTTCCTACTCCAGAAGATAAACGTAGTGTTTTTCACCTCCTGAAATGAACATGACACTGACTGTATGTGTGTTTGATAGACAGGGGCATCGAGTGTTAATGGGTTTCATTTTATTTAGTTATTTATTAGATATAATTAAGTTTTCTCTGTTGTGTGCGCACCATATGCTCCATTGACTCAGTGACCTTTCAATCTAGAGCCTGTGCTTTGCAGGGCAGATGAGAATGGGTCACTGCACTCATCTGTAAGTAGTTCTTCCTAATCCTCATAGATCAGGATGTTCTGCTGGCTTGTAAAAAAAAAAAAAGTGGCACACTAGATGTGCTTATTTGTGAGTAAACATGGTCCAGTTTGAGACTCTCACGCTACAACAATCTTGAGCAAAAATGACACAGTTTCTTGGCATCACCGTAGTTACAAAAAGAGAAGAAAATAATCTACCAAATGTTTGAATTATTTTTTTATTTTGCAGCATAAAAGCAACAATTCTTACTTGTGCTGCCAAAATTATATATTATTAAATATGCTATATAAAATACTACGGTACTTATTGTTGTTGTTGACATATGAACGTAAAAAAATCTACAAATGCCTCTTCATTTAAAGCCCTCCATGCGATTTAATGTGCAGAATTTTATATATTTTATCATTTGGACTTTGAGTTTAGTTTTTAATCTGAGTTCATAGTTATATGTATGTGTGGTTTGCGTTTAGTATTTGGCTCTTTGCTTTTGCTAAACCCAGTTTTTATGGGTTTAGCTGTGTTTGGTTTTGAGATAGTTTCCTTTATTTTATTGTCATATCAGTACTCATTTACCCTCAGTTGACCATCCCAAAAAAATGTCCGTCACCACAATAGACACTTATTTGTTATTCTGCTTTTTGTGTAGCAGCACAAGCGCATCGGACTGATATTAGCTGAGAATTAGTCAGCATAAATGCTACTGTAGCCAGACTATTGTCATTGTCTTATCAGACACGCAGCTTGCTAATTTAAGTTTTAAAACAGTTTCAAAATACTTAGTAAGAGTGACGCAAGGTTCATGGAATAACAGTATATGAGTTTTTCACAAATGGAAATATTTTCAAACAAGTGAACAAAGAGCCAAAAACTTTTTTTACGGTTTTGAAGCGTGTTAAACATTGAAACATTTACCTCGTCAATGCAGGAGAAGTCTAGTACATCTGACTACTGACCAGACTTTGATTGATATGTGGTTACTGCATAGTCATTTCAGTAAAATAAGCCAATTCTTGCCTTCATGAGATCAGTCTTATATGATTTAAGCTTTGTGCTGAAGGCACCTTTCTTTAAAGACAGCATAATGAGGTGTTGAAGTGATAGACATGGTCAGCAATATTTGTTAAGAAGGCTTTGGAGGTTTTAAATAATGCTCAGTTTGTACTAAGGGACCCAAAAGGCCCCATGAATATATATGCCAAACATTATTTCACATTCCTGCCAATGTTGATTGTTAAAGGGTACACAGTGGGATTAATATGAGTTTAAATTCTAACCCTTTTCATTAAATGCAACAGCTAAAGGCATGGCTCATTAGATCAGGCCACATTTATTCAGTCATCTGATAAATGAACCTCTGTCCACTGCTGCCTCAGCTTTTTGTTTTAAAGCTACTAGGATTTGTCTACAGTAGAATTTGTTGCCTGTTTTTCCATCTTGAGATGTTCTTTTGCAGATGTGACAATCTGCAGTTTGCCTCAGCACATAAGTTCTCTTATGATTGTATAATAGTTATTCCAAAAGAACTGAAACTTAAGTCCAGTTTTATTTGATTTTTTTCTTTGACTTACTCATTAAACTTTAACTTTGCAATGTTCTCTAAATTGTGGTGAAACTTATTAGGTATGTTCAGCTTTTCCTCGAACTTATCAGGTACTTTACAGTGATTTCCTAGAATTTTTTTAAATACTTTCCCCTAAACCATAATGTAATGTACTGATACGTTTACCTGATACAAAGCACTTCACTGAACTTGGCTGAACTCACTTTCACAGAACTTGCCAGCAGTTTTACATGTCTACACCCTTTCTGAATGTAGACGGGTACATTTCTAGAACTCATCTGGTACGTTCAATTAAACTATTCTATAACTTACCAACCTTTTGGGACCAGCTACTTCCCTTTACCAGAACTGAAAAGATACTTTATTGAACTTACCGGACACTTACCCCATGTAACGTCAAGTACATCACATGAACTTATGTGGCCTGTAAGGTGTACTCACTCATGTGAAATAGATTGAATTTTACTGATGTGTTCTACCAGGTTCTATGTATGACTTGTGCTTTTAATCTTTTGCAGAGGATCAACTGCCCGCAGGGTTTCCCACCATTGATATGGGTCCACAGCTAAAAGTGGTGGAACGCTCACGGACCGCCACTATGCTCTGTGCTGCGAGCGGCAATCCTGACCCAGATATTACCTGGTTCAAGGATTTCCTGCCAGTCAACACGACTGATAATCACGGTCGAATCAAGCAGCTACGCTCAGGTAACCACCAATTTTTAACCCGTCTTTTCTTCTCCTTCCTTTGAATCCCTGCTTTCATTTCTACCTGTAGGTTTGTCTCTCCAAAAGTTCTTTTATCTCCCCTCCTATCCCTAATCTGTTTTATCCTCGGAAACTTTTTATTTCCAGCTCCAACAGAGTTCCTTTATGTTCTGATTCACATTTAACCAATTTCTTACAATGCTTCCGCCCTCCTCCTGCTGCAGTCTCTGGCTGTGTTTTTCAGCTGCCTTTCTCTGCCGCTTTCGTATTATGAGCTTGCTGTGTATGGTCACCAACCCCTTAAAAATGTTCAAACCCTTTTTAAAGTAAACTCCAGACTTTTCTCCAAACTGTCTGAGGACTTCCTGTACAAATCCCCATCACAAAAAAACAAAATCAAAATCAAATGTCCCTGGGAAGTAGCAGCAGGTTACTGATCTCTAATCAAAGTTGAACAAATTTTCCTGCTGTCAACATTCGCAGCACAACCAAGTGATGGTGGCATGTACATAAAGGAATATCCTCTCTTGATAAAGCCCACTGCTGTGACTAAAGACTCAATTTTTTTTTCTTCATGTCTTGCTAAGTATGCCTGTTGTCGAAGTGAAATTGACTTCCTGAAACTGTACTCATGTAATTTACAGAAATATGTACCAAATTCAACCAATTTTGTTATGGATAATAACTGCAGTCAGGCAGGCTAAACCTTTTCCATGTGTTGTGTTTGATAGCCACAGTAGTGTGTAAAATCCCAAATCCTGTTCCTCCTCAGTTCTCCCTCTTGCCTTCAGGGGCCAATTCTGTACCCAAAACCCATTATCTTGTAAACGGAGGGCCACATTTTTATGGAAACCAACCTCTCCTGATTTTCCTCCCATTTTAATATAATCATCATTATTAATCATTTAGCTTTTTATAGAGCCTTGCAAATGTATTCATACCCCTTGACGTTTATCTCATTTTGCCATGTTTCAATCAGAAACCGCAACATGTTTTACTGAGATTTTATGTGATAGAGACCAACAAAGTCATGTACTTTGTTCACGTGAGAGGAAAAGGACAAATGGTTATCATTTATTTAGAGCAAGAAACTCTGAAAAGAGCACTGTGCGTCCTGTGCTCTGAGGCTTTGACTCTACAGGCACTTTAGCAAAAAATCCAGGATCATGTCAAGGAGTTCCACTTGATTTTGTTCAACAAAATTTAAGGTGATGACAACGTGGGGCGTTTTTCTTTGGCCAAAACAGAGAACCTAGTCAGAGCGGAGGTGGACATCCCAGCAGGATGAAACAAACCTACAACCAGAGCTACAATGAAATGCTTTTGAGGTTAGCTTGAGTCCAGTCAAAGTCTAGACCAAAAACAAACAGCGAATATGTGGCAAGACTTAAAAATTTAATTTTAAGATCTGAGCTTGAGTTAATTTCCAAAGAGGTCAACAAAATTTGGCTTCTGTATTTTAAAGTTAGTAGAGACGTACCAGAATAAAATTGTAACTGTGAATAAGGTGGTTTATTCACATAATGACTGAAGGGAGTGGAATTTAAATACATTTCATGAGCTTTTATTTATTTTACACATTAAATGTAATACAATACACAGGTTTGTTGACAAAATGTAAAATAAAAAAAGTCCAAGGGGTATGAATTATTTTTTTGTGAGACACTGATTATTGTTAACAATGTTAAATGTAAAATCATTAATATGTTAGATTAATTTCTTGTATGTTATAATTTGTGAAAACCTAAAAAAAAAAACAAATGACTTTTAATATTTCCTTCACTATAAAGTTGTATGTAGTGACGTTCTGTGGATCTCCAATAAGGTGTTTCACCTAAGTCAAGACGTCTTTGTAACCAGTGGTCCGATTATAATGCCCTTTCTATGCTGTTCTTTTCTCTTTGTATCTTTTTAACTACAGAGTCCTTTGGTAAGTGCTTCTGTTCCGAGGCCCACACCCTCACTGTCCACTTTTCTATTTACTGCTCACTAATGTTGCTACTGTCGCTGCTGCTGCTCACCTTTTATTACACTTACTGCACTGTTATTAAAATGCATGGCATGCATTTTACTAACGATCAAACACTATAAAAACAGAAAGCTCAGAAGTGCATACACACACACTTACAGTAGTTCTACCCTTTTCTAAAGTTTGAATGGTATGAACATAAATAAATATAGGAGCTCTTGCACACACACACACACACACACACACACACACACACACACACACAACCAGATATTTGTCTCTGTCAACTTAGATATAGCCGAGTCCCCACCCTCCACCTTGCACCTGCAGCTTTTCCACACCCAAAGAACTTCAGTTTTCTCCTCACACTCACCTATTTACTTTTCCAGCTGTTCACTAATTCAATGATTCTTTCTCTCACTCAGTCACTCACCCTTTCATCCACTCACCCACTTAATCTTTCCGCTCTGTTGTATAGAGTTACCAGTCAATAAGCCAGACAGCAGATAGGTATGCCAGTGGTGGAGCCAGAAAAAAAAAATCAATCCATGTTGGCCAGGTTTTCAGACTGCCAGACATTTACTACTCAGTGCAGGATGCACATAAAATAAGCTTGTTCAGATTTGAGTTTAGAGAAGTTAGTTTTGGTTGAGGCAAATATAGGCTTACAATGTTTTACTGAGAGAAAATCCACTTTTCAATATTCTTTTTTTAATGCATTTTTATTTAATTTTGTATTCAGCATTTAGTTTTAGTCTTTTTAGACAATACGTTGCCAAAATATGGCTTGAGGTCTACAAGCAGGCATTGAAAATTACCTATCTGTTCTAAAATAGGGATGGCCTTAACTATCATATTATTGACTCTAGTAGCAAATGTCTTTTGAATTGAAAATGGACATTATGCTCAATTTAGTAGGTTCCCAGGTTAGTAGTTGTACTAACAAAATAGCCTAATGTTACAGGCTATAAAATAGAAAATGAAAAAGGTTAATAGATCAACATAGGCCAATCTAAGATTAGCATGTCTTTATAAACCTGAGTAAAAGGTATGATAAACCTCAAATTTAAAACAAATTATGATTGATGCGCAACTTAAACTTTAAAAATTTCTAAAATAATTACATCGCTTTTTACAACAAGACAAAACATTGCCTTGGCAATCAGTTTAAAACTGCAGAAACTTTATGGCAGAATTTATTTGGGTTTTCAAATGTCATCTTTTTACCATGTGGCTCTTCACTTGCTTTAGCTAAGTGAAGACTATCCGTCAGAAACAAAATGTCATCCAGACCTGTTGTATAAAAGTTTGCATGTCTTGGTTATAGTAATAAAACTAGATTACAATACAAATCTCCTTTGTCTTCATTCAGTCTCGGAGGTAAGGCTGGTGAAACAATCCAGTCAATAAAAAAAATTAAAGCTTCCTGCTCAACCTTTTTCTGTTTAACAACTTTTATGGAAAAATCTGAGGCATTAATATATTTCTATACTCTAATTTGCAATAGACTGAGAAGGAAATCATAAAAAAATAATTTAGCTTTGACTGTGAATGAATTAAAATCAAAATCAGTTTAATGATCGATTGGAGCATTAAAAATAAGAAACTAAAACTCTTGAGATATTATTCAACTATTGGAAAGTGGATTTTTTTTCTTGTGTTCCTGTTAAATTCATACAGATATTTACATATTGTTTGGCTTTTAGGTTTAAATCTTTTTTTCATCCCCCCTCCCCCCTTTTTTTTTACAAGAGCAGTGTAAACCTCAGGGCCAGAAAGTACTTCCTACTGCTAGAGCCACATGTGCCCTGCTGCAAATCAATGAAGCCAATCAATAACCAATCCCCTTGTAGCTCTGTCACTGTCTCTCACTCTATCTAAAACCTGCTTTTCTCTTCTCAGGCTTATTCTGTCTTTACTTATTCCGTCTTATTCCTTTATGCCTCCACTTTCTCTTACTGTCTAAGGATCAGTATTTTAAGTCTTCCTCTCTAATTTGATTTTTCTCCTATAACAAGTTACCCCCCATACTCCCAACGTCCCCTCCTCCCTTGTCCCCGTCTCCCTTTTTGTGGTACTAACATTTTCTTCTTCTTCTCCTTCTCTAATCTCGTGCATTCATTGCCCACTCAGGTGGCACGCCCATACGAGGTAAGACTGCTGCGTGGACCAACATGACAGAGTGGCCCAATTCCTTTGCAACCCCTGCTTCCAACTTGTCTTGCAGATCTGAATAGCAGCCCTTGGTGGGTTCATGAATGGGGGGGGGTTATATACTCTGCTCTATTGACAAAACTTGCCAAACTGCTTCAGATCTGCAGGAGGTACAAGAGGAGTAATTGGAGTTGAGCAATAAATAACATCATTAATGCTGTAACTGTCACCGACTCTCTTCTCATCTGCCATCCTCGGCTCATATTTTCCCACCTCACCCTCGGTGTTCACTCTTTAACAGAAACATTCATCACTTCCATCATGTTTCCTCTTTGTATCCATCAGTTTAAAACCCCTTACCATTCCGACTGTCACCCGCACACCATTCTCTGCGCAACTTGCTGTGTATGAGTACTGTTGGAGAGTTTGGGTATGCTTTCGTTTTATGGACAAAACAGGATACAACTAAAGGTAGCGACAAACAAATCGACTTTAAGCATTTAGTGATATGTTGCATTCAAAACACACAGGTTTTGTAATGCCTTTCGTCAACAAAACAGTTGTGTTTGGTATTTTGCTTGTAGTCATTTTAGTTCGTAGTAGCATTAAGCCACAGCTGTGTTTTCTCATTAATAAGTCCTTCACTTCCTCGACGCTGTGATCTGGGGTTCAGCTACAAACCTCAGGATCATCCAGTGCCATGTTTTTCTTTCTCTGGCCCCTTAGCTGCGAACTGATGTCACTAATAATAAGGCAAGCATGTCTGGAGGTTTGCTAAGGTTGTTTTGGTATTATTTTCATTGTATGGCGACGTCTACATTAGTCAAAACAACAAAGAAAACAGGATAAATTTAAAGCAGGTCTCAGTCCAGTTTTAGTACATAGAGGCCAAATATTTTAGCCATGTATCTGGATTTTCATTCTCCGGAATGGGAAGGGGTTAACTTCATGAAATCTTCAGCATGTAAATGTTTCCGATAGAGCATGGAGTGTTTACAAGCTTGATTTATTTCTTCATTGCATAGTTTGAGGTGACAAAGAAAAGGATTGTTTCATCTTTTTAAGTTTGTTTCCTCTTTTTTATGACTCGATTATTTTCTCAGTTTTTTGGGGGTTTTTTGACAACAGTCTTGACCCAATCTTGAACCGGTGTGTCCTTCTACCTTGTCTATATTTGCCCAATCAAACGTCCCCATTTTGTTTTCCCTCCCAGCTGTTATTCACTCTGCCTGAAGAGTCCAGTGGCGAAGATTCAGACACACATTAGTGTATTCACACATCAGTACACACACACACACACGCACACACACACATCTTCATGGCTTTTTACCATCACCTCCTTTCTTCTCCTCCATTATGAAAATAAAAAGCCCCAAACGACCACTTTTTTGATAAAGTTTTTTCTGGGCGCTTTTTTTTTTGCCTTTCCACACCATCTTTAAAAGAACCTCTGGTTGACTTTTTTTGACGGTTTTTCTATTTTCAGGGAGCGAGAAAGCATCGGTCCCTTCCCAAGGCTTTGCGTATGTCGTTTTTTTAATTTGTTGGCCTTGATGGAGCTCGATTAATGTCTTTACCTCCTTACTAACTGGGTGTGTTTTTAAACTGACATCAATCACACTCCTGATCCCTCTGGTGGATCCGTTTTGGGATATCTGATTGCTACGGCAATACCTTTGCAGATGTTATCCTTGTAAACTGATTTGCTCCACAATGTAACTTAATCTCAGTTTTCAGCAGATTTTTTTTGTAAATACTTTATTGGTGACTATTTTTGGACATTTTGACACCGTTGTTTATGTGTTTCTGTCCTGCATGGAGACGACATTCTCTATTTTTTATAGGGTTTGTGTCCCCTTATTTTGGCTTTTTGTTCTCATTTCTACATCAGCAAGGTGATGCTTATTTTGGGGCAGATTCTTGCTGAAAATGATAAAAACGTGTGAATGACAGTTGTGGCTCCCTTTATAGTCCTTGAAAAGAGTTCAGCTCATTTTGTGGAAACTGCCTCCAGTGTCATTTTTTTTATTTGAAAACTTAAACGCCGTTTTCTTAGACACCTACATGTCTTCCGCTGCTGTGTAATTGCTATTTTTATCTTCTCTGTGTTCTACCCTCTCTCTCTGGTGCTCCATCCATCCAGGTGCCCTACAGATAGAGATGAGTGAGGAATTGGACCAGGGGAAGTATGAGTGTGTTGCCACCAACAGCTTTGGGACACGCTACTCCACTCCAGCAAACCTGTATGTCAGAGGTAAGTCGAAGCCGTCTCCCACGTCTGTTCACCACCAAATATTTAAAAAAACAACATATTTTTAGAAAGAAGGTTGACATGTTTGAGGAACATTGGATTGTGCTTGTAACAATTCACAATACTGTGCTGTGACACATCAGACTGGTAACAGAGACAGTTGTGGAGAAGTTTAAATCAGGATGAGGCTCTAAAACAAGCTTAGAGCATCTCTTCTGTGCTCAAGATGAAACCAAAACTTAGATCTGTGTGAAAGGAAACTAACACTACACATAAACCTAACACATCATCAAATGTAGCTCCATCGTTTTCTGGAGATGCTGGTCAAAGCTGATAGGAAGGTAAATGTAGCTAAACATACTGTAACCCTGGAAGAATGTTTCAGTGTTGAGACTAAAGCTGAGGTTCACCGTTCACCAGGACAACAACCTTGAACATATGGCCAGAGCAACAACAGTATGGTTTAAATCAAAGCATATTCATGTGACCCAGTCAAAATTCAGACCTAGGTTTATCTGAGAATCTGTGATAAGGTCTCAAAATTGAAGTTCACAGAAACTCTTCATCCAATTTAACTGTGCTGGAGGGTAGCAGTCCCGAGATGTGAAAATGACGCGGAGACACATCTTACTTTCTACAATCAGAGGGATAGGTGATCCTACCATGTATTAACGTAGAGGAGCTGAATGCAAGTACATGCCTTTCTTTTGTTTTGGTCTTTCAAATAAAATATGGTGGCTGTAACATAACAAAAAAAATCACCAGTTATAAATACTTAATGTGATCTGACACTACGGTTACCTACAGATTTTGAATTCACTAAATATTTTATTCACAAACAATACGTTTAAAGCAGCAGCTGAGATCAGTGTTGTTTCAAACCATTAATCTGCTCTGCCCTGGCTTCTTAGCCTTTAGACCTCAGAAGAAAATCCAGATCATCGTCCGGTTAGAACTCGTGTTTCCTCCCCAAATCTGACAGGCGTCTCACTTCCTCGGGCGCCGTCAGCCTCCCTGCTCCCTCGACACGCTCACACGTGCACCCGCCAAATGTTTGAATCTTGGAGACAATTTTATTCCTGGGGCTCTCTGCTCTTTTGTCTGCCCACCCTGGTTAAAATAGAGAAGAAGAAAAAACAGAGGGGGCATTTATACAGTGTAGCACGCATTGGCAAATCTTGCATTGCTCCTGGGTAAAACAAACAAACAAAAAAAAAACACACACACACACATTGAAGTGGGGTACACACACGTATCAAGTATGTATGTAACAAAGAGCAGAGAAACAGTGCAGCGTCAGTGATGTGTGTCTAATAGTGCTTGCAAGGCCGGTAAAATCTTGCAGCGCTGCTCAGGGAGTGTTTGACAGGCGGTCTGTGGAGACAGCTGGCAGTGCCTTAAACTGGAAGGCTTTTCACCAACATCAACCATCTAATATACGGCTCTGTTTATGTTCTCTTTCTGCTCTCCTCGTTTCTTTTCTTCCTTGTTCTCTCACCCTTTTTCTTGTCTTCTATACTTGTTTTCTCTTGCCGTCTTGTTTGATATTTCCTGTTTTCCTTTCTTTTCTACCTCCTCCACTGCCTCCATCTGCAGAGCTACGAGAAGGTTGGTACAGTAATAACTGTGAGGCTCGTTTAAGGTTCTCCCAACTGTTTTTTTTTTTCTTCAACAAAACATCCATTTTTTGGATGTTTTGAACTAGCTGAACCCCCGATGCCTGTTTTGCAGGCATCGGGGGTTCAGCTAGTTAAAAAAAAAAGTTAAAGAAAAAAAAACTTTTCTTATCCCTTGTGTGCTTGTATTTGCTGTGACTTTTTTGTATATTTTTTTGTTGCAGTTCATAAAACATTAAACAGCGTGCACTTTCATAGGCATTAATAAAACATTTTCATATCACATGAACCCCACTAACGATGTCCTTTCTGTATGCTTGCAGTTTATTGTAAATCCTGTGAAAGATTCATTTAATCCCTGATTGTTGTTGTTGTTCTTTCTGCAAAATCTTTGAATTCTAATCGCGTCCCTCCTCTCGCCTTCCTGCCCTCGTCATCGTTTATTTTAGTGCGCCGCGTCCCCCCTCGCTTCTCCATTCCCCCGGCTGATAGCGAAATTATGCCGGGGGGGAATGTCAACATCACCTGCGTGGCGGTCGGCTCGCCCATGCCATACGTGAAGTGGATGCTGGGAGCGGAAGACTTGACACCCGAGGACGACATGCCCATTGGACGTAACGTCCTGGAGCTGACTGACGTGCGCCAGTCCAACAACTACACCTGCGTTGCCATGTCCACGCTCGGTGTGATCGAGGCAATGGCGCAGATTATTGTGAAAGGTGAGTTCCATGGATGGAATATAAACGAGAAAATAAATCATGACGACAGCAATGCGGTGGCTTAACTTGTAAAGCTTTGTGTGTTTGGAAGTCGTCTTTGCTGCAGATTTTGTGTTTCTCTGGGACACTAAAGTAGAATAAGAAAAACACAAATCTAAAAAGAACCCCTTAAACTTTTTTTTACCTTTTTGTCACACCTTCACTGTACATTGAGCTGCCGCCATGTGATGTTTTGTTTGCTTAGGGTCATTCACTTCAAAAAATACAAAATCCTACTAAGTGTTTTCTCTAGTACAAACATTTTAGTGAACTTGAAATAAGACCAAACTAACTTAAAGTAACTTTTTAAAAAGATAAAAGCTTGTTTTAACTCAATAATTCTCTAACATTTTTTTTTAAATGTCAAATATCTGGCAGCTTTTTCTCTTATTAACTGGGAAAAAATGATTTGTGATTGAAAAAATCTGCCAGTGGAACTAGTACATTTTTAATCAGTTTTCAAGAATTATTAACTTAAAAGAAGGTCCTACATCTTGCTGATAAGTCACCATTGACTCATTCACTGATGTTCTCTAAAAAACCTCAGAAACCTTCACAGAATACCTGAAGTTTGGGTGAACTTGATGTCTTCATGTTGGTGACCAGAATAATTTTGTTCACATTTGCCTTCCGTAATTTTAAATAAATTGGCAAAGATTCTGGCAGTGTTATCAAAGTGACGCTTCGTGTGCCTCGTCACCTGATTGTTTTGTAGGTTTGACATTTTCTCAAGTTTTAAGTGGTTTGCCCCCCTGCAGCCCTGCCAAAGGCTCCTGGTGCTCCTGTGGTGACAGAGAGAACTGCAACTAGCATTACTCTCACCTGGGATTCTGGAAACCCCGAACCAGTCTCCTACTACATCATACAGGTGTGGAGCAAACACTCACTCAAGCACGTGTGCATCATTTTGCGCTCACAAACTGCAGAACTCTTTACATGCAATGAAGATCTACAAAAAAAATAAGCCCTCTAAAATAGATATATTTGGAAATATTTTCTTTTAGTTTTACACAGCCTCATTATTTTGTACAGTTCATACATAGTAGGTCATTCCCTTAAAAGAATAGAGGTTTTAGTATCTGTTAATTAAGTCAGAACTGGCGATGTGATGAAAAGAGGTCTAACACAATGCACAGAGATAGTTAAAGGAAAAAGATTACTCGACCAATAAATAAATAAAGCCAAGGTGTCATACTTAAATGAAACAGTAAACTTGCAGAAAGTGAAATGTCTTATGAAGTTTTATTTTTTATTATTATTCATATTTCTGGGCTGAATCGGTTTGATTAGGAAGCCTGTTCCAAAGCCTGGTGTCCAGAAAGCCCTGTCACATTTGTTTTTTGATTATAGCATGGACCAGGAAAGGTTTGTTTTAATGTCTTTTCAATTTTGAAGAGTGGCAAGGCCTCTTTGCAACATGATGTTTATGCCACAGGGAAATAGTTAAACATAGCAATCAACTCATAAAAGTAAAAACTAAAAGGTTGTCTCGATTTTATTTGTCTTAGAGGAATTGTTAGGGGTTGCTGTCAATGCAATAAACAAAAAAAATAATTATTTCTTAAGGAAGAATTATCTTTCTCACTCTAACCATTGAACTAAAATTGAAAGTTTGATTTTTTTTTGTTTTAGAAATGTCATGTTAAATTTTTCTACTGCAGTTAAAAGGGAATTTTGTTGAGGATTTTTATTTACCTTTAAAAGGGGTTCCAATAATTTACGATGACACACATCCACACAAAACACTGTTTGCACACATTCCCGAGTCACAGAACTTCAGATGTCTAAAGCAATAGTTTTTGTTTTTTTTATATATGAACGTAAACTGTTATTAACAGATCATTAACCAGGGCTATAAAACGAAAGAGCCTCTGGCTGGTGATAGACTTTTAAATTCTCAATTTGCTCAAATGGGATCTGCTGTCATGTGGCTGCTCTCCTCCAAGAAGCAGCAACGAAATTAAATGTAGGAATAAAAAATAGGTCTGACTCAATACTCTGTTTATAAAACAGCATGACAACCACACTTGGCATGTCGTGTCTCACATCTAGATATGTAGACTGAGATTTGGACTGAATTAGTAATCAAAGGATTGGGGTTTCGTAATTTCTACATATTTATTTATGCTATTAAGCAGGAACAGATTGTGTATGTGACTCCTCTTCTTTCTTTTGATGTCTCCTGCTCGCTCCAGCATCGCGCCAAGGGTTCAGACGACCCTTACAAAGGGATAGACGGCATTGCCACAACGCGTTACAGCGTTGGCGGCCTCAGCCCGTACTCGCACTACGACTTCCGGGTTGCAGCCGTCAACACCATTGGCCAGGGTCCGTCCAGCGATGTGGTGGAGGCTCGTACAGCGGAGCAGGCTCCCTCATCGCCTCCTCGACAGGTAGGAGGACATCTTAAAAGGGATAGTTAGAGATTTCTGAAGTAAAGTTTTATTAGAAGTTTAAAAGTAGTTAATATCTTAGCTACTGTAGATAGGCACTTCTTGGCATCTTCATGTGCAGAGCTGCAGAAAAGTATTTGCCCTCTTACAGATTCCTTCTCTTTTTTCCTTTTTTGTGACACTGACATGTTTTATAAAAGCAAGCTGAGGTTTATATCAGGCAAGATATTCATTTGTTTTTATCTGAGCTACACAGACATTTACTTGCTGGTGTGCTTTGGATCATTGTCGTGCTGAATTACCCAGGTACGCTTCAGCTTAAGGTCTTAAACTGATGGTCTGACATTCTTAGGATTGCAGTAACTCTTTCTCCTTTAGTCTTGGCCCCTTTTTAGACTAATCATTAGCCTCATTTTCTGGGATCTAACATATAAAAACAATAAAACGGGAATAAAATGTGAAGTATGGATTTTGTTTGCCTTTTCATCTAAGCACCACAACGCTGAATCAAACGAGTCTGATTTCAAGTTTTAGAGTGTTGAATTGCTCAGCTGAAGGCTTTTTTTCTCCTGCAGGTCATAGGTCGGATGCTGAGTGCTACAACAGCAATGATTCATTGGGACGAGCCGGAGGAACCCAACGGTCAGGTGGTCGGTTACAGGGTGTACTACACCTCAGACAACACACTCCCAGTCAACCAGGTGTGTGGTTCTGTGTCATCTGAGTCAATAGCTTTAAAATCTGGTACTTTATTGGCAGCATTAAAACTGAGCATGCATGTGTTGCATTGATGCGTACAGTGGGAGAAGCAGATGGTCCGAGGCACCAATTTCATCACCATCCAGGATCTGACTCCTAACAAGACCTATTACATCCGTGTGCTGGCGTTTACCTCTGTAGGAGATGGACCTTTGTCACAGGACCTCCAAATTATAGCCAAGACTGGAGGTAAACTTAGAGAAACAGCAAAACGATTCAATATCGCCCCACACATCGCCCCATAATTCTGGGAAAACACATGACACATAAGTAGTCATATTTTCATTTCTTATTCCATTTCTTCTTCTTCTTCCTTTTAGTTCCATCTCAGCCATTGGACTTCAAGGGTGAAGCCAAGTCAGAGACCAGTATCCTGTTGTCCTGGGTGGCCCCCTCGACCCAGGGCGGCCCAGACAGCCAAATCACTGGATACGAACTGGTGTATCGAAGGGTCGACGACACTGAGGAGGTAGGCACAGGAAAAACGGATGGACTGGTAGCGTGGGCTGTTTACTTGGTGGCCGGACGAATGATAACATAAATATTAAAAGTGGTATGTTTGAGTGGATGGAATGGAGAGCAGAGAGAAGACGACCCGACCTGAATGTTAAGAGCTTCCTCTTATCTGTGCGCCTCTTCAGAGGAAAGTGAGCTTCGAGCCAGCCACCTCCTACCTGCTGAAGAACCTGAAGCCCTTCTCCACCTACACCTTCCAGCTGGCCGCCAAGAGCAAAAATGGGATTGGAGCGTACACCAACGAAGTGTCCATTGACACTCCGCAGACACGTAGGTTTATCTGCGCGCACTACATGGTGTGAAAGTGTGTGGTTGTGTTTTTGAGATTGGATTTGAGAGGAGAGGGGAAAACAAGCTTCTGTTTTGACAATGCAAGGCTACTGAGCCAAAAAGGTGCTCAGAAACACCCAAGGTATAGACCTTTACAAACGTATTGATGTTGCTTGCATTTTTAAAAGATTTTCATGTTAAAACTAGGATACGTTGGGGGGATTTTTTTGTTCCCCCTGAGTTAACACTTTGTAGAAAAAGCTTTCACAGCGGTGACAGCTGAAAGTCTTTTGGGGTATATCTCTCTGTAACTTTTGACATCCAGAGACTAAAATCTTTGCCCATTCTTCTTAGTAAAATATCTCATCGCAGATGTTGGACTGAATATTGGGCCATCTCTAAAAAGCAGTTTTCAAATCTGACTGTAGATTTCCAATTATATTTAGTTCTATACTTTGACTGGGCAATTCTAGAATGGAATAGATACTTTACAGTCCCAACTAGGACATTTTATAAGTGGCTAAGCACATGAAATTGCTCATATACGTCACCCTAGATAGTAAGACAGAACGCTAGACACATCCATCCAGATGTTCTCATACAACACAATGTCGAGACAGAACTGGAAAGATACAGGTTTCTTTTCTGATCATGAAAAGAGGTATTTTAAAACTACAAATGAGCTTCAGTCTTTGTTTGAATACTGATTTTTTGCGATAAAGAACAGCTCTGTATTGTTTTGTTTCAAAAAAACAACAGCAATAGCACTACCATCTACCTGAGGGTAACAGTTTAAAAGCAATAAAAAGCACATGCCTTGTCAAGAGATCCTTGTCTGTAGATGTTTTCAAAAAAATGTATTCAAATTGATACTTACTGGCTCACTGGCAGGTGTTCCTGTTATCTTTACTATTTTATTTTGTTTGATATCAGCTTGGTCTCCAAAACAGCATTTGAACAAAATCTTTTTTTTTCTTTTTCTTTTACATTTTCAGCTTTTTAAACATGAACAAAACATGAAGTGTAGGGGTTGTAATGTGACAAAATGTGAAAAGTTCAAAAAGTGTGAACACTTTTGGTGAAATCAACAAATTTCTCTGCCAAACACATCTTTATGAGTTCATTTGTTGCATTGTCAAAATGGGGCCGCTAGCAATCCAGACTTTAATCGACTTCATGGTTGATGCTTAAACAAATACGAGAATGAATATTGGCATCTGAAACCTGATCAGAAAAAATACGCACATCAACCCACAGACTTTAGAACAACACCAATTCTCTAGTTCTTTGAAGAAGAACTAGAGAATCATTAAACACAATTAAAAGAATTTGTGATTCTTTTAATTGTGTGGCTGGTTTAATCAAGGGTTTAAGGTGATGAATGAATGATTTAGAGTTGAAGTCTTTATTTGTTTGGTATCAATCTGAGTTCTGTCAGATTCAATCAACTACAAGGTAAGAGGCCAGAAATTCGCAGATAGACATGAGAAGTCCAGCATGGATCAGAGAATCTTCATTAGGCAAAGGACAAGTAAGTTATAGCTGGCATCTTTATGTGTAATATCTCTAGTCAGTGTCTTTGTGTTGCATTTCTTTGAAGTCATTCACTTGTTTTCATTAACCAAACAGATGTGACACCCCTCATTCGGTATCTTTATTCAGCTATTTTTTTTTTTTTTTTGCTTTCTAGTCACACAAAGTCATTTCTCACACACAGGAGTTTTTGTTATCCAGTGTTTTGTTTTCATTTTATGTTTCTTTGTCTTTTTTTGTTCTCCTGTTTCTCATCCGCTCAATTTCATCATCATTCTTTCATGGCAAACACCCTCTTGACCTCTTCATCCGACACAAAACAACTTGCACACACCACCCAATGACATTTACCCCAACAACAACCACCTTCCTCAATACTGGCCTACCAGTTCCTTCAGCACCTCCCCAGGACATCACATGCACCAGTCCCAGTTCTACCAGCATCCTGGTAAGTTGGGCTCCACCACCACTGGAATTTCAGAACGGCGTCATAACGGGATACTCCATCCAATATTCCACAATGGAGGGCAACAAATCGTCCAAAAGAGTTGACGGGATTCCTCCGGGAAGTTCTCCGTATCTCCTGGAAAATCTTGAGAAATGGACCGAGTATGGCTTAACTGTTCGAGCGCTCACAGAGGCTGGAGAAGGACCGGAAAGCTTACAGCTGCTTGTCCGCACCGAGGAAGATGGTATGTTCCTGAAATAAATGCAAATATATTCCCGTACCCGTCTTAGGCTGGTCTGCCCAACTAACAACGGCCGCCGATTAATATTGAATGAGGGTCACCCCCAACTAACAACCACTGGTTGGCAGATGCATTGTGTCCTTCTGTGACCTTAAGTTTTAAGTGAATGTTGCATCTTGGAACCATTTTCAAATCCACCCATTTTAATAATCCTTGCTTTGATTTTCCTCTAATAACCTCAAAAATTAACCCAAAACTCAGAAATCTCGTCCGAATATTCCTTCTTTCCAGAAGTCCATTTTCTTCCACTGACATTTTTTATCCTCCTGCATCTTTTCCTATCCTTTGAAATCTTGTTTTTGTTAACAACTAGATTTCATTTATTTATAATGATACTGATGATCCGTGCAAACAAAACAACCCACTTATGTTTTGTCTTTGCTTTTCTGACTGACCATGTCTTACGAACAAAATCCTCCCCATCTTCTTTACCAATTAAAATAATTCAATATGCATTACTTAACTGTATTTTGTGCTATCAAGAATTTGCCATTTTTTTGAACACTCCATTTATTTTATTTTTTTGGTCCTTTTTGTTTCATAAAATCTGTTTTTTTTATAAGTCCACCATTTTTAGAGTGCTTTTACTGGAGTCAGTCAGATAACAAGAGGTGACTGGAGGGTCTTTTTTCTCTCTGTCTTTTTTTTTCGGGTAAAAGTGCAGTTCTTGGCAGCACGAGAGATGTCTTTCTTGATAACAGTATTTTCTCGTTGAATGACTGCCACTTTTTACCTGCCCCTGGCAACAAATACTTCGCTCCCTGCCATTCTTACCTCTCTCTACATTTGCCTCCTGTACTTCACCGTTTTTTTCCAACCATGATTTTCCTCGAGATCTCTCATTTTTACCTATCGGCTTTTTACCAGTCATCAAAAAGCACTTAAAGACTTTTTGAAGGGTTGTAATGTTTTTTTCCCCAGCTTCTGGATATATTTTTTTTCTGCCCACCTATTTTCGACAGGACTAAATTGACAGCTTTTACTATTAAGTGCCCATCACTTGTGACCCTTGACCTCTATTCCAAAATGCATTTGTAGTTCCAAGTGGTCCTCCACGAGGGGTTGAAGCAGAGACAGTGAATGCCTCGGCCATTAGGGTGAAGTGGCGAGCTCCGGCACCTGAGCTGCAACATGGACAGGTCCGTGGCTACCAAGTCCACTATGTGCGGACAAACTATGGCGAACCACAAGGTCAATCCCTCATCAAAGACATCCTCATAGATGACTCACAGGTAACACAAACACAAGCAACTAATTACTTATATAGTCATCTGTGCCAGGAGCAATTTATGATAAACAAAGAAGAAAAGTCATTTGACTTCATTTTTGATTGTAGGTTGCAATTAACCTAAAATAAATAAGACATAAGTGTCTTTTCATGCAGGATCAATATAAATACCACTTTAGGCCAAGCTGATATGTAATGTATTCTGTTTAGAAAGCAATGACCATATTGCATTTTTACAATGAAAACAACCTTCGAGAATAGTCTCTGAAAATGTTCATTGATGTACTTATTTAAATTTAGAGATATGTTGTTTATCCTGTACGAATATCCTAAAGTGTGCATTTTTGTTTTTTTCCTGCTTTATGGCTTCATTGCTTAGTGGGAATATGGGAACTCGGCAGAATATGTAAGTAAACCTTTTGTCAGGCATTTTATTGAAAATGAACAAAACGAAGCATTACGAGTAGGATAGATTTTACCTTCAAAATCCAGACAATGCCGAGATTTTTCACTTCGCTCTCCACTGAGTTCTTGTTTTAATTTTTAATTTTTTTTTTTCTTTGAAGACAAATACCAGTACTTGTAACTTCCCAAATGAGAATTGAATTTATTTGGTTTGTTTTTATTCAAATAAGCTAGAAAATATATTCTACTAAATGTGGTAAAAGAAGAAAAAAGAAAGAAAAGCAAATTAGTTCAGTTAAATATGATTTGGTTTTAAGTTTCTATGATTTATAAAATTTGTTTTTCAATTTTCCTAAGATAGTCTCCAAGGAGAAGCTTTTCCATCAAAATGGAAAAAGAGCCATAACCACTGCAGTTGAACTGAACGCCTTGCTGTCTGCAGACCGTTTCTGTCTTGTTTTATCCATTTGGATCTTAAGACCCAGCAATGCCACAGTTGTTTGTCTCTTGTAGCTGATGGAGCCGATGGTTGTTTTTTTTAGGAGATTGTGCTCGGAGACCTGAAAGCAGACACAGCCTACTCTGTGTCAGTGGGAGCTTACACCGCAAAGGGTGACGGTGCTCGCAGCAAAGCTGTTACTGCATGCACTGCCTTGCCTTGTAAGTGTGCCTTCACAAACAGACTCACTGATAAAAAGGTTCAGTTATGAGTAATCATGTTTAGCTTCATTAATTAACATTAGAGGCTGCTAAATTACTGAATTGGTCATACGTCATAATGTCTTACCTTGCGTTGCTATTAAGAAGTAGGTCATTTAGTCGCACATTATATGTATTATCCCATTTTGCTTCTGATTATGAGTAATGTGCGTTATAATAACCCTCTAATTATCTTTTCATCATTCTCTTTCTTCTTCTTTAACTGTCTCCCTTTTCTTTAGTTCCTGAGAAACCTAGACTGCTGGTTAGTGCAACTAAATTAGGCACTGCTCTTCTGCAGTGGTATCCCCCTCCCAACCCACCAACCCCTTTGCTGGGATACCGACTCACCTTCGGCCGTTTGGATGTTCTTCCCTTTACGGTGGTGGAGTTCCCCACTAAGGAAACCCATTACACTGCTCTGGATATCCACAAGGGAGCTAACTATGTGTTCAGACTCTCTGCCCGAAACAAAATGGGCTACGGAGAGGAGTCTGTCAAGGAGGTGACCACTCCAGAAGACATTCCGGCTGGATACCCAGAAAATATAATTCTGGAGGAGGCCTCTGCTACCTACCTCAAACTGACATGGAAATCAGTCCCTCTGATAGAGCAAAATGGAAAAAATTACAAAGTACTCTGTGCTGTATAAGGACATAAACAGTCGGGGGAACGCTACGGAGGTGGTGGTGCCCACTCCTGGGTCGAGTGTGTTGCTGGAGGGTCTTAGTGCCGATACTGTGTATGATGTCAGGGTGTGTGCGTTCACAGTTGTTGGTCCTGGGCCGTACAGCCCTGGGATCCAGTTCCGGACGCAGCGGCTTGACCAAGGTAGGACTATGCTCACATTCTTGCAAACCCATCATCATTATTCTGGAAGCCAGAACCAGGTTCAAACAGCCCTTTGGAGCTCAGATCATCCAAATTTGCTCATACACATGGCCACAAACACTCAGTATATAGTTACTGCATCTTAAGTGTCCTTTTTCATTGTCTTGTCACTGTAGCCTTAGACCCAACAGCCTATTCCTAAAGCAAGGTAAGAGTCTTGGGTCTGGGGCAGAGTCCCTGTCCAGTCATGTTGTTTGTTGATCAGATCAAATAGCTAGTTTGAGTCTGCTTCTAAAGAATGAAACACAGGTAAGACTGCATTTGTTTCATTTTGCAGAAAAAAAAAATCTAACGCTCTTGAAATCTGTTTGCTCTTCTGCTCTCGTCTGTCCTGTGCTACAGTTTTTGCGACCAACTTCAGAGTGAAGGCAGCCATGAAGAACTCGGTTCTGCTTTCTTGGGAGATCCGGGACAAGAACCCTACCCTGCCGTTTACTGTAAGTACATTTTCACTGCATGGTATATAACTAAAAAGGTTAATAATGTGAACTAATTTGGGAACAGAAATGTGCTTATACAGTGCTAAAAGCAGAAACTAAATTAAAATAGGGATGGCAAACTTCAGCTAGAACAATGTAGCATGAAGGGAAGAGAACTGTAGAACCTCAAAATGAATGACTGGGCCAACAAGGAACAATTGCCAGGCAATGGCTACTAGGATAAGAAAAAGGAGAAAGTAATTACCAGAGTGAAAACAGCTGAGGCTGATCCAAAACTGTAAAACAAGTAGTATTAACACCTACAAAATCAAAATACTAACCAGCAGATGAGAAAGTAAATAGACTACACAGCAGAAAGGAGCCAAACTGAAAGGGACAACTCAAACTTATTTTTACTTTGGCGAAGTTAGCTTATATACTAAAATATTCAAAAGAGGCACTACTCATCATCTAAGACCAGACTTCACAGACTAATTTTCACCTGCAGCTCCTGGGTGGATTGTTAGTAAATTTACATGATTGTGGTTTTAAAAGGTAGAATCACTGAAAAGTGGAAATAAAATGCAGACAGGAGCACAGAATTTGTTATAATGAAAAAAACTGAAAACTTACCAGACAGGAGCAAAGTGAAGTGGACATAAATCAACTGGAGGATCCGTTAATGAAGGATTGGATAATGACATTGTAAGCAGGTAACTGCACTGAGAAATGTTAACTATTAAAGCAAAATGTTCTTCTCTAGCTTGCTAATTCATATATAACCCGAAAAAGCAGAGGGTAAGCCCGAGGTACACTATGGAAACTTTCAGGTTTTTATTTAGATTTTACCCATTTATCGGCTGAAAAATTAACTTAGCAATAAATACATCAATTATCACATTAGTATCACAATTGTATCACATAAAGGGTTATTCAACAGATATAAAAATGTTTGGTCCGGTTATAGGACAATGTAAATCTGTGTGACGCCTAAACAAATAGAATATGTAAAAAAAACCACAGGAATCCATTAATAGCAAAACATTACACATCACACCTCATCAATCTTGCTAATGCAAGTGATTTGTCACAGTTTAACTAGCTTTATTTTGAAGTTATTACCCATAAAAGTGGGTAATAATAATTGATCTGCAGCGCAGTGTAGATGTGTTTGCAGTTGAAAACAACTGTTTTGAAGTCTGAAAACATTGTGCATGTTGTGAATTATGTTCCCAGATCCTGTATGGAAAAGGCCTGTCTGTGGAAGTGGACGGCAAGCAGACTCAGAAGCTCATAACTGGGCTGGATCCGGACACCCAGTACTCTTTCCTGCTCACAAACCGGGCCAACAGCGCTGGCGGGCTGCAGCACCGCGTCACTGCCACAACTGCCCCAGACATCCTGAAAAGCAAACCCCTTATTGTGGGAAAGACAAATGCGGATGGAATGGTGACTGTGCAGCTGCCAACTGTGCAGACGACAGCAAAAGTCAGGTAATGATGGGAATGCAATACATGTGGTGGTTAAATAGTAACAAGTTGTTTCTGTCGTGTAGTTTCAGGTTCATCGTTCTACATTCGCAGAGAGATATGTGTTAACTCATGTCAGGGTTTTTTCTTATTTAATTTATTGGCCTATAACAAAAGATTTCAAACATTTGGCAGCAAAGCATGTCTGAAAACACCCACAAATGAGAGCCCAGGGCTGATGCTTTCGTCTGTGTTTTGTAACCATAAAACCAAATATAGATGGTAAATGATAGCATTTTTTGCATTTCAAAACCCGAGATGACTCACTCTGCTGTTTACATTTGTTCTCTTTGCAATTGCCATGTTGTTTTTGTCTTGAAAAGTGTGGATTTTATTCACATGGTTTTTTTCCATTATTTAATCTGTACTGACTACTGCCTTAAAAACCATTTGTAAAGATAATAGATGATCTCACAATCAAGTGATAGCTTTGTCAATCTTCCAGCTTTATTTATCGATACAGAGGCACCAGTCAAAGATTTTGTGCCCGATTCATTCATGATTCATGATTTTTCTATTTTCAAAACAGCGGTCTCTTTGTGTTTTTTCTGTGATCACTTCACATTAAATGATTGATGTCTAAAAGTCTGTCAGCAATTTTAAATCTAGCATGTTTTATAACTTTACTGTAACATGCTCAACTTTCTGCTGATGTCTAACGTTCTGATATGGTGATTTCTTGTTAATAAATAGCTACTCTTACTGTATATTTGTACCTTATCTGAATTCACTGTTGAATGTCTCTGTCTTTTTAACAACAACTTCCAAAAGGGAAGAGTGAACCTCTGAGCATTTATGCTTAAAAAAAGCATTTTTTATTTATTTTATTTTATTTTTTCTGACAGGCTAATCTCTGATCAGGGTCTGTCAGACTTTTATCTGACATCTTGGGTCACCAAGTTGATGTATTGTTTTAGGTTGGGTAGTGGGTACCGGAATTTGAATTTGTTAGTTTTCCATTTGTTTTATAAATTTGCAAACATCTCCAAAAACCTTTTTGCACATTGTCTCTAGGGGATATTTGATTGGGTATAGAATTTTGAGCAAAGAGATTATATTAATGTGATTTCAAATATGGCTGTAGCAAAATGTGGAAGCTCTGTAAATACTTTGGCCAAGTTCCTGATCTTGAATCCAGTATTGTTCTGCTTCAGGGGTTATTATGTGGTGGTGGTGCCACTGAAGAAGCAGAGAGGAGGAAAGTTTCTAAATCCCTGGGACAATCCTGATCAGATGAATCTGGATGAGGTAAGCAGAGCTTAATGTTGATCATAATGCATGTCTATACAGGATAATGATGTTCAGTGACAGCAGCGATAATTGTAGGAGGAAAAAGGACATTTGGACAATGAGGGGCCTTTGAGTGAAGTGAACACTTACGCAGTTCAGGGAAAGTAGACAACAAGGCTATCTGTACCACACTTATTCCAAACAATGATTTTGCATACCATTTCCCATCTAATTTTACTTCCGGCTACTTCTAAAGACCTTATCACCTCATTATGCTGTTCTGAAGGCACATTCATGTGTGTAAGATTAGTTCAATAGCCTTTTTATGGTGCGCTGCTCAATTTATCAGCAGATAAATGTGTCAGCACCTTAGCTGATGAAGACAAATTTGCCTTGGAAGCAATGCTTTCTGCTGCCTATTGCTCTTGCACTGATGAGGTTTTTTATGTTGGGTAAATTATCAACAATTTCTTTCTTTAAAGAGGTGTTATGTAGGATTAAATATACTAATACACTTTTAGCAATTTCAGTGCCTTTCCAAAGTATTCAAACTCTATGAAATCTTCCACTTTTTCATGTACTAATCTCAAACATCAGTGTGTGTGGTTGTGTGTGTGTGTGTGTGTGTGTGTGTGTGTGTGTGTGTGTGTGTGTGTGTGTGTGTGTGTGTGTGTGTGTGTGTGTGTGTGTGTTGTGTGTGTGTGTGTGTGTGTGTGTGCTTGAATGTCATGTGATAAACCCTCACAGAGGTGCAAAGTTATGAAGTGAAATGAATAGGACACATGTTTTCAAAGGTCTCTCACAAAATAAAAGTCTGAAAATTACAATTTGCCTCCTTTACACTGATACCCCAAAGTAAGATGGAGAGGGGGTTTGTTTATGTCTTATTTAATCTTGGTGTACATACAACAATCCAGAGAAGAAATCAGGGTCAGTTAGAGAGCACGAGTGAACAAACAATGGTCTGAAGACCTTGTAGAGAGGTTTCCACAATCTTATGAGCACTGTTTAATCCCAGAAACAGAAAGACTATGACAACAGTTGCACACCTACCAAGACATGGCCATCCACCTAGAATGATGGGCTGGGCAAAGACCGCATTAATCAGATAGGCTCATGGTTACTGTGGAGAAGCTGCTCAGATCCATAACCCAAAACCCCACATATGGTGGTTCTACTCAGTTTTGCCTCGGAGTGCTGAATAAAAATGCACCCCACATTTTCCAATATTTTTTTTTTGTAAAATATTTAAAACCCAGCATAATTTTCCTTCTACTTTATAATTAAAGGCCAATTTGTGTGGTGCCAATAATTGCATTGAAGTTTGCGGTTGTAATGTGACTGTGGAATACCTGTGCAAGGCACTGAAAGGACAATTACACCCAGCTGTTCCCAACTGTTCCCTCACAACTTTACCATTTGCCTTAGTATGATTGAGTACTTTGTACATCTTGTTTATTCTCCAACACTTTCCTTTCCTGCTCAACTAAATACGTTTCTGACCAGACTCTCCTGATTCTCTCCCTTTCAGCTCCTCCGAGAGATCAACAGGACAAGCGTCAGCCGGGCCCTTCGCATCCGCAGACAGGCTAGCCAGTCAGAGCCCAGAGCCTATGTCACGGCTCACTTTAAGACCCTCCCTCTGGAGTTCACTTTAGGCGACAGCCGAAACTACGGCGACTTCCGCAACCGTCCTCTGCAGGGTGGGCAGGAATATGTCTTCTTTGTCCTTGCTCTCCTGGATCTCTCAGAAAATGTAAGCGCGGTCTTGTGTGCTTGGGGAAACAATGTTGTTGATGCAAATAAAATATGCTAAAATAGCTGAACTCATGACTTCCTGCAGACAATGTTTCTCAACCAGCCCCTATTCTGATCCGGTGACCGCATCGGACGTGGATCCCCAGCCGATTGTTGATGAGGAGGAGGGTCTGCTGTGGGTCGTGGGCCCTGTGCTGGCTGTCATCTTCATTGTCTGTATTGTTATCGCCATTCTTCTGTTTAAGAGGTAAGAGTAACCTTCTGGCAGTAGAAGACAGATTGAGATATGATTCATTGTATTCATCTGAAAAAAGAGGAATTAAAAGCCGTTATCTCGTAGATTTCCATTCAATTTGAATCATTTTTTTGTCCCTGTACTCTGTATTATTACCCATATATGGATGGCAGCATTTGCTTACATAAGAGACAGAGTAAGATAACATTACAAGCCGTTAGCGTTCTTAATGATAATCATCAGCTCTGCTGGTAAGAGTTTTTTTTTAATGCACATAAATAATTGCTGTGACAGATGTGGCATAGCAAAATTATTAACCTTGATGCCAATAATCTTATGTTCATAAGCCATGGAGAGTTACTCCTAGAAATTTCTGGTTGTTAATGTCTCATCTGGAGTTAAGTTGCACTTGGAGCCATGTTTTCTAATTCGTTATTAGATGCAACGGCGTCAGTACGGTTAGCCATGATGTGTATCCAGTGCATAGCAATGAAGTTTTTCTTTTTAAATCTACCGTTGCCCTTTGTGTCCACAGGAGGTGGTATTTTGCATATCTAATGCCATACCAAGAAACTGATTAGTGTAAATGTGAAAAAGAAAGTGATGAGCTCAGGATTCCTTTTGTCTCTGATGCACTTTGATCGGACACTAATGGTATTCCTTCTTGTCTGTCCTTTTATCTGCACATCCCCTGCCCCCTTTTGGATCCAGCAAACCTGACAGGTAAACAAGCGCTCCTTATTTACATTTCCTCTGGCTTACAGGGCCACTCGCCCTAAAAAACCTCTTCAAGGACTTCTGCAGATATTAGACTGAACTAATGTCAGATTATGTTAATGTGACTTTGATAACTGCTTCTTTACCTTAAGTGATTATATAATTCAAGAATAAAAGCTTAATATTGGCTGCTATACTGGATAAATATAGCAGCCAATATTATGGGAGTGTAAATCTTATACATTAGCTCACAAGATGTGGTAATACACGATACCGGGTTCATAAAATGACAAGAAGAGGCTTTAGCAATCTTCTGGCAAAAACGAAGAATCTATTTTTGTTGCTTAATGAAGTTTAATCAGTGTAGAAAATCGATGTCTAGGTTTGACAAGCTTATACATTACAGTTTTTATGCTTGTCCAAGTATAAGGTGGTCTTTATGCTAAAAAGCAAAACATATTGAGAGTACTTCCCTTTCGTGTTTTCATAATTACATTAAAAGCAGAGTTGGACTTTCTTGTTAGGTTTGATTAGCTTAGATTTGAATTAGCACTGTTACCTTGCAGCAAGAAAGTCCTGGGTTCGAGTCCCACTCTTTCTGCATGGGGTTTCCATGTTCCTCAAGTACCAAGACAAAGCTGTCTTCCTCCAGTGATGCTATTCTAAGTGCCTAGAAGTCATTTGTATGTTATCTTATAAAGCTTGTTTCTTCTACTGATACCCACAGTGCTGATAAGCTAATCAAAAATTTTGAAGCTCTTCTGAATATCGTCAACCAGGCAGACGAACCTGAGTTGATTCTGCAGGAACTATAAATTGAAAATAGAGATCTGAGGCTACCAATAATCACGTCCGGTTATTGAGACATTGGAAAAAATAATTACATTTGGCCCAAGAGTATAGACTTAAACTTAATTTCATACCAGGTGTTTTAGACACTGAGCCAGATTCATCCGTTATTCTAGGAAAAGAGCCGAGGCCGAGGGAAGGAAGGGCAGTTTTCCCTGCAGCAAAGCCATGTCCTCTCACCATCCCACAGATCCTGTGGAGCTGCGGAGGATCAACTTCCAGACTCCAGGTAGGTGGGAGACATATACAATGCTAGTGAGAAGTTTACATTCATGGATCTTGAAGATTGTATTCATTTAACTACAGTAATTTTTTAAGAAGACTTGGGTGTATAAGTTGGAATTTAGATATTCCCCACACAGTCAGAGTTAGTTTATACATACAAGATCAAATATAAACATAAACCCACAATTACGTTTCTGCTGAACCTATTTTTATATTGGCATGGACTTAAAGGGTGACAACTGGGAAAGAAGATCTTGCTCCAAAATTGACTGAAATTTTCCATTGCCCAAATGGACAAGCCAAATGTCTGCTTGAGAAAAGCTTCACAATTAGGTAAGGCAAGGATAAAGCAAGACAAGAAAGCAGACAAGAAGAATGTTTGTTGGAGTCAAGGTGACTCTTTCAGACCTAGCATTCTTCCAGTCGTCAGGCTTGGTGGCGACAGCGTCATGCTAAGGGTCTGTTTCACTCTGTCTTCTCTACTGATGCATTTGACACCAAAGAATCAAGGAATAAAGATGGAAGAACTTCTCCAAATGTTTCAATTTTCCTTTAAATCAACATTTAGCTGGAGTGATATGTGATGCATCAGCACTAACATTGATATTGGCTGACATTAGGGATTTTTTTTTAAGTAAAACTGGTTGGATATTAACAACCGATATTTATTTCCATTTTGTTGCATTTGCCTTCGCAATATCAATACAGGTTATTGATATTGACCCAAGTTCTCATATCTTTGCGTCTGTAATTAGACGGTTAGAACCTGGTTGAAAGTCATGGAATAGGAGAAAAGTCAAACTTGTTTCAGGAAATCAAGCAGTTTCAAAGCTCTCAGACGTAAGAAAACTAGAACAGTAAAGAGATTTTACCTTCACTTAGAAACTGATAAACATGACCCTGTGTGGATTGGAAAATATTCCAGAGAAATTCAACCTTTTGCATCCAAACAAAAGTTCTTTGCTGCATTGTCATGTCACTCTGAAGGAAGAACAGTTGAAATGCGTTTTTAAAAGCAGACTGAAAATTCATAAAATGTTCCTGCCTAAATGATGAATGTGTGTAAACTTCTCACCAGTACACACACACAGGCTAAACGTGGAATGCTGGTTCTGGTGATTGTTGTACTAATGAGGTTAATTTTGATGTTTTTCTCCTTTTGCAGCTTATCGTGTATCAGTCTACCGCGGTTATCGCCGTTTGTCAAGTCAGTTAGCCTCTCTCTCTCTCTCCCTCTTTATCTTTCTCTCCCCCTCTCCCTCTATCTATCATTCTAATTAACCTTCCATTCCATTCAGGACAAAGCAGCTTTAATTGACAACATTTCACCGAGCAACACCCACCGAAAACAACAACGACAAAACAAAAAATCCATGCTGATTTTTTTAACCACCTGTTCTGCTGATTCTCACCAGCAGCGCTCATACACAATCAGGACACATTTTTTTTCTACATCATTATGATTTTATTCTGTCAGAATAAAAGTTGCCTGCAAAATAATTAACTTCCATTTGCTTCTTGGCAGTACTCTAAACAACACCACCTCAGAGACCACAGCTTTTAATTTTTTTTTCTTCTAAAATAGTTCGGTTGCACAATGTCGGTATCAAAACAACGTCTCGCTGTTTCTCACTGTGCTCGGCAGGCATGGCAAGTCACCCGCCCGTCCCCATCTCTGAGCTGGCAGATCACATTGAGCGCCTCAAGGCAAATGACAATCTCAAGTTCTCTCAAGAGTACGAGGTAGGAATGCTGATTATCTCCAACTCGGGGAGAAACTCATCTGGTTTTGTTGCAGTCAGTCATGTTTATCAGTGCCATGTCATTTTTCAATTTCAGTAGCCTCCGCGTTGATGTCCCATTTCGATTTGCTGACTTTGACACGATACAAGATAAAGTCCATTTTCCTCCCTTTTACTGTTGTCTTGTTCTGCGTACAAATACGAGAGAGAAAATGTCAAATTTGCAAGCTCAAACGCAGTTTGCTTGCAGCCAGATGATTATCGGGCTCCTGTTTCTGCGCTCTGGTGTCAAAAGAGGGAAAGCAGAGATCAAGAAGTGGCCGCAAAGAAAGAAAATGTTCTCTGAAATTTCTTTACTAGATGCGTCCAACTCGCAGCAGAGTTAATGTAAAGCAATGATGGTATTAACTTGGAGATAACGGTGTGTCTGAATTTTGGTAATGCTCGCTAACAAAAGTGGGCAGATCAGCAGAATTATTTCCAAGCACGCCGGCTGTTACAGCAAGAGCTTGCATTACAATGAGCTCTGCAGAGAGCTGTTAAAGCAGTAAAAATGTTTTGTTTTGCCACAAAAAAAATCATGTCCACCAAAGGGCCTTTGGGTGAAGGAGAAGGCATAAGGCTCTAATTGGCTACCACAAGAAAGAGACAGATTGTGCGTGACAGATGTATAAAGCAATTCTAGGACACATTTAGGAAAAAGCCGAGAAAAAAGAATAATCCAACGAGGGCATTTAGCAGGAGGAAAAGACAAGATGGTGATGGAGAAGCTGTGTGTGTGTGTGTGTGTGTGTGTGTGTGTGTGTGTGTGTGTGTGTGTGTGTGTGTGTGTGTGTGTGTGTGTGTGTGTGTGTGTGTGTGTGTGTGTGTGTGTGTGTGTGTGTGTGTGTGTGTGTGTGTGTGTGTGTGTGTGGAGACTGTGGTTGGCGCGGGAACCGCTCTGCTGGGCCTCACATTTTCTCTGCATGACTGTGTGCTTTGTTCGCTTCTGAACCCTCAGCAGAGGAGCATAAGAGATGGGTGGAAGAGCGGCCGAGGAGCGAGAGGGAGGCCAGAAATGATTGCGGTGTGATAATCAGACACACTTGGTGTTGGCCCTGTGTGGAAAGCCGTCTTGAACTTACGAGTGCGCATACATTCACTCAGCCAGCACCACTCCTGTCCATTTTTCCTCCACAAAAACCATAATTATGTGTCGTAAAATATTCAAAATTGCCAAATTGCCTTGGCTCTTCCCTCTTTGTGCCTCTCCATTGACAGGCCTGTAATGACCTCATGTCTGCCTCTCCCAGCTAACAGCAACGGTTACACTGTAATTACCCTCCAGGAGCTTAATGGTCTGACACAACCATCCTCTCTCTACCAATGGAAATTTATTGTGCTTTTATCATCTTTCCCTGGTAGTGAGTGTGTCTGTTGAAAATGGAAAGTCTTCCTTGAAAAGGGATATCATAAGTATCCATGTTCCTGTCCAGAGTCACTAATGTGCTCGTCTTAAATTTTGCAGCGTGTTTTTAATAGTGGCTTGTCACTGGCACTTCAGCATTGTTTGACACTGTTTGTTAATTTAAAAACTCTCACCAGTGTCTGGTGGGAAGTCAGTTTTAAATTAGAATATGTGCAACCTTATCAAAAACGGCAGTAAATTAGTATTTCCCCTTACAGAAGTCTCCTGTTTTTGCAAAATGATTTAGATCGTCATTGAATTTTCAATATCCAATAATTTGAGTAAATGCGATATGCAGTTTTCACATGACGATTTCATTTATTTGGGGTGCAATATTTTCTACAAGGAAAAGAAAAGACTCATTGCTAGTAGCTGTGAATGCTTGGTGCAATTCCTTTGGTCCATTTTGGTTTGAAAACCTTCCTGCCTTAATAAAATAAATCATAGTGTTTTTATGTGTGACAATAAAAGGAAAAACAATACCCTTTGCAACACTGTACCCATATGTCATTAGTCAGACAGTAATTATTTCTTTAGTATATTGCTTTAAAACCACAGTTAATGCTTTGATTTTGAATAAAAGCACAGAAGATTGAAATAAAAAACTTTAAAAAAATTTAATTCAAATTGTTGCACTCCCCGTTTTCTCCTGATTTGGGAACAGCATCGGGAATACACTGGTTTGTCGCTAGTTCAAGGCGTCAAGGGTTCAACTCTTAACCTCTTATTGTATGCACTGATGATGGAAAACGTGACAAACAGGTTGGAAAGGAATCCATGTGTATCATGATGTTTGTAGAAAATGTGTACAGGGAAAGCAAGGATTTTAAGTGGCAAAAATAGTGAATGTGGATGAGTTCAGGTACCCTGGAGCCAACTGTCTAAAGCACAGGGTTGAAGACGAGACTTCAGACTGGATGGACTCGTTAGAAGCAAGTATTGTGAAAGAGAAGGTTTACAAGGTGGTTATGAGGGTTCTCTGATTTTTGGTTCAGAAATGAAAATAACAGAGAGGATGCAGAGCTAAAGATGCCAATATTTTTATTTCACACACATCTGCATGATGATGGTGGTATGGTACATTGTAGCCACAGCTGTAGGTTGCCATACAAACCTTTTGCTACCATCAGCAGGCAAGGCAGGTGAAGTGAAGACAGATGGGCAATCAAGAGCCATCCACAAAGGGATAAGATAATAAATCAGACTTCTACATATAGCAAGAAATCTGAACCAGTACAACCAGCTGACAGACGCCAGAAGTATATTTACAAATGATTTCTTTGATTTTGTTCTGAGAAAGGTTTTGTGGTTTCAGATATAGGGAAAGGAATTTAAAAACTTTAGGGTTTTGCCCTTGTTCACCCTAATTCCACCCGAAACTCATCATAACTATCCATAAAGGATTCTGTTTGGTCCTACTAACCAAACTTTGACCACTAATGCATTGCATGAGGCTTTTTTTCATCTTTCAAAGACTGACAGCTATGGCTGCTACATCCATGCATTTGTAAGATAGTCAATATTTCTGCTACTTTGACATTTTTGTTTGAAAATTACATTTTTGTTTTAATAAAAACTATGATGAATGAGTCAGTTCTTGTGTTTTTTTTCTTATTATGTAAATCTATTTCCTGTCAAACCTGAAAAAAAATCAACACATTTCTAAATCTATGTTGAGTGTTGCCTTTGTGTCTTCCAGTCCATAGACCCATCTCAGCAGTTCACATGGGAGAACTCTAACTTGGAGGTCAACAAACCAAAGAACCGCTACGCTAACGTCATTGCATATGATCACTCGAGGGTCATACTCTCCAGCATTGATGGTAAGAAGCACTTCCATCAGACTTGCATCTCTTATTAAAGGCATATTGAGAGTTTTAGGTTTGGATGCAGTTAGATGAAGAAGTTACTAACTCAATTTTATGAGAAAAACGGAGAATTTGCAGTCATGTTCATTCTATCATATAGCATTTTTTCTTTCTTTAAGAGTTTTTTTTTTTTTTATCTTAGTAGCAGCCAAGCTAGGACCGGTGTAATAACAGAGAAAATCTGTAGAACCACAGCCGGGTTTTGATGCCAGGAATGCTGAATTGCAGGCACAATTTGCAACATCATAATCACAAGTGTGACAGGATTTTAAAAACACTTTCAGTGAGACGATTGATTAAAGAAATTCTCAAGGGAAATTAGTTGCTGTTAATTACGGACATTACCTAATAACTGTTAAACCAAATATTGTTGTCAGATGCAGTAGAGTTACATTTCTAGAGTTTGAATACTGCACATAAAGATGATGTTTTATGAAGTCACACAAACGACACAACTATTTAATGTGAGAAATTAACGCCAAAAAGAAATGGAAAAAAGAAACTATTAAAATTAAATTAATGACATAGATTTGAGAAAAGAAATAAACACAAGTAACCTTCCATGTACATAGATCCGGATCTCTTGCCATCCTGTCAGTGCTGCTTTCCTTAGTCTCTCTCACCGGTGTTCTGGCACAACACCTGTGCCGGTGCCAGGGGCTGCTGCTGACGGTGGTACCGGAGCAGCTGCGCACATTCAGTGAACCGCTATCAACCATCAATCTTACATGGTTTTGGCTTTAACATCCCATCTGGATCTCCATCAAATCCCAGGTCGCATTATCCCTGTGTCTAAAATGTTTATTGTCACAGATAGGGTAAGGAATCATGCCTGGGCTCCACACCTGCTCATAAGGCAACCAGGGCCAGAACCTTCCTTTGCTTCTATGTGTTTTTGAAATTTTGTATGTGTGTTGAACCTGCAATAGAGGTGCACTGATCTGAGATTCGTCCTGCTCATGCCAATTGTAGTCTATTCAGTTTTTTTCATTTTTGTATTAACCTGTCTGCTGTCAGCAATATTTAAAAGCATATAAATATTCCAGCCGTTTTATGATGAATGGCCTTTTGTTATTTATATCAGGATGAAAATAGTCAACATTTGTATGTGAGAGAGTAGCCAATTTGAAGTAGGATTTTACTGGATTTTACAAAGACAAAATGAATCTTGGTCTCATTGCAAGTAAACAGTTTTTATAAAAGTGAAAAGCAAGCAACCTGGAATATGGTAAACAGACTGTTTAGCAAACCAAAGAGAGGAAGTGACAGATTTACTAATACTTTGACTGCAATTTCTCAATTTCTGAGCAACCCCCAGCAGTCTGTCATGGTCTCTGCCATCATTCTGTGTACTTATACATCTGTCTAGTACACAAGAGCAATATGTTGGGTAGCTCATTGTTTCACCTGCTGCTCTTGCAGTGATAAAGCACCAACAGACCAGCTACTGTAACTACATGATGGTGTCTGGACAGTTTGGTCCACTTTCAGAAAACAGTGAAAGTGTATCAACCTGAAACTACCAAAGTAGGAAATGGCAAAGGCATGAAATTCCTAATATCAGCTGAAATGTACCTCTATTTTGCTGTAGCTTAAAATGAACAGTTTACATTCTTCCTTAAAAATCTATATTAAATGGTTTTGTGCACAGTTTCTTTTTTGTTAGACTTCATTTTAAACACCTCACTCATTCTCAAAGTCGCTTCTTAGTACAATAACAACTTCCTCATCTAAAAGTGCTGAGTTTAGTGGACAGATAAAATTCTGTTTTTTTTTACATTTTCCTCCAGTCACTGATTTGGACTCGTGACGCTGAAAATCATCAGCTGATTTTTTTTGGTGCAGCTCCAGCCTGCTTTCAAGCACAATTATTGAAAATGAAGAAAAACATACCAACTAACAAGGGGTGTGTGGAAAAAGGCTCTCTTCATCGAATTTATATAATATGCTTAAAAATATTAATATTAATGTTCTTATTCGGCATTTTATCACATAAATTATATGAAGTATTTCATAAAGTCTCACATGGTTTTCTATAAAAGATATAAAATAGTGTCGATAAATCACATAAATCTTTCCACCTATAATGGCACCCTAATGTAAAACCGATTTCATAATAACTTCAACGTCAGAGGATTTGGTTATGAAAATATGCTCTTCAGACTCGGTAATGCATTCTTTGTGCACCACTTTTTCTGTGGTGAATGATCTAAATTGAGAACAGGAAGCAAATAAGAAAAAATAGTGGTAGTTATGTTCTGATTGTGCATTTGAAGCATGCTCACCCACCTCAGCTGGGAAAGACCCGAGGCAATGAAACCGGCTGCTCCAATGCTGAGAGAGGGAGGGAGTGGGAGGCCAAGCCCAAACAGATGAGCCTTATCTGGGCAGAGCATGTGTGAGAAGCCCTTCCACCCCCATCTGTCCTGGAGCTCTGGCTTGTCTGTCTTCCTTTCAGCTTTGAAAACATATACTGTTGAGCACATCCAAACCCACAGTACCACACATTCATCAATGCAAACACACACGCACGCACACACACACACACACACACACACACACACACACACACACACACACACACACACACATACACATTCACTGTGCTGTAAATAAAATAAAAACTTGGGGAAAAAAATAAAAAAGACAGAAACAGAATGTGCAAAACCACAGATATGGACTTTTTGCTCCCAGTCTCCTTCGCACATTCATAAAAGCACAAGCTCTGCCAAGCCAGTACAGCCACCGAGAAAGTGGAAGTTTTTGTGCGTTTATCTGCAGAATGCCTCAGTTTTAGTCCCTTCCAATAAAGTTAAAGCGCATCAGAGCATTAAAGCCGTCTGTCCTTTAAAGACTGAGGTTGATAAACACATGTTAGAAGCTTCTCTTTACTGTCTGTCCCCATCCCATTGAAACTAAGATGTGTGAAAAAAAAAAGACTTTCATTTAAACGGGTTTGTGCGTCTGTGCCGCGTGAGATGTTGAGTTGGGGTTTTACGACCGCATGGGTCGTCCTCATAAAGTAATCTGACTCAGAAAATCTGCTTCGATACTTTCTTTCTGTGAGGATTCTGCTTCTTTTTTTTCCCCTTTGACTTCTTCTTTTCTTTAAACTGTAAACCCGTCATCAGAAATCTCTAAAGGATTCTCGTCTCCCACCTCGGCAGAATCGGGTCATGGCTCAACGCGCAACGTACATTTCTGAACGCATGTCTTTGCGTGTGCTTTGGTGTTTTGCCATATGCATGCATGTTTGAGCTGTGACTCAGTGATTTTTGGGATTATGGTATTAGGTCCTAGATGAGCGGGCCTGATCCCAAATCAAACACACACTGACGGTCTCCCACATCACACACACTCACACACAATCCCCTGCAGGACAGGCAGCGTCAGCCGAGTCTTACGCAGAGAGAGCCTTACAGTCGTACTGCCGTTGTAGGCGAAACATCCACAGTATACTCAGATTAGGCCCATGATCGTCTTAGCTTGTATTATAAAACAAGACGACGGAACAATCCAACACCAGAGGACATTGGGCCTTGTGAAAACATTAATCCCAAGAACTTATATGATTTTCAACCTTTATTACTTTGACATAAACCATCTCAGATTGGTAGACTTTAATAATCCATTTCATTTTTTGTCCCTGTCATATCGCTTAATAATAATAATAATAATTGATGTTCACTAGGATGTTCACGTCAAGAACCGCGATTGTTTTTTTTAATCGGCTGCTTTTTAAGAACTTGTGGGATGTAGTGATTGCAATCAATATTAATTGAATAAACACTATGGTTCTTTTTTTATTATTTTAGAAATGTACACTCACCAGAAATTTATAATGAACACCTGTTCAGTTGTCTTTTAACATAAATAGTGAATCAGCCAATCATATGTCAGCAAAGCATTGAAGTGTTTTTGAATCTGGGACGGTTGGTATGAGCCATGTTGGACTGAGTTTTTAAGAAGCAATTGGTTTAATTTTTACACACAATGACTCAGCTTTATAGAGACATTTAAGAAAAATAGAAAATATCCAGTGAGCCACAGTTGTGTGGGTGAAAATGGCTTATTGATGACAAAGTTGATGAGGAGAATTGGTAGACTGGTTCAAGGAAATAATAACCAATTCTTACAAACAAGCTATGCAGAATATCATCACCTCTGCAACAGCAGAAAACACCATGTTCCATTCCCGTTAGCTGTCGGGCAAAAACAAACTGGAAAAATGTTACCTGGTCCGATGAAATTTGACTTTAGCTGCAACATTCAGATGGTCAGATCCGATTTTGGACTCAGATCAGTATACGGTACCTGATTTCCTGAACATGTCAGTGAGTTGTTCACTGTGCATCAGTGTTCTTCACCATCACCAGATCTTAGTGTTATAAATCCAATAATCACTAACCAGTTTAGAACAATCCAGTTCAGGTTTGATTAGTCTAAATATTTTTAACTTAAGATGATCAAAGTAGTCCAGACATCCTTAATGACTAACAGTTATTGGAAAACATACACTTTGTTTTTTTATCTGGTCGTTCCCCATTTTGTTTTCCTATTGAACATCCACAATATTGTCACATAAATTATTATAAGCTATAAGAATTTTGTCATTTTTCATGTGTCTTTCCCTTAATTCGCCAGTCTCCTGATGATTTCCTTTGGTTCTCGTTTTCCAGGTGTCCCTGGCAGTGACTATATCAATGCGAACTACATTGATGGCTACCGCCGTCAAAATGCCTACATAGCCACTCAAGGCCCTCTTCCGGAGACCTTTGGGGATTTCTGGAGGATGGTCTGGGAGCAGCACACTGCCAACATCGTCATGATGACCAAGCTGGAGGAGAAGTCACGGGTGAGACAATACGGTGTAATTATGCTGCAGTATAAGACAGCCATAACACGTTAGAATAACGACAATTCAACATGCTCAGGTTTACCACTAGTGGAAAATAAAAAGGTCAAGGAAGCTCACACACTGTGGAAGTGTAGCTAACTGCTTTAGGCCCATTAAATAAAGTGAATAAGACATTAGATTGTATGCCTAGAATGATTAATGGTGGCACTGGAAGCGACTTGGAGTCAACTGTAGCAGAATAGGAAGAAATAAAGGTTTATAATGAAGGATTTTTGTGAAGTCACATAAAATAATTAAAATTATTAGCTTGTGTCACAACTAACAAGTTGTATCTGCAAGTTGACAGATTTATAAAGTTAGTGCATAGTAAGTTAAGTTTTCTCACTGCATATAGAGACAGGGTGTGTCATAGACTAGTATGCAATCATAGAAATATACTTCATTAGGTTTTTGGGTGTTTTCTTATCAATTGAAAGATCAAGAAAATAATGCTTTTTTCACATAAATGTGAAGTGGAAAGACAATGATAAGTAAAGAAAATGATCAGTAAAAAGCTAGAAAATGTGGCATACATTTGTATTCACTCCTCGTTACTCTGATACCCCTGAAGAAATCTTGCAGAACCAATTCAGAAGTCATGGGTTGTGGACAGCAGAGTAGTTAGTCTTTTGTTCCTTTTGCCCTCATCAAAGAGTGCTAAGAAGAAATCTGTTGATGAAAGAAAACCATGACTGTGAAGTTCTGCTTATAGTTTGCCACAAGCCATTCATGGGTCAGGCTAAACATATAAAAAAAAAAGCATTTCTTTGGTCAGACGAGACTGAAACTCAACTTTTAGGCCTATATGTAAAACGCATCATGCTGTGGGGATCCTGTTCATTGGCAGGAATGAAAAGGTAAGCAAGAGTCAATATTAAGGTGGATGGAGCTAAAATACAGGAAAATCCTGTACGAAAACCTGAGAGAGGCAGGAAAAAACCCAGGAGTTGAGCAGATTCTCCCTTTTCAGCGGGAAAATGAGCTCAGTCACACAGTAAAAGCTAAAATGGAATTTTAGAAAACGTCCTAGTTAAAGTCCAAACCTAATAGCTTCTGAGAATCTGTGGCAAGACTTGAAAACTCTGTCTTTCAAATGCTCTCAACCCAGTTTGATTTGAGCTCGAGTTTCTGTGCTGAAGAATTTATTAAAAATGTCTGATTGTGCAAAGATGGCACAGACGTAACCCAAAAGACTTGCACCTGAATTTTAAGCAAAGGGTGCTTCTACAAAAGTACTGATTGAAGGCAGTTCCACATTTTTTTAGATGTTTGTTGGAAATACAGTGTCAATCATATATCCTTTTCATCCCCCTTCAGTCTATTTGTATTACATTAAAACTTGTACTTCTCATGACGAGAGTTAAAGTGGTACGAACACGTTTCCAAGGCTCTGCGCATAACCATTAGTTTTAAATCATTTTGTTTGGCTTAAAGCAGTGAGTAGCACAAGGCCACATGCAGTGGATCAGAACAGAATAGAGCAGAACAGAATATGTTGGTGAGCAAGGCCGAAAGGGGATTACAGACGCAGCTAAACTGCGGCCAGTGATGAATTAGAAAGTCTTCTGGTTCTGAGGCATTTTGCTGTTAACTGAATGTGCGCTTGAGTGAAAAACCAGTATAATTAGAATGTCATGTAAGAGTAAAATGAACAAGAACAGCTTGAGGTATGAATCATGATTAAGTGCTAACCAATTATGTCCAGAGTCCTTTTCAGAAAACGATCCTTTCTCCCCGTCTGTGCTGCTTCTCCTACTAACCTATGCTTTGTGTTAAAACTCTGTTTCCGTTTCAACCTTTTCCAACTGTCTCTGTTGTGTCTCTCTGACCCTCAGATGCCCTCTTATTTCTTCTCTAAGGCAAGATCTCTCTTTCACTCCTTTTCTAATTCTCCCCTTTTTAATGCACCCTAATCCCTTTGCCCCTTTGTTCCCCCTGTTTGGTTTGTTTTCTCGGCTGTATTAAGTGATAATGCAGACTCATTTACCAAAACACAACATGTCCTGAAACGGGTTTTACTACAGCCACTGCAGGTCAGAGACAGTGCACATGAATGTGTAGAGTTTGCATGATCACAACACTTTCTTTTTTGTCTCCCACCATTAAAAAGAAGAGTAGCTCATCGGCCATTACATTAAATTTTAGTTAACATCTGAGTCTAAAGATTGATGAAGATATTTTTTGTTTTTATCTGTGTTGTTAAGGTCCTTAAGGGACATCTTTTAATTTGGACATATTTGCCTCTTTCCTTTCTTCCCAACCCTGGATGACTGTATATGTCTGAGTAGCGAGCTGCTCATTTGAGAAAATCATTTGATCTTACCAACACCTCTCAACGTTACGCAGTCTTGTATTCACCCATTAAGTATAAGGATGATCACAGATGGTTCCACCGTGGGAATCTTGCCAGAGCCCTTCCTCCTAGCACAAATCAAGCCACAGTCATGCTGCTGGGCCATAAATCTATGGTTAATATAGTCGTCACACCAGTTTCCTTTTTTATTCTGCCCTCTTTATTCGCTGGCAGCGCTCTCAGCCCCCCCTACGTGTACAACCATTTGTGTCCCTGCAGTGTCTCAAGGTCTGGTGGGAAAACAACAGTTGGAAAGCTGTAATTACAGCCTGAACATCCCAGGCCAAAAAGCATAATCCTCAGTTTGGAGCAGTGGAATGCAGAGCCGTCTTTGATGTGAGGACTGGAGGGATCAGCACATAACGTTTGGTTTGGCCTGGTTCTGCCAAGGCCCACCGCCCCCCCCCCCCCCCTCCTCAAACCCCCACCAACCTCTTTTATCTCCGCTGGGATTTTCTTTTCTTCCCTTCTCTTTAGTCTCTGAAGCTGAGATGCAGAACTACAAATATGACCACCCTAGACCAAGAAATTCCAGGTGCTTTGGTGGTTGTGGCACGCCATGAGATTCCTCTGTAGGTATTTGTGATGGAGCCCAGGGGAACGCGTATAGCCAAGTCTCGTCCTGGGCATTTTTACAACCAATAAGTGGTTCCGTTGGAGGATTCGTCAGCGGGTGGCCGTTTCCTCTCTACTTTCTTCCTCTCGCTGTCACTGTTCGCTGCACATGCTCACTAAAACCCTTCTGCCGCTACACTGGTCTGATTCTTTGTGCATATATCTGTCTGAATTATTTAAAATCTCATACTGATCTACTTCATCACTGTCCTCTCTTTTTTTCACTTCTTTTTGCACTTGTGCCCTCTTCTGTGTCTTTTCTACAGAAATGCGCACATGTGAAATAAACAACCTTCTGCATCTCACAAGTCCTCGTCTTCTCCTTTGTAGGTGAAATGTGATCAGTACTGGCCAACACGTGGCACAGAGACCTACGGTCTCATCCAGATCACTCTGCTGGACACAGTGGAGCTGGCCACCTACTCTATGAGGACCTTCGCGCTTTACAAGGTAGCATGTGAAACAGTAATGCCTCTTTTTCAAAATCAAGTGTCCACATGATTTTTTTTTTTTTTTTTGAAGAGAAATGCTCTTCAACTCGGTCAATACTGATTTCTGCTGATTCCAAATTATTTTATTATTTTTTTATGTACAAATAAATTATTTGATCAATTGATCAAAATTAACACATTGAAGTCCTGGCAACTCTGATTTCAGACATTTTTGAGATGGTAATTAGAAATGGGTGAGTTTTTAGATTGCTGAAATTGTTAAAATAATTTACTATGTAATAAATTTGGTGACTGCATGACATTGTTCAGGCAGTTTTGTTCGTCAGCAAAGATACTCAGATCTGGAAATAACTGTTAACTATGAACACAGGCATCTATCAAAACAAAAAGATAAGAAACGAAAAGAAAATCTAAATACAAAAATAGACTAAAGGTTCAAAGCTAAATCCCAAACTGATCTTACACCCAGGGGCCATGACAGGTAGCAATAAATTTGTCTGAACTTACTTTTTTCAAGTAATTTGTAAATATTTTTTCTACATTTAAATTTTCAGGAGGATAAAAAAAATTTCTTGATGATTTTAAAATAATTTATTAAAAGAATAGCTGTATCTTAATCAGTGTTTGATCTGCCCTCTCTGCTCCTGCAGAGCGGCTCTAATGAGAAGCGTGAGGTTCGTCACTTCCAGTTCACAGCCTGGCCGGACCACGGGGTCCCCGAACATCCCACCCCGTTCCTGGCCTTCCTTCGCCGGGTCAAAGCCTGCAACCCCCCAGACGCTGGACCAATGATTGTGCATTGCAGGTGTGTCTGATTTTCTGTAATATTGTCTCATCAGCCACGGAGGTGCGTTTATGCCTATTCAGTGAATGCAAAAGGGAAACAAACCAGATCCTCAAGATGTTTTTGAGGGGGCAGTTTGGGGTTTTATTTTGTGAAAATCAGCCAGAGTTGGAGAGCACTTGTTTAAAACTTTTTAGACAGACTGGAATTACCTGCCAATATGCAAACCCCAGACCACCATGACTGGCTTAGGCTCCCAGATTCCTTTCTTAACAAAATTCACCATCTCAAACATTTCCCATGATTACTTTCCAGTGTTGAAAATTGGCCATTCATGCTGCCGGAGAAGCCGGGTTCGTAAGTTTACATTTAAATGAGTTGCTGTCTAAGCAGCGGGAGGCTCATTTGCTGGATGGAAGAAGATTCTGAAAACGTGTCATTACTGTCACGGCACAGTGTCGAGCTCCAGAGTTGGAAAGAAACAGCTATTTGCTTTTACCAGTGAGGGAGAGAGAGTGAGCGAGCGAGGGGAGGGAAAAAAGATAGAGCTGAGTGGGGAAAATATGGAGCAGAAGCTCTCAGGAGGAGGAATTAGTGGAGTATGGACGTGGAGGAAGAAAGGGAGGGGGATCGGACACAATGATTGAGAGAAAGTGGTACCAAGGGGAGTGGAAGTTAGAGGGGGAGATTTGTGCAGAATGGGAGAGAAGGTGAAGCGAAATCCTGGACGCAGTGAATGAAAATGATGAATTAAAGAATCACGGAGATGGGGAGAAAATGGCGTGTAAAAAAAAAAAAAGCAAAAATGTGAGAGTGAAAAAGTGGCGGTGCTGGCGTTCGAGTTTTGAATGGGTACTTAGGGTGAAGATAAAGAGGAAGGGGGATGAGGGCAGGAGGCTGGCAGGAGACGAGCTCTTCCTAATCTTCTGTCGCAGTCAGATGGAGTATCCAGCAGGATTATCAGTCAAATTTAATTATCTCGGCAAGACTCCATCATGATGGGCCTTAACACATCAACCGGCCGCGACGGGCCCAATCTCGTTCCACCTGAACAACACGCACATGCAGAGTCATATTAATGTAATCATATAAAGGGTTCTGTATTCGCTTGCAGAAACCTGCTCAGTCAGGTCGTCTCGCCGTTTAGGTACCAGCGCAGCAGAAATGTGAAGTGTTTGGGTCGGCAGCTAAATGTATTAAATTTCTGGATTATATGTCGATAGGGGTGATATGATTATGATGCTGACTCACTGCGGATTTCGATTTTTTTTTTACATGCCGTGTTGGTACTGTCGCCAGTTGGCGTCGTTGCCGTGTTTTGCTTCATTTAGGCGCCAAACACCGGAGCTTTCCAAGCTCAGATTTAGTGCTTACATTGGTCTCATCCAACCTAGGTGAGACAATCACATCACCATCTGTCGGCCCGTTTATTCGTTGTATTTATTTATTATCGTTGTAGCGCCGGCGTGGGCCGAACCGGCTGTTTCATCGTCATCGACGGCATGACAGAGCGCATCAAGCACGAGAAGACTGTCGACATTTACGGCCACGTCACGCTGATGCGCTCTCAGAGGAACTACATGGTCCAGACGGAAGACCAGTACATCTTCATCCATGATGCTTTGCTGGAGGCCGTGACGTGCGGGAACACCGAGGTCCCCGCCAGAAATCTGTACTCCTACATCCAGAGGCTGACACAAATTGAGCCGGGAGAGAACGTCACTGGCATGGAGGTGGAGTTCAAGGTAAGGACAGATACGTGCATCACCGAAGAATTTATTAGATGTACGATGATTTATTAGATTTATTGGATGTGTTTGTTCAATACAACAAATAAAAGGAATCTGCAGAAACCATCTTAAATGTTAGGGAAAATAAACCAGCAAACAAATAGTAAGAAAAAAAGTGTGTATAAAAAAATAAGTTAGGAACATTAACAAATGAGAAAAATTAAATAACTTAATAAATTGTATATAAAATTGTATTAAGATAGAAAATGGAATAAATAAATAAATAATGAAATAAAAAACTAAACTTAGACTGGAAATAAAATTAGAAATTAAATAACGTGAATGTATGAATGTTAAATTCATACTATTGGAAATTATACATAATTTATGTCACACCATGTAGTCAGATAAATAGGGAAATTTCTTTCCTTTTTTTGGGATGCAAATCAAGCCATTTATTTATTTTTTTTCTATATTTATTGATACTTTTGGCAGGATTCGTCCTCCATAGGAATGTTTTGACTGTTAACCTCTAAATTTCTTTCCTTGTCTTATTATGTTTTACTAGTTCTTATCGTTTCAGTTCACGTTAAAGACGTTGTTATATGAATTAAGGTTGAAGCTCAAGGGTTGCTGGTTTGCAGCTCTTCCTTGTGAGGTTTAAGGTATCTGCTGGTGCTACCAGAGAGGATGGTTCCTCTGAAACTAGGGGGCGGGGGGGTTTACACAAAGTTGTACTTTTGCAAACTTGAGTAAAAAAAAATTACAAAAGAACTTTTGCTGACTTATGGAGCTGGTTTAAACACAGAAAACACCAGCAGAAAACAGTTGTGCTGAAGCTGTTTTACTCTTTTAGCTTTTTTACTCTGATATCGACTTCATCTGATAAGATCTCTGCAGGTCTAACTGATCTGGCTTTCTCAGGTATACATAAAGCAAAAGCAGGTGGTTCAGATTTTTCCAGGAAACGTTTTTATGTCTGCTCAAACGCTCAGAGGGCAAAGTCTACATAAAGCAACACCGCATAGTCTCCTTCCATGAAATGGCCCAGCATTCCCCTCTTAATAGCAGTGGTCTCCTTCCAAAAGACAGCGAATAGGAACCAAAATGCCAGGATCGTCTCTTTCGTTGCGTTTCATCTTGGTGGAACACCCACGGGACGTCGCGGGTTGCCGTCTGAAGCGCCCACCACTAGAAAAACACTACAAAGCGCCGGGGATTTCTCATGGATGATGGGTGTCACATCCAGACGCATAAAAATCAAAGAAAAGCTGAAGCATGTGTGCAAGAAAATCAACAAATGCGGTTCTGCGGCTCCACGTTTAAGGCGGTGTGTTTTTTTTTTTGGGGGGGGGTGGGGGGGGTTTCCCCCTTGCTCAACATTTGCAAAGCCGATATTGGCATGTGTCAAATGGAGTGGTAAAGACGTCGTGTTTGTTTGCTGATAAACAGAATCAAAGTCAGCGCAGGCGGCGTGAAGAGTTACTGTTGTTGATGCTGGAAAGCCGGTTCGCAGCCGTAGCCGGATGACTGGTGGAGATGTGGTCAGGGTTGGGGGGATTTTCTGTCTCAACTCGTCTGTGAGAAAACAAGGTAGAGCTGGTTCTTTCACAGCCGCTCACTTAACCGGACTCCATTGTTCCGCCAGTGTCTGCGGTTTCTCCCTCGGCCCGTTTTTCTGTTGTTCTGTCTCCCATTTAAAGCCATGTCATCCAATAGCTGAGGGTCAGGGGAGTATTCCCCGTGTCTGCATATGTACTTACATAAAATCATGGTTTGATTTAAAAAAAAAAAAAAAAGACTGTCTTTATTTTTCTTAGGGTGAGGGTCTTTTCTTTTATTTTTCTACTTTTTCCCCCTTCCGGTGCTGGTTCATGTGTGGTTCACATATGTGAACTGAGACAGTGTGGGGCCTTGTGGTTTCCTGCACCCCAACTCTTGATTTTCTCCTCCTCTTATTCGTCTCATTATATTCGCTCCTTTCCATTCCTGAACCGCTGCCCCGATCCCTTGGAGTCGCCCCCGCTTTGTTTATTCAATTTAAGACGTCTGGCTAAATATCCTGAGGCCTGCCTGGTTTAGCCAATCTTCCTGTTTTACTTATGCAGGTCGCCAGAGGAAGTCCAGACCTTATGTTGAATCCATTTCAATACGCCGCTTGAATTCGCTTACACTTTTTTCCCCTTCAGTTGACCCACAGCATTACTTCGTAGACTCTTATTTTGAAAAGTTATCAAAAGTGTGTAATTTTGCAATGATGTAATATACATATAATGGATGTCGTGTTTGCTTCCAGCGTCTGGCCAGTGCCAAGGCCCATACGTCTCGGTTTGTGAGTGCCAATCTGCCATGCAACAAGTTCAAGAACCGACTGGTGAACATTATGCCCTATGAGACGACGCGCGTGTGTCTACAGCCAATCAGAGGGGTGGAAGGGTCCGACTACATCAACGCCAGCTTCATTGATGGATACAGGTGGGTATGCTTGAAATTGCTGTTGCTTTGTCAGGAGGGTGCGCTACACATTTATCATGCGCTTTTGTTTGCAGGCAACAACGGGCCTACATAGCAACCCAGGGCCCACTGGCTGAGACCACAGAGGACTACTGGAGAATGCTGTGGGAACACAACTCCACTATAGTTGTCATGCTGACCAAACTGAGAGAAATGGGACGGGTACGTCAAAGACTAACATGCATGGTGGAAGTATATTTTTTTTTATGCCACAACCATGAAATGGACAACTATTAGTCATATCCTCTGTAAATCTGTTCCTTATGGCAGAAAGTTGAAAGAAGTTACATATGTAGTTTGCCACAAAGCATCAGATGAAACCATAATTTAACATTTTGCTCCACATACAAATCTCTGTGTGGTAGCAAAGTAACACCACACATCACCCTGAACACCCTAAACCTACTGAGAGACACCATCATGCTGTCAGGAGGCTTTCCTTCAGCAGGGACATGGAAACTGGTTGGAGTTGAGGAGAAAATGGATGGAGCTAATCACAGCGCATCATGAGAAATATAAAAGAACACATAGAGGTTCATCTTTCAGGAGCGTAAGAACCATAAACGTACAGTCAGAGCTGCAGTGTGAATGTATTAGAAGTGTCCAGCCCTAAATCCTACTGAGAATATCTGGGGAGACTTGAAAGTGGCTCTTCACTCTCTGATTTGGGAGCTATTTTGTCATGAACAATGGGTAAGAAAAATAAAAGGAGTCTTTAAATCTGCAAAGCTGTTAAACATGTGTCCCAAAAGACTTGATTGACTGGATTTGTAATTACAGCAAAAGTTTCTTCTGCAAAGTATTGACTCAGACAGCGAAATACAAATTCAGATTTTCCTTTGTTGGTATTATGCTCAATTATGTACCACTTTTCAGTCCATCACAAGCAATGACAGCAAAATACTTAGTTTGTTGTAATGCAGAGGTGACAAAGGCCAGAGCTTAATCAATGTCCTGGTCTAACACAACTGAGTCAAATAGCCCAATTTGCTCCTTAGCATTTACTGAAGTTCTGCTAATGGCCTCATTACTTAATTCAGGTTTGTTGAAGCAGAGACACTTCTAAAGGTTGCAGGACAACAACTCCCAAGTATTGGACTTGTAAAAAATGTGGAAAAAAATTGAAGAGCTCTGAGCACTTTTGCACATCACTGTGCAATTGAGATTTGCTCATGATAAAAAGTCCAGAGTTGTTATGATTTTAAAGTGACACCCTGAAACTCCATGTGGTGATCTGAAGATAATGATTTGCGTTGTCCTCTGCAGGAGAAGTGTCACCAGTACTGGCCAGCAGAGAGATCAGCCAGGTACCAGTACTTTGTGGTTGATCCCATGGCTGAATATAACATGCCTCAGTACATCCTCCGAGAGTTTAAAGTGACTGATGCCCGAGTGAGTCTTCTGTTTGCTTCTATGCATTCGTGCTGGTGTAGTGTTTTGATTTATGCACAAAGACAAGAAAACCCCCCCCAAACCACTTACTTTCTTCATTCAGGACGGCCAATCAAGGACGGTTCGTCAGTTCCAGTTTACCGATTGGCCAGAGCAAGGAGTGCCAAAATCGGGAGAAGGATTCATTGATTTTATTGGCCAAGTTCACAAAACTAAAGAACAGTTTGGCCAGGATGGGCCAATTACTGTGCACTGCAGGTAGGAGTGTGTTACGTGTTGTTTTTATTTATACCTATTGAAATATTTGTCTAGTCCTACATATTTCTAAGCATAAGAAATGCCCAACAATGCACACCATGGCATTTGGAGGAAAATGGAGAATCTCGGAAGTCTGGAAATTCCAGATGTGAAGTACATGAAGGGTGATTGTTTGCTGCACGAGGGACTGGTGCAGTTCACAAAATAGATGGCATCATGGGGAAAGACGATCTGTACACATTGACACAACATCTCAAAACGTCACCCAGGACTTCAGAGCTTGACATAAAAATGTCTTTTGATATACAATCACTTCAAGCATTCTGTCAAATTGGTTGATCAGAACTGGGAAGATGTGTGCAAACAACACAGCCTACAAACTCACTGTTACATTCATTCTATTAGGAGCAATATTCCAAAATTAGAGCAAAATACTGTAAAAGGGATACCCAAAGCACGTTACCCAAGGCATACAATGCTAGAGAAATGTCTGTAAGTAACATAAAGTATTGTAAACTTCTTCATACATCCTTTTAGCATTTAGTAAATCTGAATAATGTTGGTAATCCCATTTCATGTAAAAAAAAAAAAGTGAAATATTAAAGTCATATTGTGAAAAGCAAGTTAAATATTTGTCATTGTATGCATATATTTTTTTTCATCAACTGTTTGAAATTAAGATCAAGTGTCCCTTATTCAAAAAACTGATTTGCTACCTTGAACCACAATGATTTAAGAGGCACATCCAGTCTAGTTCTCTTTAAAGCTGACTGATAAAATAGAAACCATTTCTACAAAAAGTCATATCTAACTGGTTCCCCATCTTCCAACAGTGCTGGAGTCGGGAGGACTGGTGTGTTCATCACCCTGAGCATCGTCCTGGAGAGGATGAGGTACGAAGGGGTGGTGGACATCTTCCAGACGGTCAAGATGTTGCGCACACAGAGACCTGCCACCGTTCAAACAGAGGTGAGATTATAATATCTAATTTAACATAAAAAAACATCCATATATTTTTATTATGTTTCATTCTTAATCCATGTTTTCTTTTCCCCTCCCACCAGGATCAGTACCAGTTCTGCTACCGGGCCAGTCTCGAGTACCTGGGAAGCTTCGATCACTATGCAACATAAACCCAGTTGCTGACTAGTCTCGCCCCATTCAGCCGACTGCTCCCTTTTTGTAGTGTCACACACAACCTGAATACATGCACTTGGCTGGAATGTGCGCGTGAAGATTTCGCCACCACCTACAGAGTCTAAACGGGGGCGGCGGACCACAGGCTTATTCCCCCCACCTTTACCCAGAAACAGCACTTCTAACTGAGCCATAGCGATCCTGCTCGACCCCCGGGGGCGAGGGTGGGAGACTCGTTTCGCCCTCCGCCCTCCCCTCCACCCAGTCCAAACACAAACACACCTGTGGGTCAGTCTGAAGAAGCAGCTTCAACCACTGTTCCAAAACAAAATACTTTATCAAATATAGATTTTTTTTTTATTATTATTATAACGATGATGATGATGATGAATATGTTTTGGTTCCAGTGCTTCTGTGAGCACCCAGATTGCTTTGTGTTGTTTTCGGTGTGGAACTCTCACCTCGTCCAACATCAGTGTAGCATCACTGAACTGAGGAAAAAAAAAAAAAGCAGGACCAAGCGGCAGGAAAAGGTTGGAATTTTTTCTATCACGAGGAGCGCCAGGTCGAAGTCCACGCATCCACCCGATGGAATCCTCCTGGGTTTTTACACGCCGGAGAATTGCCAATAGAAAGAACTGAGGACACAGAGCACACAGTATTAAAAAGACAAAGAACACATACTTTAAAAAGGAGCACCAAGGAGTGTTTTTCTTTCTTTTTACTTCTTTTTTTCTTTTTTTTTTTTGGTTCTGGATCATATTGGAAACAGACTTTTGTTTCCTGCGAATGAAAAGAGGACATTTCTACAGTAATAAGCACCACCAGTTCAACCTTATTACGCTTCACCATTTCAAATAAGGGAAGAGAGGTTTAAACTGCAAAGCAAAACATTAATTTAGTTTTTTAGAAAGATATATGACTATTTAGTTTTTTTAAAAAAACAAAATGGCACATTCTGTTATTGTTTTTTCTTTTTCTTTTTTTAGAATTTTTGTCCCCACTGACTACAAAAAGCAAGGTTTGAAAGCTGTTGCCATGTTTTTTTAAAGCGTACAATCAAATCCAGCGTGGAGGATGTTCACCGTTTGGCAACAAACGCCACCTTCGAGTGTCACAGTCACTTACTCTCCACCTCCTATCTTTGTGAAAACACTCGTGCACAGCGGCTTAATATCTCAGCACATGCCTGTCTTGCCTAGCAGAGTAAGGAGACATGATGATGCGGAAAGTCCCACCGAGTTGTGCGTTTTTGCTCATTTGAGGCCACCTAAATCACAAAAAGTGCAGAAAGCATGTACAGAAGGCAAGATACGACAGGGAGGAGAGAAGTCAACTATTTATGTGTCCAAATAAGCTTTCACAGAGATTTCTTTACCAGAGAGCGAGAAAAGGATGCAGGGGGGGTCTGGGTTTTTGGGGGAAGGGGACAAATTTCTCACTGGAATGCTCACCTTAGACTTTTCTCTCTGTCTGATTCAGTGTGCAATAAGTAGATGTATTATATATTTTTGTGTCGAGTCACTTAACTGCAGTTATACGCCATGATGAGGATGATGTGGATAAAAAGGTGTGTCGTTTACTCCAGATACAAGATGTTTTACACTCGATTTGGTTCAGTGTGTCCGGACAGAGCGTCACAACTCCGGAGGTCACGTCGAAGCGAACGAAGTGATCAAAGTCACATTTGAAACAGCATCTATTGAGTATTTTTGATTTTAGATTTATAGTGCCTTATATTACACGCCTATTTTGATGAAGTTACTTTAAATGATTTTGTGTGTGTGTGTGTATATGTTCTGTATGTATGCTTGTGCGTATGTGATTTGAGTGTTTGTGTTCATGATTTTTATTCCGGTATGTGAAAGTATTTTTTTTTTTGTATGTTCAGTTTTTTTTTTTGGTCGTGAAAATGTCAAACTGAAGGTTCCATGTGGGTTGGTTGGTCTTTGCTTCGAACCCAGCAGCTGCTTCAGCATTGCTCTTTTTATTCAATGAGTTATTTTTTACGACTCAGTTACAGAAGTTTTATCTGGATGAACTGATCATTTAGGCAAAATAAAGTCTAAGCTGTTGCTTGCAAGAGTTTTATGTACAGCTCTTTGCAAAAGTATTCCCTCCGTTAAGGTTTTTTAAATCGTCACATTGTAACTCACAGATCTCGGTGTATGTTCTTAGGGGTTTGATGTGTAAAGTCATGCGCATTTGTGAAGTGGAAAGAAAATCACAGTTTACTTTTTCTTTTCTTTATTTGCAAATAAAAAACTGAAAAGTGTGCATTGTATTTGTTTTCAGCTTCTGTAAATCAACTTTTTCTGTGGTTGTGACTTTGAGTTTTTGGTTTCTAACAGCTTGGTACGTCAAGGGATTAAAATATTTTTCCCATTCTTGTTTGCAAAAATGGCTCGAGCGCAGTGAGACTGAATGGAGAGGAATTGTAAACTTCTATTTCAGGTATGATAGAGATTCTCATTTAGATTTATTCCCTCAGCATGACCCTACCGCCGCCTTGACTCACAGTCAGGATAGAGCATTCAAAACGATGTGCAGTGTTAGCACTACATGACACAGAATACTTTCAAAATCTGACATTAATCTCATTTCTCTCTCTTTTTTGTGCATTTTTACTAATTTCCAAAATGAAACCAGCTTTTTCTCAACTGTTCTCCTCTTCTCGCCACATTTCTATAAAAGTCAAACTTGTGGACAGCTAATAATTGTTCTATCAAGAGATTCTCCCACCATATCTGTTTAGTACTCTCCTTGCTTACCTGTCAGTTTGGGAAGACAGCCATCACTTTAGGTTTCAGTCATACGTTGGAGATGTTTTACGCTTGGGACATATTTCTTTTTTTAATCGTCTCCTCAGCTTTCTACCTGACCTGTCTGCCATGTTTCTTGGTCTTCTTTATGATGTTTGTTCTGCGACGTTCTCTGACGAATCTCTTTTGCCTTCACTGTAGTCATTCTGAGATTAAATTACACACATGGACTTTATTTAATAACTCGGTTACTTCTGGTGGCAGTGAGTAGCAGTGGATTCAAGTATCGGTTTAATGGGGGGGCTGAATATGCACATGCATGCACTTTTTAGAACTCTGTTAAAAATGAAAGTCACGTATCATTTTTCTTCCACTTCACAATTATGCATTGTTGGTCTACAGCATAAAATGCATCAAGGTTTGTGGTGGTACTGCGACAAAATGTGAACATCTGTAAGGAGTATTAATGCTTTTGCAAGGCAGCGTACACAACTCTTCACAGGGAGAGTTCGGTTTGCCTGACAGAACGGTTTGGCCGCACAACGGCTCAGACAAGCCAGAATTGCTCAGCTATGCAGTAATCTACAACAAGATGAACAACAGAGGAGCTCTCTGTCAGTAAGAACAAAAACCGACACCATCGTAGCTCACCTATGTAACCCACCTGAAACCATCCACCTGAAGTCAGTCAGCCTCCTCATCTGTGTCCCTCAATCCACACTTCCGTCCCCCATTTCTGTGTTTTTATCCAATCATGACGAAGGCAAAGAGAAGTTCAGGTGCTACCAACACAGATCAGATGTAGTCACATTTTTTTTTATATCTCCATCAAGGCTTGACCGCACAAGAGACGGTCAAAAGTTTTCCACCATCTAGCGGTGACCCTGTTGTCTTTTTATTATTATTATTATTTCATATGCATGGTACCACTTCTGAGATCCCCCCTATTGGTCACGCCGCTTAAGGGAAGACTTGCACTTTCTCTCTTTGTACTATGCACTACTAAGATCTAACAGCCCCTCCCGCTACGCATCCCCCCCCTGACCCCAAAAGGAGACTTACTTGAACTCTTTAAAGTGGATTGTGTAATGCTCACATGGTTGTGTATATGTAAATAACACAAAACACAGAGAGTAATTGAGATGCATAGCTAAACAGAGAGATACATTAAAGTTAAAGAGAGACATTTATGAGATATAAAGAGTGATATCAAAGTTGCACCTGAAATCACGGTTTTACGGCACGGCTGTATTGTGCAATACGCCACTTTGTGGATTTGTTATCCCACAAACGAGAAGTTTCACTAAAAGTTTGTTCTAAATACCCCTTCCCTCCTTCCCGTTCCTTCAAATGTGTCATGTAGATGGATAAAACTGAAGTTTATAAATTGTATAAAATGAACGTACGATGTGTTGCTTGGGTCAGTTACCACCAATTGATCTGTACATGTAAAACTTTTTTTCTTTTTTTTTTTCATTTTGTTACGGGCTCTGAGTCAACAAGTGCTTTTTTTTATTTTCCTATGTTGGTTCTCAGAGCGTGTGGAAAACACAAAAACCCAGTCTGTATGGATTTCTGTTCAATATTGACACAGGTTTCATTTGTTACAAATAAACTCAAGTGAAATGATTGGTGTTGGTGTGATTTTTGTTTTAGCAGCAACGTGACGGTTTTAAAAAGTAATTTTTGGGGAAATGCATATTGCGGTCAGTTTGACAGCTGCAGAGCTTGTTATGTAGGATCAAGATATGTTGTGGAAAGATTGGGAAAATTGGATGTGAACAATTATCCTGCAGAACAAATTTTCTTCATTTCTTATAAATACAAGTGCAATGTCATAAAATGTTATTACAATTGAAACATTCCCTAACACTTTAACTTTTGAAGCATTTTTGTGAAAAATGTGTATGATTACTGGCAGGAATGTTATTTTTGAGACTGATTTAAGTCAATGGGTTTTTTTGTGCTAAAAATATAAGACCTAAGAAATCAGATGTTTGCAAAGTTCAAGACATCATCATCTAGGTTTGCACTTTTTAAAACACCTATTTTTAATCTTAGTGTATGGAGATTTTTTTCCCCCACTCATTATTCTGATATTTACCAAACAAATAATTAAGCTACTGGTAAGTCAGACAATGGAGAAAACAGTTGCTTTCTCACACAGTGTATACAAATATTTAGCTTCAACTGTGCGTTTGAGCCTCTTTGTGCATATAACTTTGACATTTTGTGGATGAAAAAATACAAAAACAAAAACAGTACAGCCTAATCTTTTAGCTCAGTTGTTTATGTTGGATTTTCAGTGTGCTGTGAAAAGAGCAGTTCAAATTTAAGATGAAAGCACCCCCAAAATACTGGAGATTTTCCTGCCAGTAATGAGTTTGTTTAAGCGTTTTTATTTTTTTTTTATTGTAGGACATTATGATTAAGGCCTGTTAGCAAAACGCTGAAAGCTCAAACACAGGAGAGTTGGGGATCAGAACCCTGAGAAAATGGTCAGAGAATAGGTTTTGTGCCTATAATAGCAACCTCTTATTTGAGCTCCTGATTATTTTCACTCCAGCAGCAAGTTTCCAGGCATATTTGCAGCTCATTTCACTTTACAACGTGCCAAGCGAAAACAGAGTCATGAAAAATTCACAGTGGAGTCTCAGATGTCAGTTTTCGTGATGTGCTGACGAGAAGAATTTCTAATCTTTTCCTTTAAACGACAACCTTGTGAGAGGTTCAAACTGCGACACAAAATAAGTCTATGGAAATGTGGGGGAAAGTCTGAAAACCAAAGCTGTCTTTGTTATATGAAGGATAAGCCTATTATAACTGGCAATAAGTAAAGAAAATAATACTAATGCATCCAAAAATGTTGTAACTTTCCCAATTTATTTGATTATACAGTGCAACATATTCAATTAACATTATCACTATTATTTAATCCATCCATTCATTTTCCTACACCCTTGTCCCTTAATGGGGTCGGGAGGTGCTGGTGCCTATCTCCAGCTGGCGTTCCGGGTGAGGCGGGTCACCCTGGACAGGTCGCCAGTCTGTCGCAGGGCAACACAGAGACACACACAGGACAAACAACCATACACACACACACTCACACCTAGGGGCAATTTAGACAGACCAATTAACCTGACAGTCATGTTTTTGGACTGTGGGAGGAAACCGGAGTACCCGGAGAAAACCCACCATGCACAGGGAGAACATGCAAACTTCATGCAGAAAGGCTGGGGCCGGGAATCGAACCCAGAACCTTCTTGCTGCAAGGCAACAGCTCTACCAACTGCGCCACTGTGCAGCTACTATTATTTAATTTCCAATCTTATTTTCTTTAATTAATTATTTTCTGTTTTTATTTCTTGTTTTTTCATGTGTTCAGTTTCCTTGAACAGAAACTGATGGGAAATAGAACAGGGGACATGTTAAATAGAAAACTACTGTTTTAAAAACGGGATCAAAACACAAAAATAATCTTTCCTTTTGCTGCTTATTTTTGGCATTGAAATGCAAACTTATGGTGTTGTGCTCAAGGTAATAAAATCTGATTTTAAAGTGACCGGTAGAATCTGCCAAGATAGTTAGTTGGTTTTTAGTAAGCGGGTAAAAAAATAAAAAAAAACACATTAACTTTATGTTTTGGTAGTGTAAATATAGCCCTGTGGAAAAGTTTACTGTGACTTTCTGGTCACAAAACGATGTCCCCAAGTTAATGACAATCTATCTCAATACTGCAGATAGCCTTCCTGCAGAAAAGACTATTAACTATTTATTTTGTTTCTCATTTGACATCTCTTTTCTAAAACTGAAATTCGTAACATGCAAAGCCACTCATCTCAAAGCTTCAATTTACAAAGAAATTCAAATACGTCAAGAACAACCAAAACTTTACAAGGTTGCCAGATATGTTTTAACAGACTTTTTATTGAGAGACACGAACCTTGTTAAAATGTATTTTCTTATGCTGAAACTGTAAATATTGGATGAATGAAGGCAAGCTTTCGAATGGCAGACTTTCTTTTAAAGGTATCATGCAGGATGCCACTCAGTTTAAGTCCCTGAATGAACCTATTATCACCAACCAAGAAACAATAAACCAAAACCATACAACAGCAACTCAGAGTAAAGGTGACGATGAGAGAGCTTGATCCAAACACTGCACAGGCTTCATGCTTTACTCTCTTTCGTTATTTTTCAATTTTTTTCCCCCTTGCTAATCGTAAAATGCATTTGAAAAGCTAATTATATCCCCTCATTTTCACTCTCTTTCTTGTTATTTCAGAGTTTACTATCCAGCATTTGACTTGATGTTGGGAAGTTTAATGAGCATTCCTGCCTCACAGGGCCTCAAGTCCTGCAGTTCTTTCAGTCTCGTTAAATCCACATTAGGAAACAGATTCGGGCTGTGGTGGAGAGCTGAAACTAATGCTCACTTATGTTTGACTTTTTATTGTTAAATTACAGCAAAATGGCTCCCAGTGACTCCACAGAGCTGCAGAGGGAGAGTCTTCAGTACAACTTCAAAGAAAAACATCTAGCTAAACTAATGTGTCTCCACTTCATGCTCAGGTCAGGTAGTCATATTCAGTAAACTTGAAATAACCCTTACAATGACCCTTGTCACTTTTGAAGATATTATTGTGAAAAAAAATTATCTTTAAGTAGGTTTTACACAAGCTTTTATTAAGCCTAAATTAATGTAATGAAAATGTTTGGTTTTTTTTATCAGCTCTTACAAAGTCATTATTTAGTGAAGACATCAGTCTGATATGATTCATTCAATGAATACAGTCTTGAAAAATAAATGAACTTAAATATATATATATATATATATAATATATATATAATAGTAATTCTTATCTAGTTAGATAAGAATTTTATTGAAAAGTTCATTTACCTGAATTTTTCTTGAGATCTAATCCAGATGCTTGTTGGCAAATAAGAAAATAAGATCTGGCCTCTTTGGGTCCTTTGTGCTCAGCAGACATTTTTTACCTTTGAACTCGTCCACTGATGCCAGTTTTGACCAGATTCTGTGATGAAACACGAAGACTGACCTCTTCTTAAGTAAGGGAAGTCTGCAGAGCTCTAGATGTTGTTCTGGGTTCTCCCACCAAGATGAGTTATGATGCATACATAATTTTGGTCATTTTACATGCAATAAAACCAAAAAAGTAATTGAGCCAGTTAGGCAGTAACCCATAACTTATTTTCTTATTGGTAAAAAGTTATTGCCGCAAATTTTCATGACATCATTGGCAATTAACTACATTATGCTTGAGCATTAAAAATCCTTTGAAAATGCTATAAATGCAGAAGGCAATATAATACATACATAAACAGAACTGCATTTCTTGGACATTTTCTTTTCCTGCAGTTTTCTCATAGACAGAAACAGATGATGGCTTAGTTAGAATCTTCAGTTATTTAAGAATATTTACTGTGCTTGTAGTAAATATTGACCACGGTTTGCACATTGTTCGTTAGCTGTGTTTTTTTCTGCATTTTCTGCATTGACAAATATTTAAATTATTACTGGAAAGTACATTTGGTAGTTAGATCGCTTAGTGGAACGACCAACAATTCAGGAAGAGAACAGTGGTCATGCTATGTGCATGTCTAATTTAAAATGGAACCTAAAATTAACCTCTTGAACAAACCAAACCTGCAGATCAGTTATGACATATGCATAAAAAAGAAAATTCACTTTACTTCTCCTCTGTTAAGGAAGATGCGTAAATAACGGGTGTATGAAAAATGCTTTAAGGAAATACTTTTAATAACCATTTCAATGTGATGTTCAACATCCAATTCATTGTTTGTAATCAGCCTCAGAAACAGTTTTTCCCCACATCAAAGATTCCCTGATTCCTAAAATGACTAATTTATTTTTATCTGATGAAGTCTGTCGTAATCGACATCTCATTTAAAGAAGAAAAATAAACTTGCAATTATCCTTTTTTTTCTTTTTTTTTTTTTACAGTAGTTGGCATTACTTTACCAATATTAAGCCAAAAAAATAATAAATACAAATTTTAAATAATTTCAACACTGGATTGATTTAACAGAGCAACAATAGCGTTTCACATCAATGGGAGGCCAAGTCCAACACAGAACTGCGGCTTCCTGACCGAATGTTTCCCAGAGGAAGTGATTAACTTGCTGTTACTTGCCAAATGGTAGAATAGACATATTCTAATCATTAAAAGGTAGGAAAAACCACGCAGAGAGGAGGCCACAGAGGTGTGCTTGAATTTGGCCGGGAAGAAGCAGTAAGACAGTGTTGAACATGCAGTAAAAATGTAATGGGTGAAAATATTACAAGCAGGGTACATAAACATCTAAATCAAAACTGGAAACTCAACAAGCAGGTCAACCCAATCCTACCCCCGACCCCTGCCAAAAAAAAAGTTCATAAATGGGCTGTTAAAAGAAAATTACTTCTGAATTTTTAATGTACAAAGACGTGATTAGTGATTTCAAAAAAGGGTTCTGTGTGTTTTCCCTGATGGAAGCAGCAAAGCCCCCTCTGTTCGTCTCCACTGAGTGAGTCCGACCAGACTTCCTCTCCAACCTGTAGTCACACCGCCCACTCGCCCGTCACGGGAATCAAATGTACAGCCAGCCGCTCGCACATCAGCATCCACCAAGCCGAGATTCCGTTTCATCACTTCCTGTGATCTTTGCGCAAGGAATCTGTGTGGGCCGCATGGGTGGAAGCAGATCCTGAAGACTCACGCAAAAGCATACACTCACACAGAGGGAAATTAAAAAAAACACACACACAAAAAAAAAGAAACAGCTCTCATCCACTGTTAACTCAGTGTATTCGTTCGCCATTGATGTCTCTCCATGACTTCATTTCCCTTTGTGGCTGCGGTGCTCCCATGTGCTTTTGGCAGTTGTACGGAGGCCTGGCAGGGCCACATAGTCATTCTGGAAGCGTGAGTTTGGAGTCCTCTGTCTTTTCCTCTCCCCCTGCGTGGTGAAGAAGGCATCCTGAAAGCGCATACTTGAGGCTGTCGACTAGAAATCAAGACATGACAGGAAACAAAGTGAGTAAAAGGTTCCACTTGGCTTTTCCACCTTTTAAGGGTCCAACCTATGGTGTGACTTCCTAATACTTACAAGTCTACGCTTCACCTTTTTAGGTAGATCTTCATTTAAAGTGTAGATATCTTCTCTTTTGGCCAGCACCTGAGATCCATCTTCAAACTCCACCTGAGTAAAACAAAAATAGGGGTTTGAAATATTTTTCGTGTTTTTAAATGATTTATGGTTTCACTGTGCACATCTGAGGGGTGTAAGTGCAAACAGATCACTTGCCATTTATACAGATTTTATACCGAATCACCAGATACTGTCACTTCAAGCAAGAAAGAAAGAAAGAAGAAAAACAATCAAGAAAGAACGCAATTAATAAAGAGTAAAAAAAGTGAGAAAGAAAGCAAGAAACCAGGAAAGAAAGAGCAGCAAAGAAAGAAAGAGAAAAAGAAAAGCACTTTACAAGTTAGTTTCCAAGAACATTTCCCATATAAACATAAAAAATACTGAAAACAATATAATAATTCAAAGAAATTGCACTGCAGATAGCTGCGAATTAGGAATGCTGCGTAAACAAATATGTTCAGTTTTCTCTTAAAAAGGTCAAAAGTGTTTGAAGGTCTCACAAACTGTTGAAGCACATTTCACCATCTCTGTCCCACAGACTCAGAGCCTCTCTGCCCTTTCGATTTAAATCTAATAGATTGAACCGCCAGTAAACCTTCAGGTACCTACTTTAGGAACAAGTTGGTGATGTAAACCTGCTGGTATAAAAGTGTCTGACCACGTAGGGATCCATATGTATTACTGGGTATGTTATGCTGGGATTCAAAACAGCCTGTTTCAACTTCGTTGCAAGTCAAAGCAGAAGAGCAACAGAGTGATGTAATTGGAAACCTGCGCCTTACTTAACCCTTTCCAAAGACTCCGCAGTTCACTTTAAGACATAAAGTGTCCTGTTCAGGAAACGTAACCTTTGGAAGCGAGGCCGAGGCTAAAGCTGTGCCAAATTTAAACCCACCTTGACAATGGAAAATTCTTGTTCAAGCTTCGGGGGAAAAAAAATAAAATAAAATTCTGACCCATGTCCAGAAGAGAAAGTGCGTCATAGAAGCATTTGTGCATAGCTAATGCTTGACGCCCGGCTCACTAAATAAAGCTCTAAGTGGAAGCCCTGAGACCCTGAGCAAGGTGAATAATTCAGTGAGTTTGAATAATGCAGATTGGCACCTCCTTTTCATCATCCTCTGCTTCTCACCTTCTTCTCTTTTCTTGACCTATTTTCTACCACTGTCTCTCTGACTGCATTCATCTCTAACCGTCACAACTTCTCCTTCCCCAGTGATCGCCTTCCGTTTCTCGCTCTGCCTCTCGGTTCAGATGCCGAGGGGACCCTGACGACGTCAGAGGAGTCGCGATGACACGGGCGTTGAGGGACTTCAAGAAGTCCAGCTCTTCGCTTTGACCTACAGCTCTTGCTGTTGTCGACTATCTTTGGCAGATTAAGAGTTTTCTGGAGCAGGTTGTGCGTGTGTACCTGGTACATGTAGGAAACGTTGGATCCCAGGTATTTAGCACCATAGAAAAGCCCATCAGGCCACTTCACTTGAACAGCTTCCCCGACTTCAGGAGGACCAAAGTTCACACAGTCTCTACTCTGGAAGCATAAGAGGAAATCATAAGATACGTACGTGGCAGTCTCAAGGTCTTCTAATTTTGGAGGTGAGATGTGAACGACCAATTACCTTCATTTTTCAGTTTAAATCTGCATAATCAAGACGTTTCAGCTGGAGAAGTGTCTCAGCTTTTTTAAAGCTACTTTTAAACAAATTGAGAAAATCTCAGAAATAACTCAGTAAAAAAAAAATGTAATCTTTTTTTAAGAAGGCAGATAATCACAAGCTCTACTGGGGATTACATACATCTGGAGAGGTAAATCAACATCCAGTTTGTGTTAGCCAATACCTTTAATAAATATGATATAGTGACAAAGAGGCTATGTGTCTTTTTATAAAGTTTTTATATTTGGTTTTAATTACATATAAAAACTAAAATGTACCCAAAAAACTAATCCTATGTTATATGAGCTCATAAAAAATGGAAAAGAAATGGATTTTATAGAAATATGGGCAGCCTTCACTGGGAAAAGTAGTAAAATATAAAAGGGGAAGGAGTTGAACATTTTTCAGCACACCGATATTGTTTTAATGCTTCATTTTTCAGCGTATTGTGTTTACGCTTATGAAATCTGCATGGAAAACCTTGGAAAGTTTGGAATATACTCAATATGTTTAGTTTTTTTCCTCGGAGATCTTATAAAAAGCCTCAGTACCAAACAGTTTTCATGCCTGTGGGCTTTCTGACAAGCTTTAAAAGAAGTGAGCCTTTTTTTTTCCTGAACCACACACAAAACACTTTTAAAACAATCCGCAAAGTACTAGGTTTAATGCAAAATTGCTACTTCAAGTGTATAGATATATAAAACAAAACAAAAATATGAAAATACATGCAAAATATTTGGATGATTCTAATTCAATCAAAAGTTGGATGTAACACACATCCTGATCCAGACAGTTGTGATCAATGTCACTCAGCAGGTCTCTGATGTTTGTTTTTTTTAGCTGTTTTTTTTAGAGCAATAAACTGCTTAACAAACAATCCACAAAGAGCTTTCTAATAAAAGAACACCTTCCAAATGGATATTTTTGGTGTAAAGACTAAAGGTGCTAATAAAAGGACATATCAGATCTCGGATCTTAATGGATCCGATATGACATCTTACCAACGAGAGGATCAAATTAAAGAAACCCTCACCACAATGTCCTCGGGGTAGGTGTCGTTAGAGAACGACCCGTCGTCAAACATGACCTCGTAGAAGGTCTGCGATGTGATCTCGGTCACTTTGGAGCTGTAGTAACGCAGGTTTTTGTGTTTGGAAATCACCGTCTGGCCCAGTGAGATGGGAGGTTGGCACAACCGCTGGATCTGGTAGGAACAGGAAGAGAACAGGGTGTGCCGTTAAAATGTATGAGTTTCACTTCCATTGCAAATCTGAAATCTATTATATATCAATGATATATTTTTTTTATCTGTTCAATGACTTTGTGTTGATTTGAGCTGCTGTTGACCCACATAAACATAAGTAATTGATGTTTTCTTGAAAGATGAAGATGTTTTTAAATCTATTCACAAACGGTATAATTTGTGGTTAAATGTTCCGCCCCATCTGGGATTTCAAGTCACGAAAAAAGTTCAGGTTTTTCCAGTTTAAGGATTTACTCGTCGGGACATTGAGGATTAAATATTTTACAATATAAACAAGCAGTCGCAGTTACAGTAAACATCGCAACTTCAGATGAACTAAACACTGCACAGACTTCTCTGAATGGTCAAAAGCAGCTGTTTGCTGATCTTCTGCTGCCTGAGAAGCAATCTGAGAAGAGTTCAGGGCCTTTTCCAAACTGAACGACTTCCATCATGCAACAAGGAGGAGGATTGTTTCAGGACTCAGCCAAGACGGTTCTCAGTTGTCTAAAGAGAGGACATCACAGCAAATCTTTCTCCGATATAGTAGTACATAATTAAGAACAGAAAGGAAAATAATGAATTTCATTTCTTTTATTATATTTTTTTACAAATAAAAATTAGAAAAAAAAAGTGTGCCGTGTGTGCCGTTTTCCCCCTGTTTTGACACTGAAATTTTCACATATTCCTCTTTCCAAATAAACATCTCAAACTCAGTCGCTTGAACCTGGTTTGATTGAAACCACTCCACTGTAGCCTGGTCTGTAAGGTCAAAGCCATCTTGTCAGAAGGTGAAGTCTTTTGCAGCCTCAGAAAGGCTTTCCTCCATCAAATGTTTTTCACTCATCTTCCAGGGTCAGACCAACTTTCCCACATTACTAAAAAACCTCTCAACAGCATGATACTGCCGCCACCATGTTTCAGCCTGTATCTCTGAGACTCCTGGAGTTAACCAGGGCTTCTTGATTTATCCTCTTTAGAGCAGAATCCTAAAATCCAACGTTAATTATTTAGAGCGGTAGAACTGCCATGTTTGTCTACAATTAGATGCGCTGGACCATTTTCCAAGACAATTTCATTGTCTATGCTAAAAAGTAGCATTTGATTGTTATTCAGTGCTACTTTCTTATGGATTTAAAAGGATTCTTTCTGCGCGGCAAGATAGTTTCAGTGGACAGCCATGTCTTGGTAGAGCTACTTTTGGTTTGTTTCAAAGGATGGATTGAACAGTAAAACATTAGATGAACAAAACCTCTGGTATTGACTCAATTTGTTTCATTCTCCAAGCACAGCTGGATTTATTCTGAAGGCTGTTCATTGCACTGAAATTATTAAATGGTATGAAAGTAAACGAGACCACATAGAAATGGATGTAACAGATAAAAAAATAAACACACAAAATGCGTTAATGTTCATCACAGGCTGTATTAAATTCATTCTGACCTGATGGCAACCCAAAACTGATATGTCCTGATGCATAATATTTTTACCATTACAGTCACATTGACCCCAACATTAAAACCCCAGCGATTAAGGCCGACTTACACCTAAACTTAAGAGTTTAATTCAGCAATGCGGCCAACATTTTTGCAAAACTAGACATCCTGGGGATTGTTCGACTCCTGCCCATTTCTTATTGAACACAGCGCGGATCTCAGTGAACCGCTATCCTGCAACTTACAGCAGACGAACTCCGTGATTGATGTCTGTGGCAGGTGACTGACACCACGTACGGCCAATCGTCTGGCTCCATGGTAACACCAGCACCATGGGCACAGGTCACATGGAAGGAGGTGGGACAGCGGCCACATGAGCACTGGATACAGGCGCCCGCCTCCCGCTTCCCTGCACAGCGGCTGCGACAATAGATGCATTTCTGCAAACACACACAGACGATACCCAAGCTGTCAGTCCCACAGTCTGAACCTTGGTTTTGCACTAAAAGAAGAATCAGAATCATTTTTTTTACTAATTAACTCTTTTACTTTCTAACCTGCTTGCACAGGCTAGAAATCACCCTTTCTTGCTGAGATCTTCAGTGCTGATATAAATTATATGATATAATTAACAGCGATAAACACCAATAGAAGTAAAGTGCAATGTAGAACTACAGGAGGGTGCTGTAATCTGGAACAAGGATCAACACATAAAAGTGAGAATCAGTTCACTAGTTAACAGGAGATCACAAGAAGCAATAATTAAAGTTTTCTTTATTATTCAGACTATCAGGATTTTCACTGTCATCATTTTTAGTAATAAGCATAAAACAAAAATCTTGTGACTAACGTTTCTGTGTGCAGGATAAATACATCCTAATTTCAAAAGTCATACATCACATGTAAAATATGTTAAAACCAGAGGATTACGGTCATATTAGGAAAATGTATATATGCCAATAATCATGGTAGACATTGTGACAGTGATATGACTTGTGATAAATAAACAAACAATTGAAAAGTTTTGTCTTTCTGCTCTGAGTTCATAGCAAACATAAAATCCAAATAAAGAGTTGTCTATCAAGCTGTTGGGGGAAAAGTAAACATTTCCATATCAACATTTTTCTGACAGAGATGCTTCAGTCTCCTAAAATAAAAAAAATACATACATAAAAATTACATCTTCCCAATGGTCAGTTGTTAAATATGGACAAAATGTGCACAATGAAATAAAATACAGCGCCTATAAAAAGTATTCATCCCATCAAATGTGTTACCCTTTTATTGTTTTTTTGCTGTACAGCTGTTCATAAATACAAGGCAATGTCATTCAATAGATTCAAGTTACTGGTTTAGTTTAATACAAAGAGGCACCAAAATAAATGTATCGGGTTAAAGCAGAGCTTAAAGGTTTCCAGAACAGACCGACACACATACAGTATTCAACACACCAGCTTTGCCCAGTTTTTCTGCAACACTGTTGAGATTTATCCTGCAGCTTTTTTTGCACTAAGTGGCCCATCAAGTTAAATTTCTCCCCACTGTTGCAGTGGCATCTGTCTCTCCCAGAGAGCCACTCCTCCTTCTCTTCTTGGGGGAAAAAAAAACAAAAACTGATGACACCCTCCCATTATAACCCTACATGTTTGCTGCTCCTCTTTCACACAGACCTCCCATCACACTCCATTTCTTTAAAACACTCATCTGTGCTCTACTTTCACTTCACTTACCTGCTTTCTGCCTTCCCTCTTGCGGTGTGGTAATGTAATTTATGCATTAACCAAACCCCTGGAAAGTCATTTTGAGCCATCTGTAGATGCTAATTTGATATTTTTGGGGGTTGGAAGGGTTTAGGAAAAGAATGAGTTGTGCCTGCAAGTGACGTGAAATAGAAATTAGCTGACGTGTAAATAGTTATTTTTCAGAAGGTAAAAATAAAAGAAAAACTGTCCTATATTGAGAGGGAACATGTACCATGCTGTGGAGGAGAAATTACCCACTGATCGACTTCTGTTTTTGCTTTTCTGTTTCTCTTAAATGTTTCAGCTCAGGATGATGTCCTCAGCGCAGCAGTCACATGTTTGAGTCCAGACCTGATGACCTTTACGCATGTCTTCCCCCTCTCTCATTACTCACCGACCACTCTTGAATAAATGGCAATCAAATCATTAAAAAATGTTTTTAAGCTTTAATAAATGAAAATGTGATTTCATATATTACAAAATGACTTTCCAGGGATTTGGTTTTGTCCAGGATGTTTTTGCGTCCTTGCTAAAAAATAAATTAAGTCTGATTAACCAAAAGTTTTGGTTTCATTTTACAAGCCACACCTGGGCTTCATTTACTGCCAGGAATCACATATACAGAAGCTGGTCTGGCAACACAAAGTAAGCTAAGAGCTCAGAAAGCAACACTCTCATCTGCTATTTAAGAGCAGATGAGAAACAATGCAATTCACACATATAAGTCTGGAATGGTAGATATATAAAGAAATTATGATGGTTCACGGGAAAAAAAAACTTTTCTCCCAACTCTGCTATCTGTCACGCCTCTGAAATCAATCCCCTCTGTTAATCCCTTTGAAAAAAAAAATCAATAATTGATCTAATTAATGCATCAAGAGAGAATTAATTAAATTTGCATGCCCTCTGCAGCAGCAGTGGCTTCATCTTCCCAATTACCAGCTAATCAGTTAATTTAACTATCAGTTAAGTATCAGGAGATAGTGTGAAGAGAGACTTTCTCCTTTTTCTCTTGTGAGATGAAGTAAAAGGCAACATAAAGGCCTAATATAAGCTGGATGATGAAAATCCTAATAATGTTTATTTTTTTGTTTGTTTTGTTTTTTTCTTCAAATAAGGCTTCTCATTTCCTAGCTGTTCATTCTCCCAGATGAAGGACGAAGCGATCCTTGATGACTAACTTGACCTACATTTTGATGAAGTCTTTTCCCATACCTGCTCCGTTATGGACAGCAAAGTCAAGGCAAAGTGGCCCCTGTGTCAACATTCATCCACTGAATACAATTTGACAAGATTCTTACTGACACGTAGCGTAATCTTCATTATGCGCAAATTCCGAGATAAATTGTACAATAGTTAAAAACCAACTTGGATGCAAAGATAAAGGACAGTAAACATAACAGCTTTTTAAGGCTATTTTCCCAGTGCTTGTTCCTTCTGCTAAGTTCATCTGGTGCTTGTGTTGAGCCATGCATTAAGAACATTCCCACAGTAAATTATGAATGCCTAAGTCTGCGTAAGTTGCGGTGAATTATGAATGCACTGGGCTGCTGTGGCAACAGCAGGTCCAATGCGAACTTCAAAACATGTGGCGAGTGGGAGGAACATTCAAATATAGAAAGTGGACGGTATGTAAAGGTAAAATATTCAATTAAATCTAAAAAGAAAAGACAAAATCTGTGTTATCTGTTCATTTTTTATCAAATTATTTAGAAAAAAAAGTGTTTGAAAAGTGTGACGAATTTTCATCTTAGTCATCTTTATCACATACTACCTTGAATTTCATTTTTAAAAAATCTGTAACAGCTGATCTTCCACTGTTCAGAAAGTCTTAATGTTAGCTATTTTTAAATATAAGTGAAGTGTTCAGAAAAGAACTCAAGAAAAGCTGAGAAGTATAAGGAACTATTTAAATGAAACCGAACAGCCAACATATCTCTATAGAAAATAACTGTTTCGTTTTGTGAGCCTCCAGCCTCCATTAGTCATAGAATACACTAAACATTAAAATGTTAGCACAATATCTGAACTCTTATAGTTAAGGTTAGCATCTAAATTCTATTGGAAATGCACACAAACTGCTATTTATCAAACTATTGCTTACCTTGCTAATTTCTAAAAAATAAGATACGATGGACGGCTGACACTGTCAACTCGTTTCAATGTTTCAGCCATCTCTGCTTTCTTTTCTTAAAACAGCAATTTCTCTAAAATGAATAATTATTTAAATATATATTTAGTTTGCCCTGTGAGGCTGAAATAAACCTCGATAAAACTGAGACACTTGATCAGTTTTGTTTCAATTTTACTGGATTTCTGTGACAGTCTTTTTAACAAAACAATGATTGGTGCATTTCTAGTTACTCCCACAAAATACATTTTCTCCAGTAGAAGTTCTCAGAGCAAAAGTGACTGTAAAGTTTCTAAGAAGGCATTCATTTTCAACTAGTTTCATTCAAATGAAACGCATAACAAATTAAAATGCCATGATAAAGAAAATGTTCCCAGAAACAGCATTTTGAAATGCTGGTGGTGTCCAGAGTTAGTCCTCAAGGGTCAGTTTCCTGTTGCTTTTAGTATTTCCATAGTTCAACAGATCTGAATTAAGTGAGTGAGTCATTAGCAGACCCTCTGCACAGATTGATGGCCTGCCAAGGAGGCGATTCAGACACGTGAAACAACTGTGGTCATCCACCAACGCTGGGAGTTTGATCTATGATCATCATACTGCGAGGAATTCGACTGAATCGTATTAAAGATGGTGTCCAAAACTCCTTTTAAAATCAGTTTCGTCTCATGGCAACAATTTCACAATTATTGTCTGCTGGACAACACAGATCTGATTAAAAATGACAACTATTACTAATGTGCATCCCAAAAACATCTGGTAAAAGTATTGCTCATGTTTTTTTAATCTAGTTTGCCATAGTTGGACTGGATTGAGAGTTGCAAGAAATAATAAGTAAGTACAAAACAAAAACACACTGTAATAGAAAATTCAAAAACTGAAACTGAAGGAAAAATATTTATCCTTTGGGAAAAAGTCACGTTTAATGTTCTGCAGCTCTCTCTCTGTGCCTCCACCTTGTTTAACCCATATTTTGCTAAAGGAGATCTAATAATGCTCCTGCTAATGCCAGACATTTTATTTATTTATTTATGTACTTGTTGCTAATTTTCTTTTTTGTCAACATATTTTACTTGGTAACAAATGTGATGTATGCATGAACCACACAAGTAAAATGTAAAGTTTTTAAAAAAGGAACATGTATACACAAAATGTGCTTCACTTAGAGTCAGTACAAATAGTGTAATCAGGCCGCTAAACCCAAGAAGGTCCCTACAGTACGCTCGCCAAATTGTTGTGTCAAAAGCGTTTATGAGCTTCATGCCCGCCTGGTCTGGCCTTTAATGCTTACTTTGGAAGTGAAAAAAAAAACAATCACTTTATGGTCAGCATTCCAAAAAGTGACTAAATGAGACTAAATGAGCCTTAATTTCAGTGCAGTGTGAGAAAATATAAAGTACATTCTGAGTAATCTCGCTCGGATACGTCTGCATCACTGCAGTAATAAAACCTATGAAATCATGAATAAATCTTTATGTTAGGAGCTCATATCGTTTGCCTAGCAAAATATTGTTTTTTTTCAAGTGAGAGCTCCATAAATCTGACATAATACGATACTTCAAAGAGCAAGTAATGCTCTGCCTTTGAATCTATTTTACCGTTTGAACTTCACTTTATTGTTCAGAAACAGTGGCTGTAATTTAACTAGCTTTATTGCATTTCTGTTTTTCATCCTATATTGGGAAGCACTTCTCACACACCTCGCGTTCTGCTGAGCCATCATGGTTCCCGCAAAGCAGAGCTAACTTACATCAACATGTCAGCTCTGCTGAGACACACTTCCGATATCTCATTAAGCAAACACACAACAAATGCTAGAAATAATACACCACATAGAAACCCTCCCCATATCACCTTGCTTTGCCATTGCCATCAACTAGTAGTTAATTATCTAGCTTTGATTGCAGGCATGTTAATTTCACATTGTTAATTAGGATTGTGAATACTTCCTTAATTAGACCAGACCAGTCCTCAAGGACACTGTGTGTGTCTCTCTCTCTGTGTGTGCGTGCGTGTGTGTGTCCTCTCACCAGTTTAAAACGCTGCATGGGGATCCTACTGGTGTCAATGGGACTCCTCTTGGCTTCATCGCCAAACCTGGCCTCTGGAAGTGCGACGGCGCACATCACGTGGGCCCATCTGCAGCCGGGTCCACGTGGAAAACAAAACACAACAGCACACACTGATCATTAGGATTCACGGCCGGTTTGTTTGGTGGATATCTTGAGATTAGGGATGAAAATGCAGAGATAATCCAAGTGAACAAAAAGCATTGCTCACTTGTTGTTTTGGGTTTTCTTCAGGGCTCCACCTCTGAGGTTACAGAGACAGCACTCCTGAGAAAACCAATAAAGAGAGGCGAGTTACCAAAAATGTTCTCATGTGTTCGGACACACTTGAGGTTTGTCTAGCAAAAAATACAAATAAAAACCTATGGAAATATGATTCTATATTATACAGCTTATAAACACCCTTGGCAAGGATGTCTGAAAAAACCTTGAAATAAAATTACAAATTTAGAAAAAAAATCTATATTTGACCAAACTGATTAAATGGGGAGAAAACCAATGTTATAAAATGTGTTATAACAAAACAATGTAGCTGAACTCTTTAGATAAAAGAAACTATATTTTTGAGGCAGATCAGCGTTTCCACAAACTTCTAATAGTTGATCTACGACTTTCTGTTTCCACCGAGAACAAATATGACGAAACAGAAGCCCGTTTCTTTTAGCCACAAGGCTGGACAGAGACCCGTGTTTATTACACACACTGAGCAGGATGGTAAGGAAGGTAAATAAATCTGAGTGAGTGACATTTTGGGGTTTACCAAGTCTCTGTAACGACCCTTAGACTGCATCTACATGCAAACTGATCATTAGGGAGGAATGCCTGGAAAAAGACGTTCTTGTCCTGCCATCAGAAACTCTGTATAACTTTAATTGGAAATAATATCCTTTGGTCAAGTAAGAATAGGGTTTTCAGGTGCCTTCTACATAAAAGAAAAAGGATAATATAAGAAAAAGCATCTGATGCCTGCTGTTAAAAGAGCAGAATTATGTATTTTCCAGGAACATAGTGCAATTTTATAGCACAATCAAGTGGCCATGTTATATTCAGTTGTTATAGAAATGCTGTATACATCAAACATACCAACATATTTCACATGTATGAATAGACAAGACTAAGGGCTTTTCTTTTGTTAAAAATCAATTCCTTAAAACAAAGGTTGGGTTTCTCTAACATTGTCAGAGTAAAATTATGCTTTTGCAATTCAAAATATAATTCAATTTAGGGTCACTTCTACATTTTACCACTTTGATACAAGACAGGATAGGTTTGTTAAAATATGGACATAAACTGTCTTACAGCTGCAAAGCCTCCTTCTGAACAGCGATCACACGACCACTGTTCGCTGATGTCTTCTGCAGCTACACCGTAGCAGCCTACAGGAAGGAGACAAGGGGAAAATCAGACGTAAAAAAAGAGAAAAAATGTCCCAGTAGAGTGAGATAAAACAACACAGTCGACAGGAACAGCGACGTCTATTGTTACAAAACAGTGGACAAAATGCCATAGCCACATTGTTTTCAGAGGCTCTTGATGGCATTGAAGTGGTGGGTTTCTGTGTAGACAAGTCCAGTACTGCAGACTAAGTGGAAATTGAGATCTTAGTGGTCTGTGTGGCCGTGTGTGAGGGATTATCTGGGTGGCCATGATAAAAGAAAGCAAAAAAAAAAAACAATAAAAGGTTTTTTTTAACTGTGGTTTCTGTGTATATTTTATGCTAAATGATACTTTCATGTTAAGTACTTTAAGTGATGATTTGTGATTGGTTTAGAAACAAAATGTGCGTTTTGCAAGAAAAACATTTCAAATTACTTTCCACAAATAGAGATTTTTTTTCCCCCAGATTTTGCTGTAGTAAAACTGCTTTGATTCCTTTAAACCTAGCAGATGGTCACAATAAAAATACTAAAAGGCCTTCAGACATGTAAGGAAGAGGGACATTTTAAAGTCTATGTCTATGATCTTTTTCTTGACTATCCATCACATAACAGAAAATAAAATCCAAGCCCACCTCCGTTTCCTTCCCAGAGTTCAGATTACTGTTTGGGAAGGGGGGCGGGGGGAGCTATATTAACGTGTATTTGTTCCCGTGTCTCAAAATCAAGCTTGTGGCTTTTTCCCTCGGTGTCAGATGACATAAGCTTCGTCTTTCTCCCACACGCTCGCACAAACCAAGTAATTACAAATGCAGTACAGCTGCTACGCAGTCACCGCACAGTGCACAACATGTCTGGATCTCAGAGGATATGTGGCAGGATCAACTCTAGTATCAGGGATTGATTCTGACTCCGAGAGAAAGAAAGTGACTGTCAGACACTTCCAGATGTAAAGAACAGCCAGGCTCAGAAGTATTCATACTGTTATAGGTTTCTTCATTGGACCAAGAAGTTTGGTTCTGAAGGGAAATGATAGGTGATCTTTAATAGGACATTATTGTGGACATTATTAATAACAACCATAAGCTTCCTCTGTGATAAATAGAGAAGCTTGTGTTGGCATTACAGTAATCAAACCCTTTTTTTTTCTAAATGGTCAGCAGCCTTTTGCATGTTTCTACTATTACACTTCAAAATCATAAAATCTTACTAAGTATTTTCTGTCTGGTTTCAATGCAAATATCTTAGAACCCTGGAAATAAGATAAAACCAACTTACAAGTAGCTTTTTAACAGGACATAGGAGCACAGGAGGAATCAGCAACTCATTAATATTAATAAAAACTACAAATTAATTAATTCCCCTGGCAGATTTTGAAAAAAGTATTTTTTGTAATCAATATTAAGAAATTATTGACTTAAAACAAGTCCCAATATCTTGCTGAAAAGCTTCTTGTAAGTTAGTCTAACTGTGTTTCTAGTGTGCCAAGACATAAAAATACTTGGTAACACTTGGTTCTTTTTGCTAGTTGGTTGCTGTTTGCCATTTAGTACTTTTGCAGTAAAGTAAATTAGGTTCGCCACAAGATGTCAATTTGAACCCACCGACACCAAGTCTCTGTCTGTCATGCTAGATTTAGAAATGCTGGCAACTCTTTGGAAATCACAGCATTGTGGCAAATATCTACGTTATTTAAGTAATACTGATGTCTACAGTTACTCAGTAGAAGATGTGGTGGGCCTGTTTCTCTGCCTCTCTGTCTTTCTTTTTGAACCATAAAGACTGCACCTAAAAGGCATTACTCAATTAATGCTCTGGAAGTGTATCGTATTTGGGTCTTTTTAACAGGATAATGAGATAACATGACACATTATGTCCCCTTTTTCATTACCATTTCAGTCCCCAGGCATAACCTTCAGATAGAAAATTGTGAAGTTGCCTCTGCTCCAAATGTAAATACACATTTTTAAACTACTTTGAATGCTGTTAATTGCAGGTTTAACAGAGAAATCTAATTGGGTAAAATGGTCAGCAGCGTGACAACGCAACGATTGAAAATCAGCCACAAAACTCTAGGAAAGCAAAGCTAAAGCTGAATGTAAAATGCATAGACTCTGTATGCTGTCAAATGAAAAGATATACATATTTAAAGGCTTGTTTCTGGTTTGGGGCTTTAGAACACGGCCTATGTGTGGTGAAGGGAGAAGACTTGATTGGCTGATGAGGGAAGCAGAATACCTCAGAGAGAGAGAGAAAGCGAGGGACAGAGAGAGTGGACTGAAAAGAAAGCAGACTAAAGAAAATCAGGACGTATAAACCCAGCGACCTTCTACCAAATACATAAAACATACTCCATCTACACTTTCTGCTGGCTGGTAAGTCCCATGAAGCTTGACCACAGTAAACAGTGGCATGTACCACAGAAAGCACTCTCACTCACTGTCCTTCCCACTCTAATCACTCCTTGTGCAGACTTACTTGCGTGAACTTGCAGACAACAGCTCTGGCAGTACAGGAGAGGAGAGGTGCCATCCTCTTGCAGCAGAGGGTTCGTAGGAGTTGGGGGGCAGTTCTGTTCTCGGAAAGAAAAGCAGATCTCCGGGACCAGAGGCTTGGACCTCCTCAGCCCGCCACAGCCAGGCGTGGGGGGTGTCTCTGTTGGAGACAAAGCTCTGGAGGGGTCCTTCGCTGTGACAGATTTGCTGTCCTCGGTTTTGTCGTCAGCCTGCAGGAGAAAGAGGCAGCATAATTTTTTAAAACCTAAACAGGCTGGAACATTGACAGGGTATGTGGGTGATGAAACATATGCCTCCCTGCGTTGTAAAGAGAGCTGTCACTCGACGTGACATTTCAGCCAGCAGGAAATTACAGGGGGCCGACTGTAATAACCAGCAACATCCCTTTGGAAAAACTATGAGATTATTGTGACCTGTGGGTTTAGTGTTACTTCTATTATTCGTGTAATTGACCAGTAATTGTTGAGCAGCAACTTCAGAGCAAAGGCAAAAAGTGAGTTTGAAGAAACTATATTAGGAATACGACACTATATATCCTGTTTCAGTAGGAAATCTAAGATTCTTCTTCACTGTTTGTTTTCGCTTTTCCCACTAACGCTACGTGTTGAAATAAGCAAAATATACTTCAAGTTATTTGAATCCAGTAACATACAAAAATCATGTTGTTAGGTTACATGTAGGTTTTAAATTTAAATAAAATGCAGATGAGGTAATACAGACTAACAAAAATGGGAATCACCAACAATATCCTGCCAAAGTGTTAATTGACCATTTGCTAGACAGTTAGAGCTACAACTGAGTGGTTTAGGTTAAACCATAGTCATGTGATAGTAAAATGGCCCAGTCAAACTCCAACCCAACAAATAACAAGAGAAAAACTATCAAGGGACATCAACACTACTGAAGAATGCCGTCTTTCAGAACCAGTGTTCAAGTAACCTTAATATACTTTGTTTTGCAGATTTTACAATACTTAGCAAAACGGAAATTAGAGCTTCCTTTTTGATATACATCTATAGATGTGCATTTACCTGATAATATGGCATGAAGAGTGTGCAAACAGCACAGTGTGGCTCCATGGTGGCTGCATGAGCATTGTACTCCCTCTCTGCAGAGAAGCAGCTCTTTTTGTTTTGCCAAAGGTAGATGAGAGGCTTTGCCCATCCTTCCATTTCATTCTCCCCCTCGTCATCCTCCTCCTCGTCTGCAAGGCTCGCTTCAGGAGGCTCTGTTTTAAGAGGTTCAGATGCGAGTTTACAAATATAGCTGTTAATACGCAACACATAATAGAATAGAGAAATTGGAAGATATAGTTCATATGCCGAGGAAATTATTTGATTTTTCTCCTCATGCTGTGGAACGAATAGGAGTTCCAGCTGCAGCTACACTATTTTGATTTGTGACTTTCAACAATTTCTGTGATACACTAAAAACAATCCAGCAATTATTCATCAACCATTGAATACATTATTAAAGGTTTGAATTGGAAACATAGTGCAGAGTGGAAGAGTTGGTAGCACCAGGCTACGTTTGAATCCTGGCCAAAATGTTCTCTCTGTGCATGCGTGGGTTCTCTCCCGTTACTCCAGCTTCCTCCCACAGTCCAAAAACATGACTGTTGGGTTAAATAGCCTCTCTGGATTGTCCTCAGGTATGAATGTGTGTGTGTGTGTGTTTGTGTCATCTTTCCCTTTGCTTTTTATTTTTTTTCCACCTACCTGCTTTCTAACTGCTTTAGATTATACACCATTATACACATATTTGTTACATCACGCTGACTTTTTGCATTTATTCCTTTCAAATTCAGTCTAAAAAAAAAAGACTAAGAATCCAGGAGATTGGAGTCTGGAATTTTGACGTAGAAGATCAAATCAAGCTCGACTTGAGTTGAAAACAGTTAAGTTAGTTTGTCCAAAAAAAATAATTTACATCGCTGTTGCGCCGTCACAATTAGACTTGTTTTATCTCATGTTAAAACTAAACATCAGTTAATAATGTATTTTCTCAGTTGGCTCTAGTTTATTTGATTCTTTCTCAAGGGTCAAAATTGGGAGACATTTAATAATAACGGCTTATCGTTTTAGCGATTGTTAGTTAATTAGGTCTATTATTTGGGTGTGGAAATGCAGCATGTGTTAATCTTATAACTGCTGTTTGCAGTTTTCATTCTCAAATGCAGACTCGCTGTGCAGTTGCATCTAATCCCTGTAATCATAAAGAATCCTAGCAACAATTTTTAATTACGACTTCACCCAGGACTGTTGTGTCAACAAAATGACAACAGAACTCTTTGCTTTCCTGTCGATGATAAAAGAGTTGACTAAAATACGCTTTTGGATTATATTTACAGCCAAACACATTCAGCACGTTGTTCTCATCTTGCAATAATCCCTTCATTTTTAATAGCTTTCTGTTAGCACTGCTATAATTATTGGTTGCATTTATCAAATGAAAATTAATATCTTGCAGACGTGGTTACAATAAGTTCACACGCCTACGAAGTGATGAAAAAGCTCCTCAAAGCTAGACAAATAGTAGTTCATCTTTCTAACTGCTGTAATAATCATTAACAAGTGAACATGGGTGCTTAAACTTAAGAAGATATTATTAATAAAAACCAGTAAATCTGCACAAGCAGGCCCTGCGCTTTGTGAATTGTTGCTAAAGAATTATTAGTACGCCAAATGGATGATATTTGTTCCAATGTCTTAATCAACTGATCTGTGTATTATTTAGTTATCCTTGGTCTAATCCAGACAGATTTTCATCATTGCTTCATTTAGAAGCTATTCTCATCAGAAGGGATTTTTTTTCTTTTACCTAATTTCACTTAATCCAACATGTTCTATGTAACTACTGTATAAGGATAAGTTGTATGTTTTTCCACACAAAACATTTTTTTGTCAGCTGGCAACTACACAGACTGGGCACTCATCCACTACATTGGTGAAAGTGATGATGCATCCAGCAAGAGTGCTTGACTTTGTCAATTTCTACTATTTTAAGCCTAAAATTATTGCAGATCCAGAGCTTTGATCGTGCTAGCCTGCAGGGATGCATTAACATCTGTAGTGGCCGATGTTAGTAATTTTTTTTAACATTCTGGCATGAAGGTGATAAGATATTCACAACTGATGTTCATCTCCGTCGTGTTACTGTTTGTGTTTCAGGAGGGGAGAGACTAGAAAGGGGTTGGCCTTGTGGTATTTATTCAGTTATGCGACAGTGATACGGTGCAAAATTGTGGGGGTGTTCAAGTAAAATAGAGAAGCAATTCAAGTGTTTTGGTCGGGAAAGAGTGTAAGCACATTAACATATTATGGGTAAGTAGCTATTGGTTTAAACTTTCATATCCAAGCAACCCTAGCAACATGCATAACTCATCTGTGTTTCTGATCTCTCCACAGACCAAGCCATTTCCTGAATATGAAAGTCCTCACAAAGCCATGGCCGTTCTACCTTCATTAAGATAAACCGTTGCAGCGGGTGCTGAAATATTCAACCCAATCGTGAAGATAACGAATGTGTTTCTGTGTGTATACATGCATCAGGAGTGTTGCTAAGGGGGACCCCTCACGTCTGCCTCGCATAAACTTTGAAAACAAACAGATCATCTATTCAAAAGGTCATTGCACTGTGGTAGGCCAGACAATTAAATGTTTATGAGTGCATTGACGTCAGAGGCATCATACTGGTCATGGTGGTGGGAGTTCATATCATTTAGAATATAAGGAGGGAAGGAACAGACCACAGAGCTGAAGGATTTACTGTGGGAGAAGACACATTTGAGTTAATGATACAGAAATTATTAGTTACAAAGCTTCACAAAAGTATTCACACTCCTTGAGGGTTTTTTTTTTTTTTTTTTCGAATTTTGTCACATTATAATCACAAACTTCAACGCATTTTATTGGGATATTATGCAATAGACCTTCAAAAATAATACACAACTGAAGTGAAAGAAAAAATTTTATATGCGTTCAAAACTTTCTTGTTTATAAATAAAATCTAAAAAAAAAAAAAGTGTGGCGCGCAAATTGTCTGCAGCACCTCCTGAGTCAGGATTTAGCAAAACCCACCGTTCACTGCAATTACAATTACAGTCATCTGGGTAGTGTCTCTACCGGTTTCGTATTTTAGTCCATTCTTCTTAGCAAAACAGTTCAAGTCAACTCAGATGGAGAACATTGGTCAGCATCAATTTTCAAGTCCTGCCACAGATTCTCAATTGGATTTGGGTCGTGACTTTGACTGTGTCATGGTGACACGCGAATCTGCTGGTGAGCATCCAATTTGAGCTGTATGTTTAGGTGCGATGTCCTGCTGGAAGGGTGGGGGAGGGGGGACTTCTGCCTCCGTCTCAAGTCTTTTGCACCCTCTAACACGTTTTCTCCCAGGATTATCTGCATCCGTCTTCACATCAACTCTGACCAGATTTCCTGTCCCTCCTGAGGAAATGCATTTCCACAGCATGATGCTGCCACCACTGGTGCGGAAGGTGTGTTCGGGGGTGAGGTGCAGTGTTAGTTTTCCACCACAAACAGCGTTTTGCCTGTAGGCCAAAAAGTTATATTATTAAACTGGGACATTGTTTTATTGTCTAAAGCTTGCTTGAAACGTCTCAGTTTTATCCCGTCATTTGGTCCACATGATGACTTTTGGTTGGCTCACAAAACAGGTGAACACTTATGTGGCTTCTATAAGCAAACTGATTTTAGGTTGCAAAGAACAAATTTACTATTTGGATGTTTTTAAACATGTTTGCTTTTCTTTCTGTTTCACTATTTCTCTCCTATTGCAGTTAATGTATTATACATTGTCCCCGTTTTAAATAAACTAACCTAAAATTTAAGTCTTTTATATGAAATCCCAACATAGTACATCAAAGTTTGTGATCATATTGTGAAAAAAGAGAAAGCGATTAAGGGGTTTTAACACGTTTCAGACAGTAAATGTGAGACAACTTTAGTCGGTTTAATGATTTCTGAGGAGATTCTGCCTCCAAATCCAATTAAGGAGAAGGAAGTTTATGGCAGCTATGTTTGGGGTCACTGCAATTTAGCCATGAAAAAATTGAAAATATTGGTTTCTGGATTGGTTACAACAGAAACCACAACAGACGACATCTTTTTTCTTTTCTTTTTATATTTTAATGAGCATTGCTGAGAAATGGCTTTCAATAGGAGCATTTACTGCTGTCTGAACCTCTTTACAATGCTTAGCCATAACAGTCGCGTTCAAAATAACTCGATGTGTGGATGGGCGTGTGTATGAGAATGTGCCCACCCTCGTCACTGGCAGTCTGTTGTTTCACAGCGGTGGGGACGGCTCTTGCGGTGGGTTTCCTGAGAGGGTGACGCCAGCTCTTAGTGGTCCTCTTGGCTGACAGGGCTGGGTACTGGGACAGAGAGGGATTAGTGGGAGGTTAAACCATGCAAACAATTCATCTTGGTGTGAAAGAATAAGAAATCAACTGAACTGTGTGGAGAAAAAAAAAAAGAGAGAGAAAAAGAAAAGAACTCACAGCACTAACTTCCCCAGGTTCAAGGCCAGATTCATCACATTTGTAGTTGTTAGGGTCATTCTCTTCCTCTTCCTCTGAAGAATCACTGCTGCAGCGTCCTTTCAAACTATGCTGGTGCTCTTCATCTTCACGATCAGATGCTTCTTCATCTTCCATGTCCGTCTCGTCTTGTTCGTTCCGGTGAAGCAATGCCACCCTCTCGGGTGTAAGCGCGCATCGGCCTCGCTCCGTCTCGACACGGGTTCAGCTCCGTTCCCCTCGACTTTCTGCAACTCGTAATCCTCACAGAGTCCCAGAGGTTCGATAGCACCGACTGAAATTAGCGAGGTGGGCTCCAGCTGGGCCCAGGTGAGACCGCCACCTTCGTCCTCCTGGTTCTCCAACCTGCATAGGTCCTTCGCGGCGTCCTCCAGGTCCGTGACTTTTTTGCACTGAGGTTCGGTCCACATGGTGTAAGGTAGAGGATCGTGGGAGAAGTCAGACGGGAGATCTGGGTGCAGACTCTGGATGAGGACCCCAGGACTCTGGGAAGTGAAGTTCTTCCAGATACTGCTGGAGGAGGTTTTAGGCTCAGTGTGTTGGGAAGAACAGTTAGAGTACATAGTGTGGTAGTTGGGTTTTAATGCCAAGTGGTTCTCATGCTGAGGGTGTAGTGAAGACTCAGGGGTTTGGGGAACATCACCAGCGTTAGCAGATGACAGCAGGACATTCTGACTGCAGGAACCGGCTCTCTGAGTTCTGTAGCTGTCTTTATTTGGATCAGGCAAGTCGAGTTGTGCGCTTCTCTGAACCAGCTGGCTCTGAGTTGTATCACTTTGCTCAGGGATGAAACTTTCCAGCGTTGCGTGATCTTCTTCCGCAGCAGATTTTATTAACATTTCATGGATGTCGCCAGATGTTCTCTTGCACAAACCACTGGCAGCTAAATGATCTGTGTTTGCTTCTGCTGTCTCCTCACAATTAACTGAAGCCTCTAAATGCCAGCGGTTGTCATGGTCCCATGTACAGGGTTCTGCTGGTTGTAAACAAGTCCCTTCCTCCCTGGCTTCCTGTGAGGACGGCGAGCCGGTTGGCGTCTCCCTCTGAAGCACAGGTGCGACCTGGTGGCTTAATGCTCCGGATTTGCGGAAATGAGTGAAGTCGTCGTCGGCCGGGGTGAGGGAGGGCATCTCCTGGGTCAACACAGGTGGCAACGGGGAAGCGCCCACCTTCCCAGCCGGCTCCGGTGTGAGCTGTGGCATATCCGCTGCATTCCTCTGCAACAGGGGAGGCAAAAGGCTTTCCTCTGTGCTGCCTTTTCCCACACTCTGAGTGTGTTGTGAGGCAGCACAGGAGCCGCTTGGTGTGTAATCATCGCCCTCTGCTGGTTCATAAAGTGCTTTCATGTCGGAGTCTTGATTAACATGTACAGGACCAACATCCACGTCCATGTTTTCTGCTTTTACAGTGTCGTTAGTGTAATCCCTTGTACCCGTATGCGTGCTCCTGTCAGTGTCGGTGCTCAAAGTTAATGCTGAAGTTGAGGAAGCTGATACGTGAGCCTGAGGTTCAGAGAGACATGTGTCCATTAGAGTCTCTGCAGATCGGTTCGTGCGGGAAGGTGAGTCGAGGTCTTGCTGCGCAGAAGAAAACCTCGAATCGCTGACTTCCAGATGCAGCGGTGGAGCCCCAGGACTCTCTCTGGGCCCTTCAGGGCTCCAGTTTGTGACCCCTGAGAGGTCCTGGGGTCAGACTCGGCTGCTTTTAGCTCGTCCTCCACCAGTAAAGCCTGGGGGTTCGACTGAGACGCGTCCTTTACAGACAACTCCAAATTTTTACTCTCGACACGGTTTACCTTGACAACACACATTTGTTTGCAAGCTGGTGAGAATAAAACAAAGAAATAAAAGCAAATATAAGTCAGTGATGAAAAAAATCAGATAGCAATGGCTTAAAATGCAAAAAAACCCCACATCTGATCATACAAAGAATTTTACAATCACTCATTGTGAACATGCAAAAGTATCTGTTCTCTTGCTGCTGCTCAGTGCTTTCACCCATTGAAAGTATCTGTTCCAGCAGGAAGATAATCTCACATGTCCAGTCTGGTTTTGAAAAGGACAAAGCAGGCCAACAGTTAGCTTTGGGGATTTTTGGGCTTTGTCAAAAAAAAAAAGGTCAGGAAACCAAGAAGACGAGTTTTTCTGTATAATGCTAACAGACCTTTATTCAAATATTAGTCAGGATGTGTGTATATATTTGTATGTAAAATTTGGACCCCCATTTGCATTAGAGAAAATTCACAAGAAAAGTCAAATATGTATCATCATTTCTTATTTTTAAAACTCATTGAAATTGTTTGCTGCTCCAAGTCATGCTGATGATGAACCTGTTTTTGTGGGGGGAAAAATAAATAAATAATAAAAGTTATTCAGCCATCTTACCAGAAAGCTGAGGCATGTTCTGATTCTGGTTGTGTTTGGGCTCGGCCTGTTTTTTCTTCCCTTTCTCCAGCTCCTTGTAGGCGGTCCCTGCTGCGGACCGCCTCGGCTTGGGCCCAGACTGCCCAGCCAGAGGTTTTCTCTTGCTGCTGCTCAGTGCTACATCCAGATCAACCGGCTCCTCTGTGGTCCTGAGGCGTTTGGAGCGCATACGAGAGTGACCGCTGCCGTGACAGGAGAAAGATTGCAAAAGAGTCAAACCAAAAAGCTTTTATCTTTTAGAGAGAGAAGAAAGATCACCGCAGATTGCATACGGTACCCTTTGCTAGCAGACTTGGTCTTACGGCGCCTCTGTAACCAGCTCTGCAGCTCCGGCGTCGTACTGGGGGTGGGAACCGTGTGGTCGATGAGCGTCGAGTCCTTGCCCAGCATCCAGCTGGCGTAACGGTCAGGTTGGAAACGCTTCACAAAGGGCTCCATGGATATCTTCACCATATCCTTGCTACATGTGCACTAAAGAAAAGGAGCCAACATTTTTTATTATATATATATATATATATGTGTGTGTGTGTGTGTGTGTGTGTGTGCAGGTGATGAGCTCAACTTCATATTGCCAGTCAACCATTTCAGACTTCACTCACATTTCTTATTTTAAATACTTTTAAAAATTAAAAATATAAAAATCTCTGAAATTGTTTGTGCAAAGCTTTAAAAATGATTTGTGTTCAGATTGACCTGAGTGTGATGTTACCTGTGTGGCCACCTTGCCGTAGTCTATCCAGCGCAAAGTGGCAAAGTTTGTGGACTCCGCACAGTTGAAGCCATGATTGAATCCAGCATGGTAACCGTACGGGAAGGTGATCATGAACTCTCCGGCTTCCTGAGTAATCTGAGTATTAATCACAAAGTGAGAAATAGGACCAAACAATAAAAATAAAGTAGACAAAACAGTAAAAATTAGAGAGAGTGAAATTTCAGCAGTTTGGATCCTTGCTTTAGTAAAGGCGGTAGGTAGGGCATTGAAAGCTAAATGTGTACAGAATGAGGAGTTTACCTTATCAAAGGGAATGCCATACTTCTTTAGTATAGAGGGAGAGATAAGGGTCATCTTGTGGCGCAGAAAAGCTTCACAGCCCTTGAAGCTGTTGGGGAAAAAACCTGAAAGAAGAAAACACACACCATCACAAAGAGTCTGAAAACAAAAAGGAGATCTATAAAAAGATATTATCTTAATATGTCAGCACACAAAGAGTCTCGGTTTCCAAGCATAACAAAACCTAAAAGAATGATTGAATTTATAAACGGTAACGTCAGTGTCTCTCCTTAACAAAATGATTCCCCAATGCAGTCTGATTCACATTAAGGGTGAAATAGAAATTTATCCAGTCATCTTCTAAAGGGGGCGTCACTGCCCATCTCTAGCTGTCACTTTGTTTACACTTTCCATGGGATATATTTCTAAAAGTTCATAATGCCCTGCACTCTAACAAGACTCCCAGTGCTTCTGGAAGAGAATAAAGCCCACAGCATCACAGATCCTCAACATTGCTTTTCCTCATAATCTTTCTTTGTTCCAGTTAACATGATTCCAGTTAACACTCCAGAAGTGTTTAGTAAACTCCACACGTTTATGCTTTTAAATGACAGAAAAAGCTTCTCCTACACCTTACCAAACAAGCAGTTGTAGATAGTAAACAGACTTGTTCATGGTGGAGGCTACTGGGGACCGGATCTCTAGTCTGTCCCACCAGAGATCCGGTTTTAAATAATTAAAACAGGATTTTAATTATTTAAAAAGTTCCTTTCTGCATTTGGATTTAAAATGTCTTTCAAATTATTTTTATAAGGAACTATAAAAATCAGTGTGGTGTTGGTGATTTTGTCTAAAAACGCATTTATTTAAAAAATGTCTTCACTTGGAATTTATTCTCCAAGGAAGTAGCGTGTTTAAATTAAAGGCTGGGTTTTCAACAACTTTTTTTGTATGTTGGGTTTTGTACCTGTAGCCAGGCGCTCCAGTCGTTTCCCGTGCTCCGGGGGATGGCATACCTGTTAGAGAGGGGCATACAGGGTTATTTCTGGCTGCACTTAATTATTGCCTCAGTGCCAACATTAGGAAATTCAAGACTGCCATCAAGTGGTGAATAAGTGAAAAGATGGGAGAAGAAATGTATACTTTTTTTAACTGTTATGTATAGAATGATTAATTAAAGCAGTGAAATTTCATTGCTTATCCTATTACGATGATCAAGCTTTCAGAATAACTGACACTTTCAAATAAGTTCCAGCTTCGCAAGAACCAAAACCTTTGTAATGCGATAGAAAGGTCAAAATAATCACTGATTGCTGGTGGAATCAATTTGTGGAAAAAAGGAAACCATTCTGTGTTTTCTTACAAAACCCCACTGATGCAATGTGATTTAAAAGTTGAAACTCTGCCAGAAACTCAGACAGTGTGACAGAGGCCCCTCAGGGATTCAATCCGCCCTCAGGTCTGAGGCGTCTCCGTCACTGTGTGACCCGCCAGCTTAGCCAGCAGTGGGAGACACAGAAAAAGGGGAGACACAACCTTCGGTGGAGGTGAAGCGGGGAACTGGGAGGGGAATTGAGAAGGCTGCCATCTTTAAGCTGATCCCCTCCTGAGATGAGATGCTGAGGAAAGCAGCAGGATGAAAGGAGCGCGCCGGTGAGCGTGTGCACCAGACGATAAGGGGCTGCAAATACGTGCAAGTGCTTGGCACACGGGCTGCACTAAGTGAGTGTGTGTTTACATGCGTGTATCACAGTCTGGCTGTGACACTGATCCCTGTGGGGGCTACAGGGCTCCTCACTCTAATGAGCAAAACTACCTCCAGGGCAAGAGAAGGAAATGGAGCAAGGCAAGCTGACAAAGAAATGAAAAGAGAACTCTGTCCAGATCCATCTGCATTCCCCACCTCGTCTCTTTACTGCAGTCCTACCCTCCAAATAACCCAACCCAACTCGAAACTCAAACAATACCACGCATTAAGCAACAATAATTCAACATAAATTAGAGGCTGAAAGAAAAACTCTCACGTTTAATTTTAGAGACAACAAAGGATGTGTCCTAAAAAACAAGTCAAATAAAAAATTAGAGAAACCTTGGAGAATAACAGTGGTTCATCCCATACTAATTCATAACTCTGTGTAAACTCACATTGACAGTGAATGCAAATGATCTAATTATACAAACAACAAGTGAGATCAGGAAACCTTGAGCTGAATGAAACATCAACAAAAAATATTAATACCATGAAGAATATCTGATTGAAAGGAGCATTGAAGGATGTTAGCAATAGCTACCTAGAGCTACGTGCCTACAGAATCTACTGAAAAGGCTACTAATAGCTATGCAAACCACAAAACCTGCCTAAATCAAAGAGTGGAGAGGAAAAACCAACTGTTGGGAGAAACAGCATGCTATAGAGATGCAGCGACAAGTTAGGTTGTCATGTAACTGGAAGACAGATGGAGCCAAATACAAGAAAATTCTGGAAAATGTAAACTGTAATAACAGACAGGAGAGTGGAGGTTCACCCTCCTGTCTGTTTCAGAGCTGTATGTTCTGGCTGAACATGCAGCCAGAGCGACAATGGTGTGGTTCAGACAAACTTATTTTGGATGTTGGCCTAGTCAAAGTCCAAACCTAAATCCAACCATCAATCAATGGCGAGACAGTGTTCAAAGATGCCATCTACTCAATCTAACTGAGTTTGAGTTATCCTACATTGTAGAGGGGAAATTTTCAGATCTGTCAAGTTGCTATAGAAAAACAATAAAAAGACTTGCAGCTATAATTGCAGCAACAAGCAATTCCATAAATTGACTCGAGGGGCTGAATGCAAATGCATCTCACACCTTTCAGGTTGTTGAATTTGGAACAATTTCTGAAAACAAAGGGTCATTTTTCCTTCCCCCTTCTCAGTTGTGCACTACTTTGTGCCGGTCTGTCACTAATCCCAAATATATGGTTTTAAGGAGATAAAATGTAAAAGAACTTCCTGGTTGGAAATACTTCTACAAGGTTCTGCATTGCTTGTATAATCTCAGGTTAACCATAGTCTAGTCTTAAAGAGGAACTCTTAAATGTTAATCAAATGTGTTTATTAAGTAATTTGGATTTAATTTATATTTAAATTATTGAAGATGTTTACTGTATATCATAGTCAGTTAATATGTAAAGTAATAAATATTGGATCATATCTGATCATCAGATTGGTCGAATCTGTCTGAAAGTTGTACCACTTACACCACTTTGTTGAATATTTACACCATTGTGTGTTCACCCTCGTACTGAAATCGCTGCCACACACACACACACACAACACACACACACACACACACACACACACACACACACACACACACACACACACACAACACACACACACACACACACACCACACACACACACACACACACACACACACACACACACACACACACACACCCCACACCAGGATTTGGGCTCTCCAAAGTGGAGGTAGTTGATGCTATACAGATCCATATCCTCTGTGTGCCAGGAGAAGGTGGTCTTCCACATCCCAAAGTAGAGATACGGCGTGTTGACCCCCTGAATGGACACACCACAGTCCTCCTCGATAACGTCCAGGATGGAGTTCAGATGTCCAATGTTCCACTCTTCTACGTCCTAAGAAATTGGAAACAGGGGCTTAAACTGCTGCTACAGACAATTTACAATCCTGTTTTTTGTTGTTTTTTTTGTTATCAGCTACATAAAATATAATGTTCCAATGAAATCCCAGATCTTCCTATAAAAAGTGATTGACTATATTAAACTAATACTCTCAACAAAAAATAAAAACTGAAACCAGAGATATAAAGATAAAACCATTCCAGTGATGTACACTCTGCAATGCTTTGAATTAAAGGCATTTCAGTGTTTCAGACAGGACTCTTCTACAGACTACAAGCTACATGCACCAAACCTAAACACAGACGGACGATTATGATCGACGACGAGGGGAAAACAGGCAAAAAAAAAGAAGAAGCTCATGCAAAGAAAGAGACAGGTCACCTACCTCATCATAGAGGCTGCCACTCACATCTGCACCATATATGGGTGAGACAAAAGTGAGGTTTTTCCAGTATTTCCTCTCAAGATCTTCATAATTCAGGTAGCGAGGTGTACAGTACCTTCAAAAAGAAAGAAATTTTTTTTTTAATTATTTTTTTAAACCTTGACATAGATGTTACTCTGCATGTATTTCACAGTTTCCTGAATAAAAAAAAATATATTTAAGAGTAAAAGAATTGCTTCAATCACTCCTAATTTTAATCAAATGAAGACTGATCTTTGAATTAATATTATTTTATTTTAAGAAAGTTTAATATAATTTAATTGTGGGAACAATCGCTGCTTAGAGCAGGTCACTCTTAAAAATTTAATTCAGTTACACAAAAGGTGAAATTCAAACAATATGAAATTCAAGCAAAGTTCTGCATAAGGACACAATTTCTAAAATATTCCTCCGCCAGCACCAAAATAGAAATACCTGTTTGTGAAATACTAAGAATTAATAATATTGAATATTAAATGCAATACTATAATACTCACATGTCACTGTTTGCTAACCGCCTGAACTCCTGCACACTAAGAGGCTTCTTCTGGATGTTGTACTGAGTGAAGAGCCCCGACTGGCCCGCCACCATCTGCTGAATCGGCGCGTCGATCATTAAATCATCAATATCGTCGTAGGTTCGACGTGGCTTCCAGCCTTTAGGGGGGATCACCTTTGGCAAAAACAAACAAAAAAAAAAAAAGCAAAGACTTGTTACTGAAAATGAAACAGTAAAATCTAAATGATGAAACAGAGCCGATTCGGAAACACTGCACTCGGCTCGCTCTCAAAGAGAAACTCATTAAAAGGTTTCTCTCTGATTTACTTTCTTAATCCCGCTTGAGTAGGTTAATAAAACTCTTATACATGAATAAAGAGGAAGCAATGATGTATACCTCGCAAAGAAGCCATATAAAGAAGAAAAAGTCTCTACCAACCTTAGCCAAGCCTGCCCGGTGTGCACCCTGAGACTCCATGTACACCAGGTACCGGTTGAAGTCTTTGAATTCTTCCATCGTGGGCCTGAAGGTCATAATCTTGCAGGTGGGGTTCGCAGGGGCGGATACCTCTGCTCCCGCCATCCTGCCTCCTCAGTGGCTATAATCTGAGACGGGAAAACAAATGCTTCTATTATTTATATAAACAAAATGGTTCTATTATTTCTATAAACAAAATGCTTCTATTATTTCTATAAACAAAATGCTTCTGTTATTTCTCGCCGTTTTTCAATAGACCGTTGTGTGTCGAAACACAGCCCATTCTGCTTCTGCAGGATTACTAATACATCTTTACAGCTACATTGTTCAGTTTCCTTACTTGCTATCATTTATGATGAACATCATGTCGATGCTTTGTATCATTATTAGAACTAATATCGTTGTCATCATCATTATTCAGTGTGGGAATGTGTGTGTTAATGGAAGTGACCGATTTTATTGTAAAACGTCTTTGAGAACCCTTTGAGGGTTGAAAAGCACGATAAAAGTCTGATTTCATTTCATCTCAGTGTGTTTTATAAATAACTATATTGTTAGAAAAAACTAGTATTAAAAAAATCCCTTCTCACACGTCGTGGATGGTCTAGGGTTAGCTGAGCTCGGGTCCTCTACCAGAGGCCTGGGAGCTTGAGGGTTCTGTGCAGTATCTATATACACAGTCCAGTCACATTAATGTGACCACCACGTACTTTCCACTTCAGAGTTAAATAACCAATCACAGAAGGCAGGTGGCAGCACAGTGCAGTTGAGCGTATATAAAGGGTGTGTGTGGGCTTCGGAAAACATTTCAATCGTTGGCGTAATGCAGAAACGAAGCAATTTATCCGACGTCCAAAAGGGCATGATCATTGGCTTTCGGGCCAAGGGTGGAAGCATTTCCGAAACGGCTGAGTTTGTGAACTGTTCGCGTGCCGCCGTGGTAAAAGTGTACCGTGCATGGCAAAATGGGACTGTCCAAAATCAACGACGTGGCAAATGTGGTGCACCACGGGCCATAGATGACAGAGGCGAACGACGGTTGCGGAGATGCGTTCGGGCAGATAGACGGGCTACCGTTGAGCAACTGACCACTAAAATGAACCAAGGGGCTACCACAAGTGTCTCCCAAACCACTATTCAGCGAACATTGCTGCGTCTGTGCCTCCGAAGCAGACGCCTGGTTCGTGCACCTATGCTGACTGGTGTTCATCGACGACGAAGGCTAGAATTTGCACGCCAGTACAGCAGCTGGACGTCCACTGAGTGGCGACAGGTAGCGTTTTCAGATGAATCGCGTTTTATGCTCCATCGGACAGATGGACGTTGGCGTATAAGGCGTGAAACCTCTGAAAGGAACCACCCTGCAACCATTGCAGGAACGGTCCAAGCTGGAGGCGGGAGCATTATGGTCTGGGGAATGTTTTCCTGGCATTCTCTGGGTTCACTGATTATTGTGGAAGGCACGATGGATCAATACAAGTACGCATCTGTCCTTGCGGACCATGTCCACCCCTACATGCGCATTGTTTTTCCTCAGGATGATGGCATCTTCCAGCAGGACAATGCGAGGTGCCATACAGCTGCCAGTGTACGTGCGTGGTTCGAAGAGCACCAGGATGAGTTTACCGTCCTCCCCTGGCCAGCAAACTCACCTGACTTAAACCCAATCGAGCATCTGTGGGACCATCTCGATCGAGTTGTTCGCGCCATGGATCCTCAACCGCGTAATCTAGCGCAGCTGGCCACGGCATTAGAGTCGGCATGGCTCAACATCCCAGAGAAGACCTTCAGGGACCTAAGTGACTCTCTTCCTGCACGTCTCGTAGCAGTTCGCTCTGCGAAAGGTGGTTATTCTGGCTTTTGACAGATGGTCACATTAATGTGACTGGACTGTGTATATATATATATATATATATATATATATATATATATATATATACAGTTATATATATATATATATATATATATATATATATATATATATATATATATATATCAGAAATTTACAGTACCGCATAATAAATGTATATATATATATATATATATATACAGTATATATATATATATATAAAATACATTTTAATAGTAATACCACTGTTGGTGTTATATTTTAGCTGTCATTGTACTTTCATTTTAGAAGTAAAAAAAAACCTTTATCTCTAAAATTTGATTAATTTTAAGAGGTCATGTGGTATGAAAACAACTTTTAAAATCTTAAAGGAAATATATCAGTTGATATAAACATATCTAAACAATTTAACTTTTTAGATCCCAATACGATGAGCAAAATTATCTAAGCAATCTATCATATTAAATATCTTCTCTTTTTGTTTTACACCCTCCCCCTGCTACCTAATGGGATGGCTGAAATCCCAATCTAGGGAAAGCAGATGTCATATATATAAAGCCATTAGATGGCAGTAGAGATTCCGCATATATTGTTTTGATTATTTGAACCTGCAGCTGCCCCTCGCAGTATTTTGTCCCAGACACCCATCCCAGTTCCACTCCCAACTTTACTGTGCCAGTACACAAAGGATCACATTGCATTGAACTCAGATTTCCTCACCATTTTGTACTCCCTCTTCGAAATTTACA